>OX422222.1:234175648-234590648 GCA_949130495.1 Sambucus nigra
CTCACCTCCCATATACAGTGTGCACCTAAAGCATTCATTTTATTATCCTAATTATGCTACCCTGTCTAACTAGGACAATAACCGCTATCATAGCCCACCACGCTAATAATAACCATTAGCTAATATATACTACCTTCACTAGGTATATTATCGCAAATAATTACATAGCTCTATAAATAGATATACACGCACTATCTTATATACACATGCATATATATCACTCGTTATACATGTATATACCGCAACCCTATAGCACGGATTTCGTGGATGTATCCCTCGTGTGCTATCAGACTCCAGGCATACCACATTCCACAATGGGGCCACCGGGTTAGAATCCCACCATCGAACCTAAACGTAAACATAAACAACGAGGCGACCATAAACATATGTCTGCGGGTCACAACCATATCACATCGGACCCAACCAGTCTCTAAACTGACACCTATTATCACACATGAATAGTGGACATGCAACAGTCCTATGAACTGGGGAATCAATTCAATACCTGTTGATCAACGCTAAGGTGGATGTCCCACTACCCGCAACCTCCTAACGACAGCACTATCGAGTAGGTATGTTTAAAATAAATACACAAGCAATCACACACACACACACACACACACACACACACACACATATATATATATATATATATAAGTAGCCCAAATATGTATATGTATATATATATATATATATATATATATAAAGTACTGACTATGTATAGAAATCCCACTGCATACTAGTCTACCAATCCCCAAGTCCGAACCGACTTCACGATTATCCATTTAATTGTTCACTCACATAAATTCTAATTCGTCTCACTCAAACCTATCTAATCATTGGCCTAAAACATGTACCATACCCTGATAATGTTCCTTGGTGATCCAACTCTACCCCGAAAGCCCATACGCCCATTTATGAAATACTAACGGGGTCAAAACAATGCGTAACAAAAATCGGGACAGGCCAGCAAACCAAACCGATTTGCTTGGTAGACCGAACCAGTTCTGTTTGTTGGGCTACCCTTTGTCTTAAAACTCGAGTTTTCAATTATAAATTAGCATCCCAAGTCGATATATAATCAACCCAAAAGTATTTTAACACCGAATTAATCCCGAATCCAACATCAAATCTCAAGGATTCCTATTCATTTATCTAATTCATTCAACTCGAAATTCATCAACCTTTGAAATTTTATGATCTAACACCCTATCAAAGTTCTTCACGTTTATATACATAATCCTATAATTATATCACAAAATTCTTACTTAAGAATTATCGATCATGATCCTAGGTTAACCATAGACCAATTCCTTTTAATTAATTCCCAAAAGTTTTCATATTTTACATGCCCCGATTAGTTCCTAATATATCATGAACGTAATTGTTGATGCAAAAAACTAGATTGACCTAATTAATTAATCATAGATAAAAATGAATGAAAGAGACAAGGAATTTTTAAAGTGATTCGGCTAAAGATATGCCTACGTCCACTGTAGTATATTGCCTTAGGCTTGTTCAATTGCTTCTTATCCCATTTTTCATGTCCCTTGGATATAGGGTTTACAATGTATTTATAGCCCTTTGAGGTTGTACAAGAGTCGAAATAATAAAGGATGGAATGCCTTTATAACATAGGTATTTACATCTGTACAATATTAATAATGTATACAACTATTGTCGATTTACTGTCATTGTTGGTCGGTCTTACTAGTGTTGGTCGGGATTATTTAACATATTGGTCGGCATTCTTTTAGTTGGTCGGTGACTCGCCCTTGATGACTTGGATTAATACCCATATGGATAACATATGTTCATACATGAATTGTCCACGTAATAGGATAATATATTGTATCAACAGAAGCCCCCAATGTTTCATGCTTGAGGTTTTTACAAGAGTATGGAACATTTATCTCTTAAAGTTGCTCGGGAAATAATTTTGAGGCTTGATCAGTTACCGACTTCCCATACTTGTAAATTTAATGACTTTAACTATTGGCACATAATGTGGATGGTATTTCTGTAATTATCCACAACTTTAGCAAACCATTTTTGGGTAAATATGTCTTTTCTGTCTTTAGCCAACAACAGTTCAATCGACATTTTCTTTTAATCATTACCTTTCTAATTTTCGAGGTCACCTATGAAGGCGGGAAAAGCCACAATCGTCTCTTACCTCAAACTTTATGAGTTTTTTCTACCGTTGTGTCTTCAAGATCTATTTCTCTCTCTCTTGTGCGATCGTTCTCTGTTCTTTAATTCTTGTTGAATCCTTAAATTATGTAAGAATATTTTCCTATTTCATTTTATTCTTCATCAATCATGGTTTATCATGTTACTTCTCTTGATGAATTCAAAATTGAATGGAATATCCCTTTATGGGTAGAATTAGAACATCCCAATTTTTTCGCTGATTTTTTTCATTAGCTGAGGGTCATTGGTTTCCCTCTATTTTTATTGTTGAATGTGAGTTTACCTTTCCCCTAAACCCATTTTGTCTTGAATTTTTCCAATATCTTGATATCATTCCAGCTAGAGTAGCCCCCAATACCTGAAGAGTAGTTAATAGAGTATATAGATTAAACCAATACCATGGGACTTGTGGGTACCCAGAATTAATACCATGGGACTAGACGAGTAGCCTAATTCTAGCGGCCCAAAGTCTAGGCCCCCCACTTCTTATTTTGATGCAGTCTCTTCCCATGTTCCCTTGAAGGGAAGTTATGGGAAGGATGGAAGACGTGGGGAAACCATCATCCCCACTCATCTAAATGTACACGTATATATTAAACCCTAGGTCCGGGGCAAAATGACAAGTTGTATTCTCTGTAATTACTCTCCGGAGTATATAGAAATAATATCGACTGCACCACCGTGGACGTAGGCACATCTTTGCTGAACCACGTACATCCTTTGTTGTGTGATTGTCATTTTATTTTCCTTGTTCTTACTTGGTGAATGCTTTTTTCTTATTTATTTGTGTTGCACAATAATTGTCACCACAATTGGCGCCGTCTGTGGGAAATGTTCATCTTTCCCTGAGAAGAGCCCACACCAAGAAAGGAGTTTAAAATGTCTGGTCACAGCAGCAATGCCCCTCAGGCAGGGGATATTCAAGAACCACCTGCTCCTCGCAGGAATAGGTATGAAGTTCGACGTTCAGATCAGAGGGCTCGCTTGGAAAGGCCAACCTCAGAAGAAATCCAGGGACCAGTAAGGTCCACACAGATATCCAGATTGATTGATGCCTACGAGGCAAGGCTCCACGAGCAGAGGGAGTCTTCTCGCAGATACGAAGTTGAGAATGCTCTCTTAAAAAGGAAACTGGAAAGACTGGAGAGGGAGCTTCATCTTAAAAACAGGAGACATCCATACCGCACTCTTAGCCCTTAGGCGAGCAAATCTCGCAGCCGAGGAAGGAGCCCAAGGCCAGGATTTCGAAAGGTCGAGGGAGACGAATCAGACGACGACCTCCGCGAACAGCTCGACGTTACCAGAGCCCTGCTCGCAGCAACAAGAACATACGAGATCTGGTCCGCAGGGAAATGGACCAACATCCTGCCCACCACGTTCCAGATCAACTAGAGAACTCGCAAGGCGAGCTCTCAAAACCCAGATGAAGTCACCCTTCACGAGGGAAATCGAAGAGGAAGAAACCCCCAAGAAATTTTCTATTCCAAGGTTCAAGATTTATGAAGGTAAGACTGATCCCATCGATCACGTCAGGCAATACCGATAGGCCATGACCCTCTGGAATCACCGGTATGCACTGATGTGCCGTATTTTCCCCTCAAGCTTGCATGATGTGGCCCAGAAATAGTTCGAAAGACTCCCCCACCAATCCATCCGAAGTTTCAAATCCTTGGTTGGACTCTTTACGGCCCGCTTCATTACTAGTAGCTCCCATCCCAAAAGGAAGATCTACTGAAGTTTCTCGGGGAAGGTGTGTCTGAGCGAGCCGAGGAAGCCTACCTTCATCTGAAATGCCTTCTTAATTGGGTAGTGGCCAATAATATTGCCTACTATGAAATGATTGAAGAGCTGCAGGATGACCATATTGAGGCCAAGTCTCTTTTGCATGCTGACTATGATAAGAAGTACAAGGCCTTGAGTGAAGGTTGGGGCTTTGAATAGAATTTGAAAAAAAGTACTTCTCACTTTCGAAGACACGAATGTTTGCTCAACCATGAAGTGGAGGAAGCCAGAGCTATTGCCAAACTGTTGGAGGAGGAGAATAATAATTTAAGAGATGAGCTAAATGCCTTGAAGTCTTCTTCTACTGTTGTTGCTACTACCGACGAAGGTCATTCTTTCTTGGAGGCTGAAAATGTCAAGTTAAGGGAAGAATTGGAAGCACTGAAAAATACTAAGTCTGCATCTTCTTTTCGAGCAAGAATTAAACCTGGTCAAGGTACTACAAATGAGGCTAGGACTCAATATACCCTTACTAACCAACCTTCCCAGTTGAAGGCCAAAAATAAGGCCCTTACCGAGATGTCCCAGAAGCTTCAAACTTTATCCGAGCAACTTTCCATGCAGTCTTCTCAACTCCAAGCTAAGGGTGGAGTGCTGAAGAAATTTCACTATCAAGTTGAGAGGTTGACCTTCTAGTTTCACAAGTAACCTAGAGAGATCTGGATAGAAGGGTATAAT
Organism: Sambucus nigra; assembly: GCA_949130495.1. NCBI lineage: Eukaryota > Viridiplantae > Streptophyta > Magnoliopsida > Dipsacales > Adoxaceae > Sambucus > Sambucus nigra. The sequence goes on from OX422222.1 coordinate 234,180,302, forward strand.
GAAGCTTTGGGGCATTTTAACGCTAGGTTTAAACAGGCCCAGAATGAAGGCTATAAATGGGGTTGAACCAATTGCTTAACAGTGCTGAAAGTGGACCAATATCATAAATTATATAAGTGGTATGATCTTGGGTTGCTAGACCTTGAAGACACCCCTTCAGACTGGATGTTAGTTGGACTCCTGTCAACATAATTACCCAGTGCTCGATTTCTAAATATCTAGGAGACTATGGGTTGCACAACGAGCTGAAAATCATTCGACCTCCTCATTTGCTAGATCGACCAAGCATCAGCAATAGGAGAATGCTTCAAGACTTTAATTTCATCAATTCTCCTTACACTTTTGATAATCCTCCCACTGGTATGGATCCAGTTTCCAAAGCCGAGGGAAAACGCCCTTTAGAATAATGTCATGTATTTCTTTTGTAAACACAATTATGTAATGAAAAATAAATAGTATGTATTTGATCAAGTTGTCTTGTTAATTATTAGATGTGATTGTTTTCTTGATGTGAATGATTTCTTCTTTTTCATTAGTTCTGTTGACATATTTATATTAAAATCTGAATTTATCATCAATTACCAATGAATACATAGGCTCTACTAGCATACGTAGACTAAAATCTAAATTTGGAGCTAGTTACCCATATGTCTCCAAAGGTTTTACTAACACACCCAAGTGCTTAGGTTTTCTGTATTAGTTACCAGTGGTGTGACCTGGCGTATGTGGAATATGTGCCTACATTTCTCTGGAGGAATCTTCGCAACGTTCTTCCTGCACTTTACCCAGTAGGATAAAGATCTTATTTTATCCTTATACTTGTTAACCATCTTGAGTTCGTAATTACCTGTTTGGTGTGCTGCCGATCAAGTTTTTTCTTATGCCGAGCAACTTATTACTTACGTCGACCAACCTTAGGTCTGTTATTTGGAGAAGACTCTTGTGCTAAGACACTGTTTGAAGTTTTTCTAGAAACTTTCAAGCTTATTCAAGATCAAGTATATAGGTAGTGCATAGCACTAGTATTCCCCCCAAAAAAATTTAAACACAAATTGGAGGAAAAATTATTTTATTAATACTAAAAATTGATATTGCACTGAGTACAATTGATTACATCACTGGTAATATTTTCAAAGATGCTCAGCATGCCACGGATTCTTTAATTCTTCTCCCTCCAAAGTCTCAATTCGGTAAGTTTCAGGTTGGATAACTGCTGAAATATGATAGGGACCATGCCAATTAGCCTCTAGTTTATTTTTTTCCTGGAGAACCTTCTTCAGCACATAATCTCCTTCCTTTAAATTGGTCGACTTCATCCGTTTATTATAAAATCGAGTTGTTCACTACTGGTAAGCTGCATTTCTCAAAGCAACATCTTCTCGCACTTCTTCCAGCATGTCCAAATCCAATCTTTGCATTAGATCACTCACATGAGAGTTAAAATTTAAAACTCTATGGGATAAAAGACCCAACTCAGCAGGTATGATTGCTTCAGTCCTCAATGCTAACATGTATATGGATTCTCCAGTTCAAGTCCTCGAGGTTGTTCGGCACGCCCATAAAATAAAGTGTAGCTCATTGATCCAGTTTCCCTTTACATCATCAAGCCTTTTCTTTGATCCATTTAATAGAGTTCTATTTGTAACTTCAGTTTGCCCATTACTCTAAGGGTGACCTGAAGCAGAATATAATTTTTGGATGTTGGCACAATAAGCTATGAATTCCTTATTATCAAACTGCGTTCCATGGTCGATGATGAAGGCATAAGGTAACCCGTATCTGCAAATGATGTTCTTTCAAATGAATTTGTAGACCTTATCATAAGGCATTTCTATCAATGGCTCTGCCTCTACCCACTTTTTAAAGTAGTCCACTGCAATAACTAAGTATTTGAATCTTCCTCGGGTGCTCGACAATGGCCCGACCAAGTCTATACCCCACATGAAAAATGGACAAGGTGAAGTGATTGGGGTGAGAGTAGCCTGTGGAGTCTTGCGAATGCTGGAATACCTTTGGCACTTAGCAAAAGCTACACAATCCGCTCACATCATTGGCTAGTAGTATCCTTGTGCACTTATTCACTTCAGAAGTGTTCTTCTTATTATGTGAGCTCCACAATATCCATCATATATTTCTTGAATCAGGTACGGAACCTCTGATGGATGAACGCAACGCTGCAAATTGACTATCAATCCTCTCATCTACAAAAATCCTTTATCTAGCATATATCTGGCAGCTTTATACTTCAAATTTTTTTACTTCAACTATATATGATGGCAAAGCTCCTTATTCAATACATGCTCTGATGGGATCCATCCAAGATGTCCCCATGTCTATAACGATAAAATTGGTCATCAAATCTTCATCTATACTCCTATTGGCCTAAATCTCAATAGGAATAGTTCATTGGAGTTCAACTCTAGTAGCTGAAGCTAACCGAGTAAGAGCATCTGCTCGAGCATTTTCCCCTCTTGGAATTATATTCATTCGAACAACTGGTAATTTTTCTATTACCTCCATTGATTTTTACATGCATCTGGCTGTCAGTTCGCCTCTATCTCCACAGAAGCTCAATATTTAATTTACTACCAATTGGGAATCACTATGTGCCATAACTTTCTCGGCATTCAATGATTGGGCTAGACTTAATCCCATAATGAGATCTTCGTATTCTGCTTCGTTATTTGAGGCTTGAAATTGAAATCGTAGGGCATATTCAATATCAATATTATCAAGAGTGTTAAGTATTATACCTTCTCTACTGCCTGTTGCATAAGATGACCCATAAACGTACAAGTTCCGTATTGAGATATTGTTGTCAAATGCTTGGTCTATCAAAATACAATAGTGGAATGTTTTTCTCCTTGCTTCCTTGCACTTATTTGGCATCTCCTATGTTCGAGAAGAGGAATCTGGTAGGTCGACAATGGCTTCTTCTGGTAAAAATTCCTCAAGATCTTGACTGTCAATAACTTTTTTCACTATATTTTCCCTGAACCCTTGCTCGCCCTGGTGATTTTATTGCTCGAGAACCTCGGGATAAGTGAATTCAGCTATGAAATCTACTACTGCATGGCCTTTGAGAGAAGACCTTGGTTCATAGATAATATCATACTCCCCCAATTCCACTGCCCAATACATTAATCTGCCAGATTTCTCTGGCCTGTGTAAAGCCTGTCTTAATGGCAAATTAGTGTATACTATTATCATATGGGCTTAAAAATAATGCTTCATGCATCTAAACACTTCAATCAACGCCAATGCCAATTTTTCTAGGTGAGGGTACCTAATTTTTGCTCCTCGAAAAGCTTTATTGGTGTAGTAAATAAGCTTTTGAACTCCATTCTCCTCTTTGGTCAAAGCAGAGCTCATAGATGATTCAGAAACAGCTAAGTATAAGTATAATTTTTCCCCCATAATTGGTCGGGAAACTAATGGAGATGACCCTAAATACTTCTTCAACTCCAGAAAATATTTTTCACACTCTTCGTTCCATTCAAAACTTTTTCTGAGTACTTTGAAAAATGGTAGTCACCTGTCTATAGCTCGGGACACAAATCTGTTCAGAGTTGCTACTCTCCCGATTAGCCTTTGCAGATCCTTCTTACAAGTCGGGGACTGTATCTCAAGTAATGCTTTAATATTTTTTGGGTTTGCTTCAATTCCCCTCTGATTTAATATGCACCCGAGGAATATACCTTCATGTACTCCAAAAATGCATTTAATCGGGTTTAATCTCATTTGGTGCATCTCAAATTGATCAAAAGTATGGCTGAGGTCGACAATATAATTGGACGGTTTTTTGCTCTTTATAAGCATATCATCCACGTATACTTCCATAATTTTGCCTATTTTCTCCTCAAAGACCTGTTTCAGTAGCCTTTGATACGTAGCACCTCCATTTTTCAAACCAAAAGGCATAATGATGATACTTGAAATCGTCCATAAGGTGTTCTCATACCAGCAAGTCTAGAGTAACGTGTGTGTGTTAAACAAGTAAAGAAAATAAATAGAGAGAAGACAAGATATAGAGTGGTTCAGCCCCCAAAATGGGCCTACGTCCACTGTGTTGCTCCATTCTCATTAAGTGCGTTGCATTGTACAATATAATCATGCCTAAAGAGGCGTACAAGTATGAAAATAAGGGAGAATACATGGCAGTATTGGAGATTTCAATGAGCCCGGGTGGTGGCTGTGATGTAGATTAAGTCTCCAAGAGGTATGTTGAGGTTGTGTAGAGATAATCTGTATTGTAGGGCCTGCCCCGGATGGGTATGGAATCGATCCCCCTTACCTTCTAGGTGTGGTCCTCTATTTATGAGGAAATACGTTGAGTCACATGCCCTGAGCACGTGGCGTATACCAAGTCTGCAGCAGTTGTGGATGAGGGGGGTGCCGCACACCATATGATGGAGTGCCGCGGCCTATAATAGACAGGGCCGCACCCTGTGCCATCTGGTCCTGAGGATCATACCGAGTGAGTTCTGGCCGCGCCCTGAGTGAGGTTTGGCCACGGTCTGTATGACCTAAGGCCTGCGAACTGAGAAGAGTACATGCCACGGCAGGGTGCTATATTTGTACTATCAATAAGCCCCCAAGCCGTAGTTACAAGGGAGACCAATTGGGACTGCGACTAAGTAGCCTAGGTGTCGCGGTGCTTCCAAAGCAACGATTCGTCTTCCGCGCTCCCTTATATAAATTGTTTCTGGCCGTGGACTTCATTACGTTTCTAAAACTTTTGAGAGCACATCGAGAGCGAAACTCTGTACTTTCTTTCTTGCATATTTCGGCAACCTTCCGAGGCGGTGTGTGGCGGTTCAAGGCGGCCTGTAGCTGATCATTGCGAGTTTCTTCATTTCCAGGTGACTTTTCAACCACCATACTTTCGTAAAAGCCTTTGAAATTTACAGTTTTCTTACCTTTTGATATGATTTCGCTTTTTCTGGTTCATTTGCTAGAAATCTAGGGTTTTGTTTGTACGTTTTTCCCTTTCTCACATATGCTACATATGAAATACATATAATTGTTCTTGGTGTTCATAATCGAACTCTTCGTATTCTCTGAGTTTGATCCTAAAAATGATTAGAATTTAGATAATCAACTGTTTAGGATAGATTCCACGGCATAATAGGATTTCGATACCCATTCCCGTGAACTGGTATGGTCCTTCTGCGTCATACCGTGCCAAATGGTCGTGGTCCCTCAAATTATCATTCGCGGCATCAAATCACCACCCTTGGTAGTCTCGAACAACCTTAAAACTTCCATGAACCAAAGACATATCCATGTTAAATAACTGTTGTTGCTACTAGAGCACATCGAATTGACTCTGAAAAATTAGGAATGGCCGCGGCCAGGAATGCCTTAAAGCAATTCTATCTTATTACCGCGGAAGCTTATGTTCCTCTGGTGATATGGAGGTCGTCGCGGCTAGTTGGGACAGTACGATCCCATAAGTAATAGAGTTTGCCCCTTAATAACTGTGTTAGGGAAATAATTCCAAAGACGTTTTTAATACTTAAAAATTTCCTTCTGCGAATTTTTGAAGTCTTATAAACCATACTGGCTGTGGCGCCTAACTGCGAACTCTGCTTTTTAGGTACTGCTGCAGCCATATGAGCTTTGACCCAGACGAGTTTCTGAGAGGCTTTTGGGCAAAGCATTTTGGGACCTCTCCCCCCTAGCTTACCTTCGTGCCCCCTCTAAGATCAATAGAGCCTTGCAAACTAAAAGATTGCCCAAACTGCGTGATAATCGACTCAGACTCCACGGACTCTGCATCTGGGAAGGATTTCCAATCTCCGCCGATGGAAGAGGAAGCCAACTCAAGTACTCATCCAATGGGTGTAGGAGACAGTGCCGCGGCTGTTAGAAATAACCCAGAAGGTATATCTGGGAGGGCTGAGAGACCCTTGGCCGCACTCGATATCCGCGGCTCGATGACCCAAGAATGGATTGAGCAGGTGGCTGAGGCCTTCGAATTTCCAGAAAATTTGACATGCTCAGCCCCTTCCGCAAACCAAAAACCGTGCACGGTTCTATCCGATGATGGAATTTTCTTCCCTCTGCATGCCTTCATTTACGGGCTGAGCTGCCTGTTCCAGTTCCTATCCGCCGCCTTTTTCAGGCAATGAACCTGGCCCCAGCACAGTTGGACCCTAATGACTGGAGAGCCATTCTCGCCGCAGTTGTCCTTTGGGAAAACTTGTTCAAAAAGGACATCACGCCCGTGGAATTCTTTTACTTCTACCATTCGAAGGAGAACTCAGTAAAGTTCGCGGGCTACTACTACCTCTCTAGCCGCGGTAGGGACGAGACCCTTTACACAGGGAGACCGACCAGTGTGAAAAACTATAAGGGGAAATATTTCTACATCTCTGGCGAAGGCTGGGAGATGCACCCCGAGGAGAAAGAAAGAGAAAAGACATATAGAATGCCGCGACAGTGGGGGTCTCCCTCAAAATTAGGTATAAGACTATAGCCGCGTCCTTTTATTTCACATGTAACTTCCACTAACCTTTGAATTGCCTTTTCTTTCTGCAGCCCTTGACAATCTGCACTTGAACAACCGACAGGAAAAAAGAGTTGCTGAGGCCGCGACAGTTCCTGCTGAACACAAGAAGTTCAGCACACTTGTAACGTCAGCAACCATATTTGAAGCGGGATTTTTCCCAAAGAAATCCATTCCTCAACAAATGGGCGCGGAAGGTAATTAACTGCGCCATGAATTTTACTCCGCGGATATTTATTCTCTTGAACTCGAACTCATGCTATTCCATTTCAGGTGAAGAAGTTGACAGGGAACTGCTAGCGGCGCAGCTAGCGGAGATGGATGAGGATGCAATTATCCTAAATAATACGGCGCGGAGCAGAAATAGGAAGAGGTCCAAGGCCAAGGGGCCTGCCGCGGCCCCCTCCGACGAAAATATTATCGCCCCTGGCGAAAACACTAATGAACCTGCAGCGGATCAAATGGTTATTGAGAACCTTCCGCATAACCACTTTGATGATGACATAGGGGAAAACCTAGCCGCGGCGGGCTTGATATCAACCGACGTGCCTCTTCAGTCATCCTCCCCTCCACCGCCCGATGTTATGGCGGTTAATACAAACTTGCCACCTCCTCAATTCCGTAGAGAGTCTGAGCCTGATGGTAGACCAAGGCCCCAATTGAGGCAGCCTGACCCCAATTCTTCTTGGGACACTACCGCAAAGGCTGCGCGGAGAATGAAGCGAGCCTTGGATGCCATGGACCTTGACAGGCTAGTGGGAGAAGATCATGAAGATCTGGAGGACTGTGGCCTCCATAGCCTTCTGAGGGTACGTACCAGTTGTCATTTAACTTTTGCATCTCATATTTTTCTATGTTTTTTCTAACGTCTTTTATTTCAGGTTGCGGATGTGATTGTGGTCCAGAAGAGGAAGTACGAGGCCTTGTACAGGTTGAAGGAGGTCGAAAGGAGTGCCCACACCACGGACTTGCAAGCTGCACGGACTTCTTCTTTTGAGGCAGGGAAGAAGTCTGCTGTCGCGGCTCTTCAGGCAGCCTACATGGACCTTGAGAAAGAAACTAAGGCCAGAGAGGAAGCGAAGGAGAATTTTAAGCAAGCCGCGGAATCTCTGAAATCCTCCCAGGCCCAAACTGCCGAAGTCGCCTGTGTCGCAGAGATTTCAAATGCCAAGCTTGCCCTACTCCAGCAGAAATATGAAGAGCTGGAAGCCATGTCCGCCCAAAAAGATGAAGATCATGCCGCGGCAGTGAAAAAGTTGGAAGTTGATCACGGTGACGCCCTCCAGCTAGCCATAGATCATGTCGTGGAGTCATTCAAAGGCTCCAAGGACTTCTTCCTTATCAATAATAGGGCATATCTCCGCGGCTACCAGCAGCTGCGTGAAAGATTTATTAAGAGGTTCCCTGAGGCCAAGGAGGAGGTTCTTGCCTGGAAGTTAAGCGATGCCGAACATCAAGAGTGCATCACTGAACTTAAGGCCGCGGCGGAAGAGAGAGCAAGGCTCAGGGCTGAGGCTGAGGCTGAGGCAGCGGCTGCGGACGGAGAGACAGAGACTGTCGCGGGTGGAGAAGAGGCTGATGATGATGATGATGCAGTCTCTTAATCTCTTAATTTCTGTATCATTAATATAGGGCTGCGTCCCTCCTTTTTGTAATCTAACTTCTGTTGTGGCTGCGGCCTTCATCCTGTAACCTTTGGCTATTAATACCAAGGCTGCGGCCATGTTTTTACCACTGATTGACTGCTTGGTATTCCTTGCTTCTTTTTAAATTGCATTTTTTACATTGCTTGCCATAATGAATGTTGTACATAACTGCCTCGGTTTTGAAAATGCATCCGTGCCTTGATAGACATAACGTTTTAAGTCCGCGGACAGAGATCCATTGCTTCGTAGAATGATTATTTGTCAGCGTCTGTGCCCACATAAATGGTGCCATTTTACTCCCGTAAGATGACTGCTGCGTCACAAGGCCGCTGTGTGCAAGATGCGGCCCTTCATCATGCCGCGTCATGTAAACGTCTTCACTTGATTACCACCGCCTTGATTTCAAGGCTGGGACTTATTGATTGCATGGGTCCCCAACTGCTTTCATTGCACCTGGTTGTCTGAACCGTTTATCTTTTGTCATCCCATAACCAACATGGAACATGTAGAGAAAGCCTTTCCTTAGACTTGGCACAATTGATATGAGGCATGTATTCTTCTCCACTGTGGCATTTGACGCTGTGGCAGGTGTTGTGGTTTTTTCATGCTTCATGAGGTTAGTGCCTCAGCACTTTCATGAAAGAATGGCTCCTAGAACTCTGCAACCGTATCGGTGGGATGCGGCATATTTCTGGTTCACCCGAACAATGTGCCTCTGTAGACATACATTGATATTTCCAAGCCTTCTCAGGCTGGGTCAAGTTGCCAGGCCCTAATATGCGAGACACTATCAAGCCTCTCCAGGCTGGGTTATGTTATTAGGCCACCCACAGCTAATATGCGAGACACTATCAAGCCTCTCTAGGCTGGGTTATGTTATTAAGCCACCCACAGCTAATATGCGAGACATTATCAAGCCTCTTCAGGCTGGATTATGTTATTAAGCCAACCACAGCTAATATGCGAGACACTATCAAGCCTCTCTAGGCCGGGTTACATTATTAAGCCACCCACAGCTAATATGCGAGACACTATCAAGCCTCTCCAGACTGGGTTACATTATTAAGCCACCCACAGCTGATATGTGAGATACTATCAAGCCTCTCCAGGCTGGGTTATGTTATTAAGCCACCCACAGCTAATATGCAAGACACTATCAAGCCTCTCCAGGCTGGGTTACGTTATTAAGACACCCACAGCTGCCGATATATATAAAGCCATCCCTGGCTAGATATTATAAACCTCCCGGCTCGATGACGCATCCCGAAAGCTAAGAGCGAGCATTGTAAGCCCCCGCGGCTAAGTATAATTTCCAAAAGCTCAGAACGAGCATTGTAAGCCCCCGTGGCTAATAGAAGCCCCTTGAATCCTCCGATGCTTTCACGAACATGATCATCAGAAGATAAGATACAGTTGCACCTTGTGAGAGGAAGTTTTGACTGATTAAGATTGTAATCCCTCCATAAGTGCATCCCGAAGTAAAATAATCCTTCGAGATAATTTTATTATTATGCCTCTGGAATCTGTTTGAGACAAAAGGTCTTTTTGTGAAATAACAGATTATGAAACCAAGAAAGATATCAGATATGGCAAAATTTGCTAATTCATATATTTATATATGCATGCTTCAGCTAATGAATTTGTTAGCAAAACATAAAGTCTTGAGTATTAAGGCTCTAATGAGCTTCATAAAACATAAATAGAAATAGTTGAAATTGGAAAGACTAAGGATGAGGTGCGACATGCAGCCTCTGTCAGGTCCGGCTGGGTCCTTTATGCATTCTTCAGGAATCGCTGCAGCATCCCTTGCCCAATTAGCCTTTCAACTTCTTCCTTCAGAGTATAGCATTCATCTGTGTCATGGCCATGGTCCTGATGGAATTTTCACCAGGTAGCTTTGTTCCTCTTGTGGGGTGGATCTCTCAACTTTTCTGGCCACCTCAAAAGCTTGTCCTCTTTGATGAACTCAAAGATATCTTCAACCGGGAAAATCAACAGAGTATAGACACCCGATTTCTTTTCTGATTTCTCTGTTCTCCTTTTCTGACTTCTACTGGTTGATTTCGCGGCTTCTTTAACTGCCGCGGTAGGAAAGGCTGGTTGAGTTTTTTCCTCCGCCCTCGCGCCTATATTTTGAGAGGCCGCGACCTCTAGCATTAGCACCCTCTGAGTTAGGTAATTGACCTGGGTCTGAATTGAGGCATGTCTGTCATAGAGGTGACTAAGGTGATTGTACAGTTGCACAATCTCATCCTTGACTTCTGCACTCTGGATGGATTCTCCTTCCATTTCTGCTCTTGTTAGTCTTTATAAAGTATATATAATCTGGGACAAAACTAACAAAAGTGAGTGATCACAGAAGTATTGGGAAGGAGGGGATGAACTGCTCCATGATATGCTGAGTAGGCCGCGGCAAGTATGGCACACAAGTGCACTGCCGCAACCCTTTAATGTTATTTACCAAGGTCAAGCGGAAGGCCACTTAAGTCCTTCCCACGGCTACTTTGAACTGTTATAATAGGTCCGCACTAGTAGGGGTCGCGGTAGGAGATGCTGTTGAACTTACAGGTCACACCCCTGTGTAGGCAGTGGAGAGATCCCATGACAGGAGCCCAGGAACTGACATTTTCTCCCTCAATACGCGAAGAAAACCTACTAGGGTCCATTGATGAGAGAATTCCCTTGCGGTGCGCGATACGACACAACTTCAATGATAACCCCTAGATTATAAGTAGATGGCAACAAAAATGGGAGTAAGTAAAACCCTTTCCCTAATCATCCACCTTTTCGGGACTAAAGTCCACCATGCCTTTCAGCATTATCTAGATGGAGTGATATCACAGGGGTATGTAAAATAGATCCAAAGTCATCAAATGAAGATCCAAAGACAGATCCAGAAATATGAAATACCCGTTAAAGGGGGCGAATGTAAAGCGGAGCCCAATAACCAGTAACCGACCTGTGAGAAGATGATCCATAGGACCCTTAGGGGTCGAATAAGGTGTTTAAGAACTCATATGTGTAGAGAAACAATATTGAAATATCTCATTTCCCACAGACGGCGCCAATCCGATGATACGAGAAATCGGCCATAAGGTGTTCTCATACCAGCAAGTCTAGAGTAACGTGTGTGTGTGTTAAACAAGTAAAGAAAATAAATAGAGAGAAGACAAGATATAGTGTGGTTCGGCCCCTAAAATGGGCCTACGTCCACTGTGTTGCTCCATTCTCATTATGTGCGTTGCATTGTACAATATAATCATGCCTAAAGAGGCATACAAGTATGAAAATAAGGGAGAATACATGGCAGTATTGGAGATTCCGGTGAGCCCGGGTGGTGGCTGTGATGTAGATTGAGTCTCCAAGAGGTATGTTGAGGTTGTGTAGAGAGAATCTGTATTGTAGGTCCTGCCCCGGATGGGTATGGAATCGATCCCCCTTACCTTCTAGGTGGGGTCCTCTATTTATGAAGAAATGTGTTGAGTCACATGCCCTGAGCACGTGGCGTATACCAAGTCTGTTGTAGTTATGGATAAGGGGGTGCCTCACACCATATGGTGGAGTGTCGCGGCCTATAATGGACAGGGCCTCACCCTGTGCCATCTGGTCCTGAGGATCATGCCGAGTGAGTTCTGGCCGCGCCCTGAGTGAGGTTTGGCAGCGGCCTGTATGACCTAAGGCCTGCGAACTGAGAAGAGTACATGTCGCGATAGGGTGCTATATTTGTACTATCACATAACATTATAACAGTAAGTTCCTCGAGGAGTAATGAAATAAATGCTCTCCCTATCTTCGGGCTTCATTTTGATCTGACTATAACCAGAATAAGAATCCATAAAACTGAGTAACTCATGTCTTGAGGTAGCATCCACAAGCTAATCTGTTTGGGACAAAGGAAAGTGATCCTATAGGCATGCTTTGTTAAGATATGTGAAGTCTATGAACATCCTCCGCTTGTTATTTTTCTTCTTGACCATAACTACATTGGCCAACCAATCTGTATATTTCACCTCTTCAATGAAGGATGCTTTCTGAAGCTTTTCAACTTCTTCCTGTATGGCTTGGTGCTTCTCAGGGCTGAACACTCTTCACTTTTAATTTACTAGCTTGATTTCTTTATTAACGTTGAGCTCATGGCAAAGGTAATTGGGATCTATTCCAGGCATATCAGCGTGACTCCAGGAAAACACATGTTTTCTTTGTCTAAGGAAATCACTTGTTCCTGTTTAAGAACAGGATCCAGCATTGTTCCAATTTGAGTGGTGTGCTCTGGTATATCGTCATCCAACACAATGCTTTTCTCTCTATTGTATGATATCCTCCTCCTGCGTCTCCACCTGTAATTATTTGGCAATCAAAATAATTGAAACTGAGTGTGAATACCTTGCATTTCGGTTGACGGTGCTTTTTGGGTAAGTCGGGATCATCATCTTGGTCATCTTCATGAGCCATTTTCTTCTCCTATTTAGGTATGCGTGGAGATTTTGATCTGCGTCGAACTCCCTTATTATTCTGTCGATGAACAAACTGATTTAATTTTCCTCTTTGAATGAGAGTTTCAATCTCATTTTGAAGGGAAATGCAACGACTCGTCATGTGACCATGGTCTCTATGGAACTCGCAGTACTTAGTTTTGTCCCTCTTGGTAGGGGAACTCCTCGACTTATCAAGCCAATGCACATCTTTGTTATGTTTGATCTCCTTTAAGACACGATGATCGCCCATGATTAGTGGAGTGTATCTGTTATACTTTTTGATCTTTTCAATAATTTCTTTATCTTTTGACTCCTTATGCGCCTTGGAATATTTGTGATCCTTCTTGTCATCTTTCGTTCAGTTTTTTACTCCTGAGTTCCTCTTGGCTTCCATTGCTTCCTCAACATTCATGATTTTGGTTTCTTTGGCCATCAATTATGCCATGGTCTTTGGGGGATCTTTAGCAAGTGAATAGTAGATCTTCTCAAGGATCAATCCACTCATGAGGGCTGTTATTACAGTTCTCTCCTCATAATCCACAACCTTTAGCTTCTCATTATTAAAATATGTAATGTAGTCCCTGGTGCTCTCTCCTTCCTTTTGTCGTACACTAAGCAAATGCATTACCTTTTTTATAAGCTTGGCTCCAAAATAAAAGTTGCTAATATATATCTCGGCCAACTGGTTGAAGCTGGAAATCTGTCCCTGAGGAAGGCTATTGTACCTGATTTGGGATGATCCAGTAATTATTCCAAAGAATTATTTACACCTTATTTCGTTGGGAACTGCATAAATATCGGCGGCTACTTGGTATTGTTCTATATGGAGGACTAGGTCAGTTTTCCATTGTATTTAGGTGTGACCACTTGAGCTTTGAACTTTACTGGAGTGGGAAAATCCACAATTGCTTATACGAAGGGAGATCCTTTTATAAAGATTATTTGTAGTGGGTTTTTTTGCCTTAACCATCTCTCCTAGCCTGTCCATCAATATCTGGACAGAACCTTTTTTTAGCATTGGTTCCAGCATCAGACCTATGCATTATTATTCTGTTGTTCGTTGAACTCTCATCTTGGGATTGTTGCTCGGCCCAAGCAGTACGTCGAGCATCTGATCTAGACTGGGCAGAGCCTTCCCTTCGATCATATGGTAGTCTAGTGTTTCCCGACATTGTCTTAGGAACATTTCTATTTCCTTTGGGTCCCAAACGATCAAAGGGAGAAGTGCGACTTAGACTTTCTAATGCACTTAGCCTTCCTGGAGAGTAGGACTGTATATTAAAAGATTCTGACACCCTGGATAGTGAATTTAACCCTGGACGATAGGATGTATCCCCTATAGTTCTTGACTGACTTCTGCTGCCGCCTCTTGGTAGTGGTGGTGGTGGTGGCATATTTCCACAAACAGATAGAGCAGGTGCTCCTACTTGAAGATTTTGCGCGAGTTGCCTGATAGTGTTCTGCATAGCCTCTTGGCCTCTTGCAAGGCTAGCCAGAATTCCAATTAATTCATTTGCTGCTAGTGGGGCAGAAAGGACATGCAGAATGCCATAGTTCCTTAGACTTGATTCAAGAATATCAGCTATTTAGGTGTTTGACTGGATGAGAACGATTAGAAATACGTTCCCACAAACGGCGCAAATCTGTTGATGCAAAAAAATAGGCTGACCTATGTAATTGATCACAAATAAAAATGAATAAAATAGATAAAGAATTTTTAAGGTGGTTCGGCTAAAAGATAAGCCTACGTCCACTGTAGTGTATTACCTTGGGGTTGTTCAATTGATTCTTGTCCCATTCTTTATGTCCCTTGGATGTAGGGTTTACAATGTATTTATAGCCCTTTGAGGGTGTACAAGAGTCGAAATATTAAAGGGCGGAATGCCTTTATAACGTAGGTGTTTACATATGTACAATGTTAATAATGTATATAACTATTGGCGATTTACTATCATTGTTGGTCGGTCTTCTTGGTATTAGTCGGGCCTTTTTAACCTGTTGGTCGACATTCCTTCAGTTGGTCAGTGACTCGCCCTCTCTGACTTGGATTAATACCAAGATGGATAACACGTGCTCATACATGAATGGTCCGCGTAGCAGGATAATTTTTGGTATTAACAGTAATTACCCGCAAAAAATTGCAAATCTAAAGATATTAAACACTTGCCTAGTTGGATTAAAATCCGAAGTCTCGAATCACAAAGATGAATTAATTTTTGGAGACGTTCTTCCTCTATTCTCTATGAAACGGCCCTTTAGTGTACTTTAGGTAAAAACAGCTTTGTTCCAATTTTTAATTAAAACCAATTTTAACTTCTTAAACCATAACATGCATTTAAATGATTAAATCCATTCGATGAATAAAACATGCGGTAAAAGAAACAATTTCAGGAAAAATCCCCGAAGGGCAAAACCTTTTTATTTCACTATAATTTATAAGAAAACGGCTTACACGGATTACAATGAAATAAGTGCGACATACGAAATAACCGCAGGTGTCGATTTCGATATCTCGGCTGGAACTTTCCCTTTCCATGAGGGCAGCAGTGAAGAAAAGGACGGTTCCTTCACAAGATACTTCGTAAGGTCTCCTTCTACAATAGCACTCAGCTCACGGTTGTAGAGTTCTCCTCACAAAGTGCAACACGGTGTTGTTGATGAACGAATAGTCTTCTGGTATACCGCGTTCAAGATCACTAACTTTAGAATTGAGTAATACGATCTTGAATAAACACCGAAAGATGAAAAATTTGTATGGGAATACATTTTTTTAAACTGTTCTGCCTGCAGAAACGTTTGCAGATATATTTTATTTATAACTGAGGTGCACAGAGTCCAAGAAAATGAAAACACAAAAATCGAGGCGGCAGGTCGTTCGAGCGAGATGAGATCTCGTTCGCGCGACATGCAATGTCGTTTGAACGATACTCAATCTCGTTCGAGCGAGACACAGTAAAAAAAATATTATTTTTCTTTTTGATTTGATCCTCGAATTTTCTTAGACTGTTTGTAACTCAGAAATAATTTTTAAAACGATAAAACGATTTTAATTCCCAAACAAATAAATCACCCAGTATTTAATCAATATACAAATTTCCCAACTACTCATAAGTATTCATACCTGAGTGATATTAAACATATGAAACACGTCTTGACATGTAATCTTCTTGAAATCTTTGATTGCACATTCTTGGACTTAAACTATGTGTAAGGCTTTTAAATATACTCCATAAATAACTAGCCTATACTTAATTTATTTTGTCCGGAATTAAGCCAATTAAACCAAATGAATATACTAAGAATTATGTTCTTACACTCTAAGGTTTCAATCTTCTTTTTTTCTTTCCTTTTCTTTTCTCTTTGATCTCTCATTTAATCTCCAATATGCAGAGGTAAGAACGAGGTTGTCATCCACCTCACTTAACTTTAAATACTTCATAATACACCCTAATCCCTTTTTAGGTGTAGCCCTAAGGGTAAAATGACAACCATACCCCATACGGACCTTACTATGTCTAAAACGCTCCCGAAACCTAACTATAATCCCATGATACCTATTATGGACTATTTCGAACCATTCTGGATCGTCGGTGCACTCAAAAGACCATCTGAGTCACCTAATTAAATATATCATCATCTCATTAATCGGTCCTGACACGTGCGTATAGTACGCGTCGCCCTCAAACTATTTAAATCCATCGTTCTAACTCTATAATGACATAATATAATAGTCCATCACTTTTCACTCATCAAACGAGAACATAATAAT
Organism: Sambucus nigra; assembly: GCA_949130495.1. Classification (NCBI taxonomy): domain Eukaryota; kingdom Viridiplantae; phylum Streptophyta; class Magnoliopsida; order Dipsacales; family Adoxaceae; genus Sambucus; species Sambucus nigra. The sequence goes on from OX422222.1 coordinate 234,196,703, forward strand.
TCGTATCTCTATTTAATTATTTCATGCAAGTAAAATATAATAATCATAAATATTAATCCTTAACTCTCTAATTAATACTTACGGAAACTAAGTTAATTTACCTAATTAAATTAATTATTAAATGCACACGTGAAAATAAAATACTCACAAATGTACGGGGTGTTACATTCTTCCCCCTAATAACAAAATTTTGTCCCCGAAATTCGAATGCATTTTCCATGAAGAGCTCTAGAGATTTTTCTTGCATAGCATCCTCGCGCTTCCATGTGGACTCGGTGGCATTGTGATACCCCCACTGCACATGTATTAATGGTACCACCTTTAACCGAATCTTTCACTCTCTATTGCCCAAAATGGCAACTGGTCTCTCCTCGTAAGTAATGTCCGGTTGTAAATCTATCTCCTTAATTGCTATATGATGGTAAGCCAAATCATCCCTGAGATAGTTCCTCATTGACAACACATGGAACACATCGTGAATCTGCTGCAATGCTATGGTAAGGTAAGCCTATACACAACTGGCCCTACCCTATCGATGATGAGAAAAGGTGATAACTTCCCCTTCTTACCGAACTACATCACTCCCTTCATTGAAAATACCTGCAAAAATACCTGATCACCCACCTCAAACTCCAAGTGTCTCTGGTTCGCATCAACGTAACTTTTCTGAAGATCCTAAGATCCCCGAATATGATTCTTGATTAACTCAATCTTCGTCGACGTATTTTAAATCACGTCTGGATCTTGAAGATTATTATCCCCGACCTCTAACCAATACGATGGAAAATGATAAGGTCTTCAGTCCAATGCCTCAAAATGTTCCATGCCAATAGTAAACTGGTATGAGTTATTATACGCAAACTCTACGAATGGTTGCTACTGCTCCTAACTACCCATAAAATCCATAATACACATCCTTAGTATATCCTCTATCACCTGATTAATCATCTTCCTCTGTCTATCAGTCTGCGGGTGATATGTCATTCTCAAATGCAATTATATCCCCATCGCCTCCTAAAAACTTTGCTAGAAGTGGGACACAAAGATCTTATCTCGATTCGAAATAATGTTGAGTGGTAGACCGTGCAGTCTCACTATCTATGCAATAAAAAGTTGGGCATACTAACCCGTTATGTAATCTCCATGAATAGGTAAGAAATGAGATATCTTAGTCAACCGATGCATAATAACCCAGATGGAATCATGATCCCTTTGCAACGTCGGTAACCCCGTGATAAAGTCCGTCGATATACTCTCCCACTTCCACACCGAAATCCCCAATGGTTAGAAAACCTTGGCTGGTCTTTGATGATCAACCTTTTTTATCTTAAAAGTGGTGAACGTAGAGACAAACTTTGTTATGTCTCGCTTTATCCTATCCCACCAATACTGCCTCCTCATATCCGGGTACATCTTTTCCCCCTCCTAGATTCATCGAGAATCATGACCCATCTGACTCCTTCATAACTATATGTTGTAGGTCCTTATCATCTGGGATAATCATCGTCCCATTCAAATGTAAGACACACTCAAAGCTAACTGAGTAGGACTCCGCTTCGCCTGTCAAAAACTGATGTATCCTCTCCTGACAAGAAGGAAACACTACTTGTGCCTTCACAACCCTTAAAATGATATCGGGTGTGATGATCATCACTACCATATGGGCTCGAACTATCGCCTCATCTGGCAAAGATCATCCTACTTTACCTTTTAAACTACTGCCCCGCAGGCATACGACTCAATGAATCATCCACCATGTTAACCTTTCTTAAATGATACTGAATATCAAACTGGTAATCCTTTATGAACTCAAGCAATCTACGCTGCCTCGTATTCAACTCATTATGTGTGAAAAGATACTGCAGTAACTTGGGGTCTATGAATAACCGAAACTTCTCCCCTAATAAGTAATGCCTTAAAATCCTCAAGGCCAAAACAACTGTCGCTAACTCCAAATAGTGAGTGGGATAGTTATTATCATGGGGCTTAAGCTTGTGATATGTAAAAGTTATAGTCCGCCCCTCCTGCTGTAAAACTCCCCCAAGCCCCTGTAAGAATGCATCAGTAAAAATAAAGTACTCCACTCCTCCTCTACACAATGTGAGAACTGGTGCTGAACTAAACTTGCCCTTTATCTCATCAAAAGCTAACTAACGGTGATCATCCCAAACAAAAGTTACTCCCTTACGATTCAAATTCGTTAAGTGACCCGTAATCTTAAAAAATCCTCTGATAAATCGATGATAGTAACTTATTAATCCTAAAAAACTACGAACCTCCATCGATGTCATAGCTGGTCCCACTCCCTCACCGTTGACACTTTACTCAGATCCATATAAATCTCCCTCTCGGAGACTATATGACCCAAGAATTGTATCTCCCGTAACCAGAATCAACACTTCTTAAACTTGCCATACAACTAATGGTCTTGCAAAGTCTGAAGAACTACATGTAAATGTGATGCGTTCTCTCCCTTTGTCCAAGAAAATCAATATGTCATATATGAAGATAATGACAAACCTATCTAATAAATCCTTGAACACTTGGTTCATGAGATCGATGAAAATGCCCGAACGGCATGACCCGAAACTCGTAAGTTGCGTATCTCGTCAAAAATGCGATCTTAAGGACATCCTTCTCCCTGATACGTAACTGATGGTACCTTGATCTCAAATTAATCTTTGAGAAGTAGGGTGCTCCTATCATCTGGTCAAACAAGTCATCGATACACGATAACGATTACTTATTTCAAATCATAACCTTGTTCAACTCCCGGTAGTCGATATGCAACCTCAACGATCGATCATTTTTATTCACAAATAGTACTGGGACACCCCAAGGTGAGGTATTCCTATGGATAAAACCCTACTCCAAAATCTTTTGAATCTAATATCTCAACTATAGCATCTCTAAAGGATCCATATGATACGACGCACGCACTATCGGCCTAGTCCTCGGCACTGAGTCAATCACAAACTCAATTTCCTGACTCGATAGTAACCTCGGTATCTCTTGAAGTACGTCAGAAAACTCCCTAACCATAGGGATCGAATCTAACGAGGTAATAATACCCTCTGAAACCTCCTCGTCAATGTAATAGAAATATGTGCTAGACCCTCCCTCAGGATGAGGCATTGCCATAAGAAACATATCTTGCCCTGTAATAGTAAACACTGTAGTCCTAATACAACAATCTAACATCGCTCTATACGTCGTTAACCAGTCCATACCAAGAATAACATCGTATGCATACATCTTTAATGCGGGCAAACCTGCTACAAAGTGTAACATCCCAATGTCCACACCTACTCCCCTTGCAAATGGAATAAATGAGATCCCCGTTACCCAACACCGAATCGATGGTCATAATAATATCGGATGTTGTATCCATTAAACTCGTCTCCTGCACAAATCTAGTGCTAAAAAAGAGTGTGATGCTCTAGTGTCAAATAATACCCACCCCATGTGATAAGATTTATACCATCAATTGTTGGAGGTGCTGGTGGAAAAATTTGCCCATAGACGTTGTAGAGATGCCCAAACTATAACCACCCCTGTGAAGGCGGCAATGATGGAATTATTGTTGGGTCTGGAAGTTCTGGTAGTTGTTTCCCCTACTGGGTGTCCTGCTACAGACCCCTAGCCATATTCGGGAATGAACGTCTCATGCAGCCCTATTCCCCACATACGAAACATCTTATAATGAAGTTTGTTGGTCTCTGGAGCTAATGGCCCTAACGTGGTTGCCCCCATCACTAGCCTTACTGGCTATGACATCCACGACCCTGGTAACCTCCAGTCTAGTTCCTCTGGCCCTGGTGGCCCTACAGAGCACAGTATTAGCCCTGATGGACATACTTGCAACTACCATCACTCGGATTAAACCCCTTAGCTGAGTCCCCCTGTTATGATTCCGCTCATACTGCCTGGTGTTGCGGTGCCCCACTGGCACCATTGCCCCTAGTCTTGCCCTACTGCCTCGACTCTCCTGTTCTCGTCGCTCCCCGTATATAGAAGTGATGATCCTAGTAGTGTAGAAATGTGGTGTTAACGACATCAGTATAAGTCCTCAATGCTAGGTTTCCCAACAGATGCTGAAAAATCCTCCAAGTGAGCCCATCCATGAACTTCAAAAATCCTATTCTCATTATTATTCACCTCGTTTAGCATAAAGTTCGCTAGGCAAGTGAACTCCTTATCATACTCGACCACTATCTGACCCTCTTACGTAATATCCGTAAATCTCCACCTCATCTCTATTTGTATGGCTGACGAAAAGAAATTGTGGTCAAACTACACCCGGATATCTTGAATCGTCATCGCATCTCTCTCATCTGGTGTGTTAACTAACTCCCACCACTCAGAGTAGTCCTAACTAACTTAAAATTATCTAGTACCGATTTTTGATTGTCGCTGCACTCAATAATATGAAGATGCCTACGAATTTCCTTATTCCATTAACTAGCTACCACTACGTCTTCAGTCTCTTGAAACTCTGGTGGATGACCCTTATAAAATGCCTCCGTGACTCCCTCCTATATAGACGGCAACATGTGAGGTTGTACTGGTACGTTCATTGGTAGTTGTGGCTATGCCTGAGGCAAGTGTTGTGATATGGTGGTCATAGCAGTATCAACAGCCTGTTCTACTATGACTGCGACCTCTGTTGCGATCACAGTCCCCTGGGCTTCCCGCGGCTCTGGATGAGCCTCCATCTCTACTACCCTCCTTGTTGAATGAGATGGACTACCTCTCCTGATGTTTGGCATCTGAAACCAAACCGAAATTATACAAGATTACATTTTAATTATGCAACATAGCAGAAGAGAAAAATGCGCAATATAAAACAATAGTCTTATGTATAGGGCTCTATATTAAAGAAATGCAATGTTGACAACATAATAAGTTTGCAAAAATCCTAAAGTAGACTATAAACAGATGCTCTGATACCAATTATGACACCCCGCCTATTCTAATAATGGGTGCTCAATCCTTTATTAAAATAAAATAGGAATCCGCTATGATTTCATTCTCAGGATCAGTGTCGCAACAAATAATATAAATATAAAACCATACACTAAATAAAACGATGGGATAACAAATAATAGAATAAACATAAATAAAGTAAATCGAATAAACCACTGCTTACCACAAATAGTAATCCAACGTAAATAAATAATGATAAGTAATAAATTTCTGACATAAAGCAAATGTCCTATCCAACTATGAGCAACACACCTAAAAATAAATACTGAAACTCACAATGAATCCTATATAAATAGAAATGAATTGAGATGGCTACAATCAAACTCGCAGCACCACAACTACTGCTCGCAATGGCATGAAAGAATCTAACGGTATTGTCCCTATTGCTACACACGTAGGGTTTTGAAAATAAAATTATATTTGCCAGCGGGTTAAAGATCGAAAAATATTTGAAAATATTTTGTAAAAATGCTTTAAACGTAAATGTGCAATGTATTACTTTCATAATTAATTTATCGATCGCACTTACATGAGACTTATCCCCGCCTCTCATCTACAATGTGCACGTAACACTTGCATTTTATTTTTCTAATTATGCTACCCAGTCTAACTAGGAAAATGACCACTATCATAGCCTATCTCACTAATAATCACCATTAGCTAATATATACTACCTTCACTAGGTATCTTATCTCAAATATTTACATAGCTACACAAGTGCTATAAATTGACACACACACACACACACACACACACACTATCTTGTATACACATACATATATATATCACTCGTCATATACATATATAGTGCATCACCAGAGCACAGACTTTCTGGATGCATATCTTGTGTGCTATTGGGCTCCAGGTATACCAAATACCACAACTGGGCCACCGGGTTGGAATCTCACCACCGGAGCTAAACGTAAACATAAACAACGGAGGCGGTAATAAGCATACGTTTGCGGGTCGCAACCATACCACCTCGCATCCAACCAGCCTCCAAACTTATACCTATCATCACACATGGATAGTGGACATGCAATAATACTATGACCTGGGGAATCAATCCAACACTTGTTGGTCAACGCCAAGGTGGACTTCCCACTATGCACAACCTCCTAATGATAGCACTACCAAGTAGGTATGTTCAAATTTAAATACACAAGAAATCATATATACATATATAAATAACCCACAATAAGTATATATGTATATATATAGTACTCACTACGTATTGAAATCTCACCGCGTACTAGTCTACCAATCCCGAAGTCTGAACTGACTTCCTGATTATCCATTTAAGTGTTCACTCACTTGAATTCAAATTCGTCTCACTCGAACCCATCTAACCATTGGCCTAAAACACGTACCAACCCCTGAGAATGTTCCCTAGTAATGCCATTCTACCCCCAAAGCCCATATGCCCATTTATCACACTAACGGGTCAAAATAACGTGTAACAAAAATTGCGACAGACCAGCAAATCGAATCGATTCTCTTAACAAATCGAACCTATTCAGTCAGCAAACCGATTTGCTGCCCCAGCAAACCGGTTCGATTTGTTGGATTGCCAATCGTCTTCAAACTCATGTTTTCACCTTTTAAACCCTTAAACGGAGGTCCTAAGCCTCCCAACATCATAAATTGACATCCCACATCGATATATAATCAAATCAAAAGTATTTTAATACCGAACTAATCCCAAATCAATCATCAACTCTTCAGGATTCCTAATTGCTTATCTAATTCATTCAACTCATAATTAATTAGCCTTTAAAATTTGATGACCTAATACCCTATTAAAGTTCTTCACGTTCATATACATAATCCTAAATTATATCACAAAATTCTTACTTAATAATTATTAGTCATGATCCTAGGTTAAACACAAATAAAGTCTTTTAAATTAATTCCCAAAAGTTTTCATATTTTAAATTCCTAAATTAGTTTCTAATTAATCATGAACATAAATAACAGCAGAAAATTGCAGATATAAAGCAAATGAACACTTGCATTGTTGGATTCAAATACGAAGTCTCGACTCATAGCGATGAATTGATTTTTAGAGATGTTCTTCCTCTCTTCTCCAAGGTTTCTTATCTCTTTTATTCTCTTTTCTCTTCTCTTTCATCTATGTTTTAATCTTCAATATGCAGAGGCAAGAATGAGGTTGTCATCCACATTACTTAACCTTAAATAATTTTTAATCACAGCCTAATCACGTCTTTATTTTATATCCCTAAGGGTAAATAAACAACCATACCCCCATACAGGCCCTACTATGTCTACAAAGCCTCTGTAACCCAAATATAACCCCCGGTGCATTCTGGATCATTGATGCACTCAAAAAGACCATCTGAGTCACCCAACTAAAATATACCATCATATCATTAATCGGCCCGATACGTGCGTACATTATGCATCGCCCTCAAACTATTTAAATCCGCTGTTCTAACTCTCCAATGACATAATATAATAATATGTTGCTTTTCACTCGTCAAATGACAATATAATAATCCACATATCAATTTACTTATGTCACGCAAGTAAATAATAATAATAAATATTCCTTAACTCTTTAATTAATATTTACCAAAACCAATTTTATTTCCCTAATTGAATTAATAATTAAATGCACATGTGGAAGTAAAATACTCACAACATTACTGGGTATTACAGCGACGATATTAATCCTCATTCGTCGCCAAATCAAGAGATAACTTGGCTCCATACTGAGATACGTCTCCTTCTGGAGGCCATAAGAAAAATCCAAACCTCTGATAAATTAACCTACATCAAGAAAATGACTTTTTATATTGAAGCAAGGCTATGGAATAAATTCAAAATGTGTGTGTTTAAAATATACAAAGGGTTGGACTCCCCCTCTGCTCATGTGTTCAATTACCACCTTTATATGCAAGTCTGGAACATAGACCTAGGTGTACTAGAAAAGATGTTCTCCTCCACTCTGTTCAAAAGGACCATTACCTGATATATGGGTTTGAAGCATGAAAGAATCACCAAAATATGAGATGATGTATGTCGTGCTTTTCTTAATAAGTAAGAATACAATGAAGAAATCGATGTCACTCTCAAAGACCAAGAGATGATTAAACAAGAGGAATGGGAGGCAGTCGGTGCCTTCTTTACCCGACAGAGAGAAAAGGTCAGTCAAATAGTCAACCACCCTCAAGAAAATGATCAAATTGAGATTATAATCAAGAACCTCCGGAAGGAAGTATAGAGAGAACTTGGGATCACCTGGATCCCTAACATCAGAATTCTTAACCAAATAGGGTGAAAAATTGAAGAGAGCTTAGCAGTCAAAGAAACTAAGTCTGTGGAAGAGTCCCGTTGACCATCAAATTAGTTATCTACCAGAAAGAAATCACTCGAAGCTTTTGCATACCACATCACCACCATGGTACTTAGTCTGCAAACTGATTCCTACCCTAAACCCAACACTTCCCAAGATATAGTCTCCACTGTTGAACATACTAACTAGGGGCTCCCCAAAAAAGCTACCAAGTCGTCCCCCCCCCCCCCCCCCCAAAGAGTTTCGAACCCAAAAATAATACCTCACAGAGCTGCAATACCCTCTCAATCGGGTATTCACCATCTTAAACATGGATGGTTACCTTAAGAAACTCAATCCCAGGCAGTCCCCCGCCATTCTGGATAAAAATTGGCACGCTGACTCACATTGTGAGTTCCATCAAAGAGTCGGTCATGTTACGGATAAATGTTGGGCGTTGAGATATGCAATACAAGACCTCATTGACGCCGATAGTCTCATCCTAATGTTATAAGAAAACCCCTTCCATATCATCCCAACCAGCGTACTAAAACCCTATCAAAAACTCACACCACAAACATCGACCCATCCACCTTGATACTCCCCATTTATCATAAATCGAGAATGATGACACACTCACCCTTCCAAATAACAACCCCTTTGGTCACACCATCACCCTCTATAAAAATCATCATTAAGACCAAATCCTTTATCGACCATATGACATTCATTATTACGACCACACACTTTCTACAAAATAACTATTATAGTCTAGACTTGCTCTTAGTCACGAAGTTCATGCTCTCGAAGAAACTAAATCTTATTACTCCTTTTTGTGGAGAAAATAGATCATTCAATTGAATAGGAAGGATTGTATGATGTAGCCCTCTAAGAGACCAAACAAATCACATGTTTTGTACCGACCCAATCTACTGGATGGGGCTGATCAACTTTAGTTGAACATCTATTTCCCTCACGGACTTTGATATAAGCAGTAACACTCGCTCACCCATTACTTCAAACACATTTTATGATAATTCTCCAAAAGAACGGTAAAAGAACCACATCCGCAAGTCACCGTATGACATAACCCATGATCTAAACACCTCGCTACCCTAGACCTCCATTACAGATGGGCGAGCATGATAATCATTTTAGGGCAGATGATCACGTTACTGGGAGGTTCAGATCTTGTCACCAGCTGTTACACGAAGAAGAAGAAAGAATCATGATCCACACTGCCCATAGAGAATCCACATGTGAGGTTGAATTGAGAGATAACCCTGGTCCAATATCGTATATCCCACACACGAGTCTTCTGAGAAAGACATATATGGAACCTATTATGTGAAAACCAATTGGGCATGGACGCCAAAATAATATTCCAAACTGAATGCGATAGGGAGTGAGGAACAATTTCCCCCGGGAATCGAATCACAAGTTTTCCCTCTTATTACCATCCACATGATCCTAACGTAAGTTATGGGCAACATCGACCCTTCTCGAATGATCGGTGCAAAACCCATATAATGCCCCACCAGGTAAACACGACTTCTAATAGCCTAGAACTAACATCGTAACGAACTTGAACATGTATAATATGCTCACCTCACAAATTTCTTTGACCACTTTCTTATTAATGAGTGAAACATCTCCATAACTCGGGGTCGAGTTTGTCCTCAACCCCCAAACCTGGGAAATGATGACACGATTGGACGACTCTGGACGACTCTTTATGGAAAGGATTAGGTATCCATGAGTAAGAACCTACATTCTTCGAGGATTCTCGTACCCAATATTATAGGTTTGGGAGGGCTACTGCGGAAGAGATTGACTGCCTTAACTAACATGAACAATGGGCCAACCACATAAAAAGATGAGGTTGCACTACAAACAGTTTACATCCAATTCTCCTGGATGAGGGTCAACCCCTCTAATTATTCAATTTATTCAATAGAGAGGGAAAACTCAGACACCCCAGTCATCAACATATACCAATGTATCATACCCATTGCATGAGATGATTTGTCGATGGAAATATAGGATGTCATATATGTATCCATCAAAGTAGATCTCGAGGCACCAAAAATCATCCTATAACTCGAACAAACTTTATGTAAAACCGTAACGATCCCCACAACGAATTGGACTTATTTATCTTGCGGTTGGCATTTGTCCTCATCGTACTCTAAATATCAACATAGATCGATCACTATATCAATATTCGGTGCAACTACAGAAATGCTTATCTTAATGTCATCCACATCATCGGCATCATAGAACTCAAGGATGAAATGATCTCATGGGGCCACCATCCACCAGAAGGTCTCCCCACTTGAAGATATTCATACAACTTATATATATATATATATATATATATATATATATATATATATATATATATATATATATATATGTGTGTGTGTGTGTGTGTGTGTGTGTGTGTGTGTGTGTGTGTAACCTATCCCTCCATGACCAAACATAATGGAAATTTAACAACCTTAAGTATATAGTATAAGCATTGGCCATTGTTCGATTTTCTAAAGGACTCTCGCCTTGGGGATCCGAATTTGCCAATTATTACGAAAACATCTACTATGATGTCGTAAGTATCATAAGGGGCATAAATCGAGGAAGGTCTTCAACATCTTCTGATGATGAAGACCACCAATAAACCGCTTCAGATGAAGACACCGGGTCAGGATCCTCCATGCCAATGGAATTCCCATCAAACAAGCCAAACCAGAAAGATGAGTAAGTCCTCACCATGGTAGTATAAATCCTTACCTCTACCTCATATTTTTACATGGCCGTACATTTGAATCGACCATATCTCGTACTCTCCCCCAAAATCAAATAATTCTTTAAAACCTAAAGTAGACTCCCAACCACGATTGGGCTAAAGTGACGGTCCTAGATCCAACATCTCTTACCTCCAAGACTATATCCTTCGCAGACCTCTTACTCCACCTTGGGAAGGTAGAACAAGAATCACGGGCAGAACCCATACTTTCCCAGATAAGGAGGTTAACTTCCTAACCCGATCTGAATGACACTCCACTCCTCTGAACCCCGCTAACAAGGAGAAAGATCTTGCCAAAGGAACTATCATCCCCCTCCGCAAGAAAATAAAAACATCCTGGAACAACTCTGTTGGACGTCATCTAATATGACTATTTGGGAGTTACTAGTTACATCCCAAGAACACCAAGTCGCCTTTATCCATTAATTATCCCAAGATTCGATGCCTCGAGAATTGACTCCGATCAATATGTCCGCTACCGTTGGGTCTATTACCATGCATTAATACATCAATTTTTTTTATGAGGACCTCCACATGCAGTACGACAACCACAGGTTCTCACTACACATAATCACCGAGGCATGAATATAAATTATACCATTATTACTAATAGACAATGGGTCAACCATTAATGTATGCCCCCTTCGTACCGCTACTGGTCTGGGATACACCTCCTTCAAATTTATACCATCTTCCACGACCATCACTCTCACACTAATAGTAGGTCATATAAAATGCAACGTCTAGTTTCATGCACTCAACGTCCCCACCAAATTTCACCTCCTATTATAAAGATCTTTGATACATCCCATGGGAGCATTACCCTCATCACTTCATATGAAAGTCAGATTCTCGTTCGATATTGAGGTCATTACAATCTAAGGGGCTGGCAGTTACGCCATGGTCGCTAACACTAGTATCATCCCACTCCTGGATACCTATCACGACATAAGCAGCATATTCATCAACAGATTATGTGTCATCCTACTCGCATATATGTGAAGTACCATATATCTTTGACTTACTTAAGTCTATACTATATATGTGCTCATCTATTTGGAAATAATGACAAATTTTGAGTCTCATCCCTAGTTACCAAAGATCCTCAGACTCTTCATTTAATTCCTCTATAAGCTCTTAAAGGTATCTCACTAACACCACACACTAGGATTGTATACATACATCATATCATGCTATATTTGGTTGTGTGTGAGTTAATCCCTTAAAATTAAATTTATACTATTTTTTGAGAATTTTTAAATAATTTCTAAGATTTTAAAATGATTTTTAGAAATTAAATTTGTTGGCTTAAAAACCTTTGGGTTAGTTTATAATTTATTTTTAAGGCATAAAATCTGGTTGGGTAGAAATCGAAAGTGCTTGAGAATGTTGTGGGTACAATTTGTATTTTTAAGAATTCTAAAACACGCATTTTTCATTACATCTCAACCTTACACGTGTTGCTTATATAATGGCCAGATTTGTGTTTTTTCCCTCTCACATACTTAAGCTTCTCTCTGGACCATTGGATCTATTCTAATTAACGATCTGCATGTGTTTTCTGTTAATCCCCGTGTTTGTTTTTTATCCAATCAAATTTGTTTTAAAAGCGATGTGTTGATAGCCCTTAGATTAACTTCGATTTAATCTTGATCGTTCTTTTTCCCTATATGGTCCAGAGACTTCTTCTCTCGGTATATAAGGAGACTTCATCTCATATTTTGCAACTTTCGTTACTCTAAATTCCGAGAGAAAATAGATAGAAGAGAGAGAGGAAGAGTTAGAGAGAGAGAGAGAGAGAGAGAGAGAGAGAGAGAGAGAGAGTTTTTAGAAACCCTAACTCAAACTTTAACCAAATCCAAACTAGAAAATCTTTTTCTATGTGTTTTTAGTCGAGATTTGTGAAGTTTCTTCCTCTACTATCTTATATCTCTTTGCCAACTTAATCACGTTGATTAAGTCTCTATTTCTTTGCATAGAAATTTGAGATTTGATTTTTTTGATACAGATCACTTAGTTATTTGCTAGATCTGATTTCTTATTTCGAGAAATCTAATTTTTGTTGGCTGTTTTTAAAATAAATGTTGTTTTCAAACCCTAAACCAACAAAACCCTTTCTGATTTCATCTTACTCAAACGTTCAGACTTATATCTAGTTTAGGATCTTGATTGGGATTTTCACTTTCAAAATTATTTAACGTTTTGTGAAATAAGTTATTGTTTTCAAAATAAAGAAAGTCTATAGGATCCTGACTAGTTTGTATCGCAAGATTCCCTCTTGATCTGCGGTTATTTAAAAGATCCAAAGTTTGAATTATTTTACGAAGTAGATTTTAGAAACCCTTGCATCTTGAGAGATCTGTTTGTAATTTAATACATCATATTATCTGTTATTAAGTGTGTGTGTGTGAGTTGCATGCATGAGTTTAGAGCACTACACCACATACACCTTCACACTACTACACTAAAACGTATTGATGTTGAGATATTGGACTTTTAGAGTCGACGTAAAGCTAAAAGGAGTAAAGTTACGAAGCTGGTAGAACATCAGCAATATCAAAACCTTAGGAGAAGTCAGAACACGCCAGAGGAGTTGGTACATTTCTTAACTTAGTTTAGGTTTGCTTGCTTGTCTTGATTGTTATATAGCTTGTAATATGTTACTCATTTTTAGTGGACTTTTTACTTTTGTGGTGTAGAGGTCAACATGGATGTTTCCCAAATTGGGTGGGGTTTTACCACATTAAAATTACTTGTGTACACTTCCTCTTCCTCTCATCCCTTTCTTAAGGCCGTGTTGGTTTATTTTGTTTAAAATTTTTATTTTTCAAAACTAGTAAACTTATAACAAAAATTACTCGTTCATACTATTTTACACATCTTGTGTTTAAAATTTATTTTAAGAAAAGAGTTTCTTCGACAAATTGTTCGGAGCCATTTAGATAGGTTAATCTTGTATTAAATAACTTAAGTGGTACTTTTTTAATTGGTATCAGAGCTTTGGTTTTTCAAAAATTCTTTAGATCTTGAGTTTTTGAAATTGTTTTCTCAAAATAAATTATGGACGAGAAATTTGAGAGACTAAGTAACATGTCCAGGCCCCATCTCTTTGATAGAACTAGGGCTGTGTTTCGACCGGATCGGATCGAAAAAAGACCTTTCGAAAAAAATTCCCATTTTTTCGGAAATAAAATATTTGTTCCAATTTCCTATCCAGTTTTTTCGAAAAATAAAAAAAGTTTCCGAATTTGAAAAAATCGGAAAAAAATCGAAAAAATTTGGAAATTCAAAACATATACTAAAAATTCAGAAATTTTGGAAATTTCAAAATTTCAAAAAAAATAATATAGGATTTTCGATTACTCGAAATTCTCATTTTAAAGAAATTGAAAAAAAGATTTAACCCTATATGTAAATATGTAAGGATTTAACCATTTTTTTCATTTGTGTAGAGGATAGAGGGATATTCTCCTTTTATATAGGACTTTTTTGGACCTCTCTTCCTTTCCTAGACAATGTGGGACTCATGAGAATGTTTAAAAAAATTAGAAAAATTGAAAATCGAAAAATATTTCGAAAAAAATCGGAAATAATTCTGAAAAATCGGATCGGCATGGTTTCGGAAAATCGGATCGAAAAAATTGGAAATTCGTAAATTCAGAATTATTTCCAATTTTGGATCCAATTTTTTTCGGAAAATCGAAAAATTGAAAATCGAAAACCTTATATACGTTCCAAAATCGAAAAATATCGGATCGGATATCGGAAAAATCGGAATGTTCGAAAAAAAAACACAGCCCTAGATGGAACCAACTTTCCTTACTGGAAGGTAAGGATGGTGGCATTCATCCAAGGGACTTTAGGAGATAACATCTGGGAAGTTATTGAAAATGGTTACACTTTTCCTACTAAACCAGCTGCTGAAGGAAGTATTGTGAGGATTAGAAAGTTACTAAGTGAATTCACTAAAGAAGAGAAACAGGTTTCACTTAATAATAATAAAGGCAAAATTCCATATTTATGTCTATCAATGAATACTAATTTAAGAGGATATCATTCTGCTCTACCTCTAAAGAAGCATGGGACACCCTAGTGACTGCACATAAGGGTGATACAAGAGTTAAAGCTGCTAAAACTCAAATGCTTATCCAATAGTATAACTCCTTGATCATCTCTGAGACCGAGTCATTTGATGACTTTTATATTAGACTGACCGACATTGTGACCAAATTTCATGCTAATGGGATTGTTTATGATAAAAAGGAAATTATCTCTAAAATTCTAAGATCACTTCCACAAAAATTTGATAATAAGAGATATGCAACTGAGGATATGGATGATCAAAATCTTACACCGGAACTCCTCAGTAGCAAATTGAGAACTGTGGAAATGGAATTAGAATTTAAGAAACAATTAACCTAGTCCCAAAAGAGACAGTCTACCTCCAATCTTGTTTTTTCATCTAAGTTGGCCACACCTGAATTTAGCACACCTAACATTGACTTAGACTTTAGTGAGGATCGTAAGTTAGATACATTGGACAATCAGATTGCCTTAATGTCTAAACAGTTTAAGAAAATTGTGAACTTTCGAAATAAAATAGCAAAAAGACAAGGCAAATCTATATATCCAAATCAATCTAACAACAGACCTCATGAGAGAAGATAAGACAAATACTAGTCTGACAATAATAAGAGACCTGAGAAAGACCTTAAAAATGTAGAATGCTATAGATGTGAAAAGCTAAGACACATGGCTAGTGGCTGTAGAGTTAACTTAGACAAAATTCACAAACATAATTATTTCAGCAAGATTCGGGATGACTCAAGTGACTCTAAAAATGATGAACCTGAGTCATCTAACACTTTTGACCCTTGTATGCCATTCTTTGCTAAGATAATCTACAATGATGATGAGGAATTTGATCATACCATGACTGATATTGTGCCTACTGGTTTATCTGCCTTATTTCTTGAGAATGTTGATAATGCTTCAAATGTCGCGTGTATGAGTAAAAAGGAACGCTCTATTGTTGATGTCAATGGGCGTGTGAGTCCTAAAAATGAACCGCTATGGGACACTACACACTGCACACTTAGTGATTCCAAAAATAATGACTTTCCTGACATTCACACATTGTACACAAAAACTCTCAAGAAAAGCACTAGACTTGAAAAAACTGTCAAGGATCTTACCCAGAAGATAGAAACCTTAAGTCTGATAATCAAACAAAATACTGAAGAGTATACTACTCAAAGTATAACTCATGAGAATGAAACCAAAAACTTTCAACAAAATTTGAAAGAGTTGTCTAACTCTAATGAAATTCTGGAAAAGAAGTACAAATGAACGTTATTAGAAGTGGAACAAACAAAAGAAAATATATCCATTGTCTTTAAAAAAATTGCAAAATTTGAAAATAATTCTAAGTGTTTGAAGATTGCGTAGCTGAAAGAAAAACCAATTCTGATGACAGAACTG
Organism: Sambucus nigra; assembly: GCA_949130495.1. Classification (NCBI taxonomy): domain Eukaryota; kingdom Viridiplantae; phylum Streptophyta; class Magnoliopsida; order Dipsacales; family Adoxaceae; genus Sambucus; species Sambucus nigra. The sequence continues at coordinate 234,213,268 of OX422222.1, forward strand.
GAATAGGTTATTGTCCCAACTTTAAGACACAAACTAAAAACTTTGAAACCATAAAGTTTGTGTCTGGTGGCAAAAGACCTATTAAAACTTGTCCAGATTTTTAAGGTTTAAAAAGTGATTTTGATAAGAAACAATTGAAGTTGGACATTGGTGAATCAAGAAACTCTAAGCATAATGTTGAACAAAAGACCAAATATGTCGCCCCCCTATTCAAAAAACAGATTCGACGTTTCATCTTGTGCCACCTAGGAACAAGACTAGGGCTCAAAACCTAGAAAAACCTTTGAATAATACCTTTCTCAAGGTTATGATTTCAACATTCCATATTTACTGCTCCTATTATGATGTCTATTGACATTCCCTTCATGGTTGTTATTCCAAACGTCTATGTAATCCAGTCTATACTTCTCCCGTTTACCATAACTTCAACTATTCTAGGAGAAGCCGAAACAACTATGTCCTTCCTAGATAGCCAGACAAGAACACTAACTATCTTAATAGAAGGAAAATGACTAATACTAAAAGACAATCTAGAATCCTAGATTCTATTCTAGACCTATTGCTCCAACTGTTTATAACAACAATAAAATTGCGTAAAAATCTTTGAAAGAAATGTCAAAAGCTCGCAAGTTTTATCAAATACGATCCAATAAGCGCAAATTAAAAATTAGAGCAATTTGGATTAAAAAAGATTATCTATTACCCCAGTTAAAATGCAACATAGTGATCAGTGATTTTAGAGCTGAACACACTACAACTGGATGGTATTTAGACTCGGGATGTTCCAAGCATATGATCGGGGATGATTCCAAACTCTCAAACAAAACTAACTTCTCCAGAGAAAAAGTCTTTATTGGAGATGGTGTATCAGCCCAGATCATTGGTAAAGGAAACTCCATGAAGAAGGATTACCCATTCTTGAGAATGTTCTCTTGGTAAAAGGACTGAAAGCCAAATTACTAAGTATATCACAGTTTTGTGACTTCAACCATACTGTCACTTTTTCAAAGAATAATTATAAAATTTTAAATGAAAAAGGTGACTGCATTATTACAGGACTCCGTACTCTAGATAATTATTACACAATCAATTCGAGTACAAAGGTTTATAATATTGCCAGAATGGATAACAATGAGATATGGCATAATAGGTTTGGTCTCATTAACTATGATAATTTTAGCAAATTATTCTCCTAAAAGATAGTTAGAGGTCTTCCCTAGATCAAACCAATTTCAAACATTATTTATGGTCCATGTCAAGAAGGGAAAATTGCCAAGGCTCCTGATAAGAAAGTTAAAGAAGTTCTATCCACTAAACCTCTAGAACTCATCCATATGAACGTAATGGGTCCTTCTCGTACTGTTAGTCTTTGTGGAAACAATTACATCCTTATTATGGTTGGTGATTTCACTCAATCTACCTGGGTTGCCTTCTTAAAACATAAGTCAGAAACCTTTCAAAAGTTTTTAAAATTCTTAGTTTGTATAGAAAACGAAAAGGACACCTAAGTAAATAGAATTCGTTGTGATAGAGGAGGAGAATTCGTAGATTCAGGTATTATAGAATATTGTTACTATAATGGTTACAAACATGAATTTAGTGATCCTAAGACACCTAAAAAAAATGGGATTGCTAAGCGAAAAAATTGCACTCTTCAAGAAATGGCCCGTGTGATGATTCATGCAAAAAACCTACCAAAATATTTTTGGGTAGAATCCATTTATATTGCCTGTCATATAATCAATTACGTCTACTTAAGGAAGAATACCAAACAAACATCCTCTGAGCTTTGGTATGGAAAGAAACCTAACCTAAAATACTTTAGAACCTTTGGTAGTACCTATTATATCTGTAAGGATAGAGAACATCTGTCTAAATTCGAAATAAGAGGTGATAAAGCTATCTTTTTAGGATATTCTCCAAACAGTAGAGCCTATTATGTCTACAATATTCGAACTAAAACCACGATGGAATCCATTAATGGGGTTGTAAGTGACACTAATGTAGAAAGTAAGACCAAAGAATCAATTACTGTGGATGAGTCCGAAAACATTTTAAATTATGACTCTCTAAAAATAGTTGAATCTTTACCAACTAAAACCCCTAATGTACCTAACTGGGTTTCCAAAGATCATCATTTAGATAGTGTAGTTAGTAATCCTACTGAGCCTATTCGTACAAGATCTCAACTGCGTAACATTTCTTATTTTGCCTATTTTATGTCTCTTATTGAGCCTAAAACTGCAAATGAAGCCTTGAATGACAACTTATGGATAAGTGCTATGCATGAGGAACTTCTTCAATTTGTCATTCATGATGTTTGGTATCTTGTACCCAGGCTTAAAAATAAAAGGATTATTGGCATACTTTGGATTTTTAAAAATAAGACTGATGAATCTGGGATGATTATTCGGAATAAAGCTAGATTAGTTTCCCAGGGCTACTCTCAGATAGAAGGAATAGATTTCGAGGAAACCTTTGCTCCTATTACTCGCCTCAAATCTGTTCGCTTACTTTTTGCCATAACATGTCATTTTCATTTCACTCTATATCATATGGATGTTAAGTCAGCCTTCCTTAACGGAATTTTAACTGAGGAGACCTATGTTGAACAACCCAAAGGGTTTATTGACCCTCATCACCCAAATTATGTTTATCATCTTAAAAAAGATCTTTATGGGTTAAAACAAGCTCCTAGAGCTTGGTATGAGCGTCTATCCACCTTTCTGTTTGATAGTGGATTTAGGAGATGAGGGAATGACCAAACCTTGTTTGTCAAATATTTTGACAAAAGCATTACTATTGCTCAAGTTTATGTTGATAATATCATTTTTGGTCCCACCTCCCCTTTAAAAGTTAAGACATTCTCTGACATTATGCACAAAGAATTTCAGATGTCACTTATGGGGGAGTTACAATTCTTCTTAGGACTCCAAGTTAAACAAAATTCAGAAGGATTATCTCTATCGCAATCTAAATGTTCTTCAGAGATTGTTAAGAAGTTTGGCCTAGAAATAACTAAAGACGCTAGGACTCCTATAAATACCACTGTTAAACTTTCTAAAGATGAGAATGGAAAATCTATTGATACCACCTTGTACCGTAGTATGATAGGAAGCTTACTTTATCTTAATGCCTCCCGTCCTGACATCATGTATCTATCTGCGTGTGTGCCCGATATCAAAATAATCCTAAAGAAAGCCATCTTTTGTGCATTAAAATAATTATCAAATACATTAAAGGCACTTTAAATTTAGGACTTTGGTACACTAAAGACACTTCTATTATAATAGTAGGGTACACCGATGCAAATTAGGCCGGTCGTATCGATTATAGTAAGAGTACTTCAGGAGCGTGTTACTACATTGGTAAAAACTTAGTAGGATGGAGTAGTAAGAAACAAAACTTCACTTCCGTGTCTACTGCCGAATTCGAATACATTGCTGTAGGAAGCTGTTGCTCTCAATTACTTTGGCTAAAACAAATGCTAAAAGATCATGGTATCACTGAAGACAAGTTACATCTATATTGTGACAATCAAAGCGCGATTAATATTTCTAAAAATCATGTTCATCACTCTTGTACTAAACATATTAAAATCAGATATCATTTCATACACGAGTTAGTTGAATCTAAGGAGTTAGAAATAAATTACCTTCCCACTGAATTGCAATTAGGTGATCTATTTAATAAACCTTTAAGCTTTATTCGATTTGAATCTTTATGTAAATCTATTGGTATGGTCATGGTAGAACAGTGAATTATTACCTTTTCTAGTTTTTCTTTGCCCTTTGTCCATTTGAGACAAAATGGTGGAGAAATTTGAGTCCTCTTGGATATTTTTGGTATATTCTTAACTAAAAAGGTTGATCTTAGTTATCTTATTTTCAGGAATCAGTACCGTCAGTTGCAACAGAATTTTGTTAGGTATTGCTTTGTATCTAGTTGAGTTATGTAATTTTATCTTTCTAGGATATTGGGTATATAGAAAATTTTGTATAGGAATAGGATTTTCTTATTTATTTTGTATCCCGAAGAGTCTTCGTTGACTCAAAGGAGATTTTGTCTCATATTTCCAAAGGGGGAGATTGAAGCACCCTACATCTTTGACTTACTTAAGTTTATTCTATATAGGTGCTCGTCTAATTTGGAAATTGTGACAAAATTTGAGTCCCATCTCTAGTTACCAAAGAACCTCAGACTCTTCATTTAATTCCTCTATAAGCTCTTAAAGGTAGCTCACCAACACCACACACTATGATTGCATACATACATCATATCATATCATATTATATTTGGTTGTGTATGAGTTAATCCCTTAAAATTAAATTTCTACTATTTTTTGGAAATTTTTAAATAATTTCTAAGATTTTAAAATGATTTTTAGAAATTAAATTTGTTGGCTTAAAAACCTTTGGGGTTAGTTTATAATTTATTTTTAAGGCATAAAATCTGGTTGGGTAGAAACCGAAAGCGCTTGAGAATGTTGTGGGTACAATTTATATTTTTAAGAATTCTAAAACACGCGTTTTTCATTACATCTCAGCCTTACACGTGTTGCTTATATAATGGCTAGATTTGTGTTTTTTCCCTCTCATATACATAAGCTTCTCCGTGGACCATTGGATCTATTCTAATCAACAATTTGCATGTGTTTTCTGTTAATCCCCGTGTTTATTTTTTATCCAATTAAATCTATTTTAAAAGCGGTGGGTTGATAGCCCTTAGATTAACTTCGATTTAATCCTGATTGTTCTTTTTCCCTTGATGTTCCAGAGACTTGTTCTCTCAGTATATAAGGAGACTTCGTCTCATATTTTTGCAAATTTTGTTACTCTAACCTCTGAGATAAAATAGAGATAAGAGAGAGAGAGAGAGAGAGAGAGTTCAAAGAGTTTTTACAAACCCTAACTCAAACTTCAACAAAATCCAAACCAGAAAATCTTTTTCTCACTGTTTTTAGTCGAGTTTTGTGAAGTTTCTTCCTCTATTGTCTTATATCTCTTTGTTAACTTAATCACGTTGATTAAGTCTCTATATCTTTACATAGAAATTAGAGATTTGATTTTCGTGATACAGGTCACTTAGTTATTTGCTAGATCTGATTTCTTGTTTCGAGAAATCTAATATTTGTTGGTTGTTTTCAAAATAAGTGTTGTTTTCAAACCCTAAACCAACAAAACCCTTTCTGATTTCATCTTACTCAAATGTTCAGACTTAGATCTAGTTTGGTATCTTGATTGGGGGTTTCACTTTCAAAATTATTTCACGTTTTGTGAAATAAGCTATTGTTTTCAAAATAAAGAAAGTGTATAGGATCTTGGCTAGTTTGTATAGCAAGATTCCCTCTTGATTTGGAGTTATTTGAAAGATCCAAGTTGTGAATTATTTGACTAAGCTGATTTTAGAAACGCTTGCATCTTGAGAGATCTATTTGTAATTTGATACATCATATTGTCTGTAATTAAGTGTGTGTGTGAGTTTCATGAATGAGTTTAGATCACTACACCACATACACCTTCACACTACTACAGTGAAATGTGTTAGTGTTGAGATATTGGACTTTTAGAGTCGACGTAAAGCTAAAAGGAGTAAAGTTACGAAGCTGGGAGAACATCAGCAGCATCAGAACCTTAGGAGAAGTCAGAACACGCCAGAGAAGTTAGTACATTTCTTAACTTAGTTTAGGTTTGCTTGTGTGTCTTGATTGTTATATAACTTGTAATCTCTTATTCATTTTTAGCGAACTTTTTACTTTTGTGGCGTAGAGGTCACCGTGGATGTTTCCCCAATTGGATGGGGTTTTACCATGTTAAAATTACTTGTGTACACTTTCTCTTCCTCTCATCCCTTTCTTAAGGTTGTGTTGGTTTATTTTGTTTAAAAGTTTTATTTTTCAAAACTGGTAACCTATAACTGAAATTACTCGTTCATACCATTTTACACATCTTGTGTTTAAAATTTGTTTCAAGAAAAGAGTTTCTTCAACAAACTGTTCGGAGCCATTTAGATAATTTAATCTTGTATTAAATAACTTAAGTGGTACTTTTTCAATATTATAGAGGAATAAATGATTATTCACAACGTTGTCGCATAAATCATTCATAAGATAGGATATATGCCAAGATTTAGGCTTGAAAGGAATCCACAAGGAATCCTTGAATTCATTGCAACCACAAAACACAAGGGAAAAGCCACTCTTGGGTACACCCCTAGTAGAAAATTTTGAACCCCCTGTCTTAAAGACGCCTAAATTGGGTGGAATGGTTTTGTCCTCGAGGGGAAGACTTTCCTTATCATGATCTCCCAGAACCGGGGTGGGATGAAGCAAAAAAAATCTCTACAAGAAAAATGGATTCCTCTATAAGGAAGGGATATATATGGATTACGAGAACATCAATGAGGTCAGTTACAATGAACTTAACATCTCGTGGGTTATAGAGAAGGACAGAAAAAAAAATGAGTCAGAGATCGTATGGGAACTACCCACCTTATTTCCTAATGGCACTACATTGGTTACCCTCTGGGATCCTCATACTTAAGCCCCGCATAATGATTCCATGATTGGTACACCACCTCTATCCCTCACGGTAACACAATGGAAAAAGTACGATTGGTCAGTATCCCTAAACTCAATCTCTACCTACGTATATGGATTCAACGAGTCCACTATCTGAGACATCTCCTTTGGTCGAGTCTCAATATGGGATCACTTAAACTTTTTGGGACTACCGGTGGAATTAGTAAAACCACAAGAACTTATTGCAAGCCCTCTCACAATCCATCCCATACATCGACCCCATGATGTACCTAGCTAATAACATTGTTGAATCCCCCAAGGAAAACCAATTCAACCCAAAGGACACCACATGCCCCAGCCGATACTTTGTGCCAAGGTCCAAGAGCATATGAAGACTAGTCCCAATGTCCTCCAATAGAATTTAGCCCACCTAATCACCAACATCACGGGAACAACTATACTGAATGACTGGACTATTGTAAGATGCGTGTTAATGCCCATGCTCTTGAAGCCTTTTAATTTCGTCTTGTTAGTAACGGAGTCCGCTTTCATCCCCTCTTATGATGTATCCCTCTATAAAGCGGACTTCTATCTTATTATTAATGTTATCATACATCCCTTTGATGGAATAATAAATTATGATTGCTAATATTTTTCTACATGCGTTGCGTGTGATAATTATGAATTTAGGGATATATTATACCTCACGTGTAATAATGATGACTTTGTGGATTTAAAATTCTCAAAACACTTATAAAAACTTAGCCAAAGTAAAAATATACACATGTATCCAAATGAGGATGTCACAACAACCATAATATTGGGTATTTCTCAAAATTCCAAACAAATACAAATAAGGTCATCCCTTAATGAGAATGAGAAAAAGTAGTTCACCCATATCCTCGCCAGCTTCGTGATGTATTCACTTGGTCTTACGTCGACATGCCCGGAATCGACCTAACCATTTTTATGCACGAGATACCTTTTCTCCTTAATGTAAATCCTACCAAATAGAGACTCCGTAAATTATTACCCAAATGGTCCCTGAAAATTAAGGAGCAAGTAGAAAAATAACTCAGCATCGGGTTCATCCAAGTTGTATAATACCCCACATGGAGCCAAGATCATAATCGTACCTAAAACTAATGACAAAGTCCAAAAGTGCGTAGATTACAAAGATCTCAATCGAGCTTTCCCAAAGGAGGATTTTCCCCTACCACATATTGACTTATTGGTAGATGAGACATCCAATAACGTGCTCAGGTCCTTTGTAGATGGACTCGCAGGCTATACCTAGATAAAATTGTATTTTGATCACCAAGAAAAGATTGGATTCATCACCCCATGGGGAACATAATGTTTCAAGATTATGCCCTTAAGTCTTAAGAAGCTGGTGCAACTCTACAAAATGGGTTTTACGAGGTACACTTAAGATGCGTCATAGATGATGAGACCATTGATATCGTGGAAAAAAATAATAATGACGAATGTGGCCTACACATAAGTGGGTATACCTTCTCCAGAAAAATACTCCTACAATCATACTAATAGACTATTATATAAAAGTATTGCATGGATTACGTCAAGAGGTGCCTCAAATGTCAACTTTGCATCCCACGAAAACATTCACCTCCCTAAGAGCTCTATTGCATGACCTCGCCAAGGTCTTTTTACACCTAGGGAATAGATATCATAGGTAAAATTACCCCTAAAGCCTCCACTAGACATGAGCTCATCCTAATCGCTATCGACTACTTCATTAATTGGGTCGAAGTCGAAACTTACTTGATTATGAACGCCAAAAAGGTAGCCAAATTCATATGTCAAAACATCATCTATCGCATCAGAGTACCCCATGAGTTGGTATCAAACGATGGTGATCACTTAAAGAAAGAGGTCGCAAACTAACTACGTGAGTATGAGATTACTTGACATAATTATACCCTAAATAAACCTTAAAGAAATTATGCAGTCGAAGATGTTAACAAGAATTTCAAAAATATCATCAGCAAGATGAAAAATTCCTACATTGGCTTGTCATATAAATTCCAGTACGCTCTCTGGGGGTGCCTCAATACGGAACGAAACTCTATAGGACCCCTACTAATTGGTTTATGCCGTGGAGGCAATCCTACCCATATAACTCGAGATTCCTTCGTTAAGGGTCATTATCGTAAGTCAAGTGGCCGAAATTGACTGGGTCCATGCCCGTATAACGAATTAGCTCTCCTCACTGGGAGGAGGCTAGAGGTTGATTATCATAATCAGGATACTAACAATGGACCGTTCGAGCATTTAATAAGAGACACAATAAGCAAAACATCCTAAAGGAAAACCTTGAACTTGTCCAAAATCCTCGAGGAAAATTATCACCCACCGGGGAGTGTAATACCCCGTATTTTTAATGACTTTTAAAATGGGATTAATTAGAATTAATTGTGATATAATTGGAAATTAATCCGAATTTAAATATTACTCGAGAACAAAGTAATATGTGATTTATGTTGAATATTACTTAGTGATTAAAGTAATATATATGATTATGACTTTACAATTGATTATGACTTTATAAAATTATCGTGAATTATGTGTACAACAATTATGGTGCATTTGAGTCATGTCGGGATTATAATTTAATGAAATAAAAGTGAATTATTATGTTATTCGAATGGTCATTTTGACTGCGCCAAAGTGTCCAAAAGGGTTCAAATAGTCGAAAAAGTCTACTCGGACGTTTGTATAGGGTCTCGGGGCACTTTGGAGCCGAATAGTCACCCCGGAGGGGTAATATGGTCATTTGACTTGGAAGGTGAATAATATGCACGAATTTGGGAGATTATTTATAAGTCTAAAGGGTTTAGAAACTCCTAGAGAAAGAAATTAAGAGAGAATGTGGAGTTTCTCTGGGGAAAGGGAAGAGTCATTGTGGGAGAACCAAGAGACAAAAGTCACCATCACTAACCACCACCAGAAGTTAACCGAAAAAAGGAAGGACCACTAGTGGACAATCATCCCCAATGGACCAGACCTACGAATTAGAGGCAAGTGGTTAATTATTACAAATTTAGTATGTATATTGTCCATGTTAGGTTGTTTAGAAAATTCTGAAAGTTGCATAATGAAAGATGAATGATGGTGGTGTTAATTAAATCTTTGAAATGAGAGTTATGTAGGATTAATATATTGTTGAAGATATATTTTAATCCACAAAATTGGAATCAATTGGTGAAAATTCTGAGTTTATATGTTGTTCTTGGAGAAAAAGAATAAAATATGAATTTCTGGAATTTAAAGGAATTAACATGTTTTAATCCAACCTTCTTGAGGAATTTTAGGTTGTTTGATTAGTAGAGATCATTTATATATCATGTTATAACATTTGGGTTGAATGATGAGGAGATTGGGATCGATTGATAATGGTTTCGATGTTATAAAGTGTTCAAACCCGTAGCTAAACATATGCAAAATCTGGGCAGAAAACTGATCGATCAATCGATTGACCCAAGATTATCGATTGATCGACTGATCGATCGATCAACCATAAACAATCGATCAACCTAATCCCCTGGAAATGTGAAATATTTTTCTTTTTAATTATTGATTAAATCCCAAACTTTGAGTAAACTTTTATGAGGATTCAATGAACCTAATGTGACATAGGGAAGCGCAAAAGGATATGCTTAAGACCCGAAAAAGATTATTTTGGAATTGTGAATGGGGGAAATTAATGAGTGATTAATTAAATTATAGTAATTGGGGTTTAAATCGGATAAATGAAAATTTAAGGTTAGGACCAGTAGTAAGAGAGTAATAAATTACCGGTATGACCTTAGACATATTTGAGATTAACTTTAAGAGATAGAATAAAGGGTTAAGAGTGAATTAGGGATTTTCGAGAAATAAACCTAATTAAAGTGAATTTAATTCGTAGAAATTTGGGAGTCGCAACGATATGGATTAATAGGACGTGATGTCTACCTACTGAATTTATTTGAGGATTAAATGATACCCTTCGAGAAGTGAGAGAAGCTCGAAAATAATATATTGAGGATTAGAGTCGTAATCGAAAAATACATAGGATATTCGGGATATAACTATATTATGTATGGGTTTTATTATATGGGTTGTACGTGTGCCCTAGGGATATATATAGGTGAGATGAATACCTATTATTGTTATATATAGGTTAGATGATTACCTATTGTTATCATATGGTTATGTGAATACCTTATGGATGTCATATTTGTATTGGTGGAATGTATACTAATTAAGCATAAATTCTTCACATTTATCCCCTTAATTTCGGTATTTTTATGATCCCGTGCGGTGTAAATAGCTTGGATTTGGCTTATATTTATGATACTAACCATTTTTGTCAAGTATTTCGTATTTTGTGTATCTCTTATGTGTTTTACAGGTATTTCATGCAAGTTAGTGCCAAAGAGAACTCAAAACAGTGAAAGAAAACCAAGAAATGGGGAGTAAAGGGCATTTTTGTAATTTTACAACCTTATTCCTGAGGTGGGGCCAACTGGAAAGTTGAATAGCTTTCAATTACAAGAACACTGGAAAAAACGACACCTCAATCGGAGTCCCGTTGTGAAAGTTATGAGCAGTCAAAGATAGAAGAATAAGTCAAAGAAAGACAGGACCGGTCTGGCCAGAAATTAAAAGAACCAGTCCGCACACGACCGGTCCGACCAGAAATTAAAAGAACCGGTCCGCCGTGCCACATTCCAGAGAACCTCGGATCGAAGATGGATCGAAGCTGAAAGAAATTAAAAGAACCGGTCCGCGCAGGACCAGTCCGTCCAAGAAATAAAAGAACCGGTCCGGATCCAAGCCAAACCGGTCCGGAGGAGGACAGGACCGGTCCGAATCCAAGACAAATCGATTCGGAGGAGGATAGGGCCGGTCCGACTGTCGAGATTTTATTTTCTTATCTTCCTCTAATGGAGAGTCTTAGTGCTCTTAAAATTCTTGGAGTTTTTGTAGGGTATATAAACTCGTTTTATTATCATTCTTAAGGAGGGAGAATTAATATAATTTTCCAATATTTGCAAAAAAACCCTAGTTTAGAGATAGTTTATTCTTTTAATTTCAAGAGTGAAGATTATTCAGATTTCTGTGATTACAAGTGTTCTTAATTACTGCTTTTAATGCTTTGGTAAGATTAGTGAGTTATTTCCTCTGTTTAATTCCTTTCTACATCATTCCACAAATTTTTCTTAGTTTAATCATGGTTTTCTGCAATTCAAAAATTGTTTTCATTACTTTCAGCATGCTAGGCTAGATTTTCTAAGTTCGGGATACATGAACCCAGCCTGATGTGATAGTTGCATGTGTATAACATTAATCCTCTGAATTTAGTGATTTATTACGACCGTATCGCGTAGGAAAACACAATTGTAGATCTTTGGATCTCGTTTGCTTCCGGGTAACTGGGATGATTTAGAATGCAATTCGAGTGTAACTATCGCGATACCGATTTACTCGGTCTCTAGTTAAGTATGGTGTGGGCTTGAACCTCATATACGTAATGCTTGGGAGTACTAAATTCTGGGTCTAATTAATCAGTTAAATTTACGATTAGTATTTTACCTGCAATACACTAGGGTTGGGGGATTGTATTCCTGTCCTGTTTTTCTCATCATATAGTTTAAAGTTTTAAATCATTCTTCATCAGTATTTTAGGTAATTTAGAATAGTGCATTTTTCATATTTCATAATTGCATCTAGAGTAGTTATTCCACAAATTAAATCATCTTTTACTTTTCCTCTAGAGTCAGAGTTATGATTCATTCATCTGTCCAACATCGTTACAATTCAATTGTCCTATTTCCCTGTGGATACGATCCCGACTTACCGGGTTTATTACTAACGCGACAGGCTTGCACTTGAGCCTAGAGTGAACGCACATTAGAGACACTTTCTGAGTTGTGTCAAGTTTTTTGGTGCCGTTGCCGGGGTTGTGCGTATGCCATATGGATATATATAGGTGAGATGAATACCTATTGTTGTTATATATAGGTGAGATGATTACCTATTGTTATCATATGGTTATGTGGATACCTTATGGATGTCATATTTGTATTGTGGAATGTATACCTATATTATAGTTTGTTATGTCTATCACATACCTACGTTGCTTTCTATCGGGGTGGAGGTTTCGCATTGTGGACGGTCTTATCCTCGTACGCCCAATTGGGAGGGATTTTAGATTCGTACCCTGAGCAAAGGACCTTGGACACGTGTTATTGGTGTATATGATAGTTTCGACGGTTGAATGGGAGCATAGGTATGTGCGTGACCCATTTGGCTGAGGAGTATGCTCGCCTCCAATATATTTGTGTTATGATATGATTCGTGAGAGACGCCGAATTAATAGTCCTCTATACGGTGATATTATGTATCAAGACATGATAGCAGAGTATGCATGCACCTCAATTGTGACTGGGAGGTGCCGTATTAGTATATACATATAATTAGTGTGATGTTATATATAAACTGTGATGTAATCTACTGTGTGACAATGTAGATATAAATATGTAATCTTCTGTGTGAAATTGTAGATTGAAAATATAAACTGTGATTTAATCTACAATGTAATGTTGTAGATAAAAGAATATAATGAAATCTGAATTGAATTGAGTAAGTGAACACTTAATTCCAAGGTTGTAATAAGACTAGTTCATATTAAAGAGAAATGAATATGAATAATTATATTACGTATGGTATGGGACATACGAGTTTATGATATGGGTTAGAATTATGTTGTGGAAACTAGTTAGGAGGGAAACTTAACTAGGAAGATAATAAGATACGATAGGTATGCACTCTAGATGAGAGGTGAGAATTCTCAAAAGAGAGCCCGGGAAACTAACATGCACATAATAAATGCTCAATTGTAATTGTTAAGCACTTACCATTTTAAAAATCTTTTACAATCGGGCTCTGACCCATTTCCTTGTATATTATCTTCTCTACTAAATCTTGTACATCAGGTATCCAGCAGCAGGGATTCCTAGCATAGATTATGGATGTTCCGATGGGTTATAGCTACTAGCAGAGAAGCGGATTTTGTCTAGACGCTTCCTTTCTGTTGATTCATTCATCTATATCGTTTACTTCATTTAGGGCATGTCGCCCAGGATTCTAGAGGTTGTAATTATTTATGTACGCATTGTGGATATCAGTTTCATTTATTGTAAAAGTTATAATTTAACTGGAGAGATATTGCAGTTGTTGATGTAAAAAAACTAGATTTGATCTAATTATTTAATCACAGATAAAAATAAAAGAAATGAGACAAAAGATTTTTAAAGTGGTTCAGCCTTATGAAAATGGCCTACGTCCACTGTTTGTATTGCCGATGTTTTCCTTAATCTTGACGATGATTACCAGAGATCCCCCCTTGTAGACGATATGTCGTTGTTTAATAGACACATACATTTATACAATAAGGATGTTCATTAAATTCGATGTTCATTGAATGTGCAATCGTCGCTTGATCTTTCCAGCCAGGTGCTCTACACGCTGAGTAGGTCGGCACGCTATGTAGCTCGGCATGCTGTGTAGCTCGGTCAGCATACGTATTTGCCACGTAAGATGCTACATGTCTTTATACAATTGGTCCACGCCAGTTGCCAAATTTTCGCATCAACAGAAGCCCCCAATGTTTCACAATTGAGTTTTGATATGAAAGTGTGGAATATTTTACTCGAAAGTTGCTCGAGCACCTTTGTACATCTTGATTACTTAGAGATCTCCAACAATTAGGATTTTTACCTCTAGTCCCGTCATTTGAGCGCGAAATGGAGAATTTGTAAATATTTTGAACCTGCGTCAAACGCTTGGGTATTTGCGTCTTTTTCATCATTTAACCGCCGAAAACGCAATTTCTTTTCTAATAATCATTTCTTTTCCTACTTCCCGATGCAAGGCATTTAAAAGTGATAAAAAAAAAAGAATCGTCATCTACTTTTTATCTCCAGATTTCTAAACTCTGTGTTTTCTCACTCTGTTTTTATACTATCGTTCTTTCCATCGTCCGCCTTAGCAGATTTTTCAATTTTCTGTAAGAATTTCTTCCTTCTTCTTTCTTTGCTTTAGTCATCATGGTTTATCTTATCGAATCTTTAGATAAATTTCGAGACGATTTTGCAATTCCCTCTTGGGTTATTCTAGAAGAACCTACTTCTCCATCTGATTTATTTTCTCTGGCTGAGGGACGCTGGTTTCCCTCACTTGTCATAGTTGAATGTGGCTTTTCTTTTCCACCTAAACCCCTGTGTCTGGAGTTTTGCCAATTTTCGATATTGTTCCTGCAAGGGTAGCTCTAAATACATGGAGGGTAGTTAATAGCGTGCATAGGTTAAACCAAATTCATGGGACTCACTTAGGGATCCCTGAGATTATGTTTTGTTATAAATGGGTTACTAGTGATACCACATTTTATTTTAAAACTAGGTTTTCCTATAGAGCGTTAGTGGTCAATCTTCCCGATGCTAATAGGGACAATTTTGACCATGGGGTCATGCTGAAATATTGGCAACACCCCCCACTAAATGGAAATGATGTGTATCAAGGTCCCAGATGTCCACTTTATGGCAATGGGATTGGTTGTTTTTACTTTTCTCAATTTAGCTCTGTTTATATTTGATGAAATGCGTCACTGATATTCATTACACTTTTTGCAGTTGATAATAAAAGAAAGCCACCAAAAGAAAGCAACATTAATATAAAAGATCTGAAACTTATCTGGGGTTTGCACCAATCAATTGACGGGGAGCACGTTAGAGCTTCTTCTTATTTGCTGAGATACAAAAACACCACCTCTTCTTTCATTGCCCGTCCTCTTGGTCCTCCTGTTATAATTGATCTTGATCAAATTCTATCATCTCGAGCCAGCATAGAAGAACCTTCCTCTGATTTGGGTACATCTATTACTGATTTGATGACGAGGAAGAAAAGAATGCTTGAATTATTTGCCAAGGATGCTCCTGGCACTGATGGGTCAAAGAAGAGCAAAAGGGATGTCTCAGCTGAAGGGACGAAGAAAATGGATAGTACTTCCTCCAAAGGAACAATTTCACCTGTCAAGGAGGTCGGTAGGAAACCACCTGTTGTCCCAAAAGAGGTAGCACCTTTGATTGAAGGTGCTGCTATTGCACGAGATGAGGCAACATCTTTGATTGAAGATGCTCCTTTAAGGAGATTAAGAAGAGGTCTTACAAAAATACCTATAGAAACTGCTGCTTGACCTTCTAATATTGGGGGTCCTTTATTGGGAACTAGCGCTCCAACTTTTACTACGTCGAGTTTGGCCAGGGGTTTGATAAAGTCTTGGACCATTTCGAAGTATCAAGCTGCTGGGGGTTCCCTTCCACTGGAGAAGGTTGTTGATTTAGCGGCCTAACATATCGCGTCAGTAAGTATCATCATTCCTAACACTTCTTTTCCATATACTGTATTCACATTCTAATTTGTGCTTTTTTTTTCCAGTTTATGACGTGCTTTAATAGTATCCTGGAGAGAGATGAGGCTATCAAGGCCTCAACTTCATCCAGCGAGATTGAAGAAGCTTTTGCTGGGTTATCTCAATCCTTGAAGGACTCCCAGAAGAAATACGAGGGAGATAAAGCTGCTTGAGAGAAGAAACTTCTATCTGTAGAGTCAGCTCGTGATCAAGACATAAATGCCTCCAAGTAGTTGGAGGAAAAATTGAAGGTCATTATTTCCAGCAAGAAAGAGGCTCATGGCAAGCTTGAAGAGGTTGAACGGCGTAAGAAAGACCTTGAGGAGAAGGCGAAGCTTGCTGAAGAACGTGCTTCTTCTGAGAAGACAATGAGAAAGGCCGCGATAAAGAAATCGTTCAGCTCTGATTGGGACAAGGGATGGAACAAAGCCTTAACCTCAATTACTTGCCAGATGGAGTACGTAAGTCTGAAGTACTTCAGAGACGTATGGGTCACAGCATTAAAAGAGTTGAGTGTTTTGGGTGATTCTGAGTTATTTCAAAAGCACACTCATGGCCCTCCTCCTATTATTGACGACGAAGAAGATGATAAAGCGGCATCTGATGAGTCTTCCATGATGATGGAAGAATAAGTCCCTGTTGCTAATGCTCCTCAACCCTCCGAGCAAATTCAACAAGCATCTGCTTCTACCGAGCAACACTAAATGCCTCCCGAGCGACCAACTCCTTCGTCCAAACCTGCTGATGATGTTATAGGGTATAAGGGGAAGGTGTAGCGTTACTCAGCTCTTTATTTATGTTGTTCTTCTACTTTTTCCTTTCTTACTTGTAACTTTGGTTGTAGTTTCTCCGCTTATGATCAATAAAATGGGTTGTTATCGTCTAATCTGAATTTCTCCTTGACTTGCTCTTGTTTGTATCATTATTGATGTGTTTTTATTTTTCCTTACTAGTTTGTTGCCAGGATGGAACTCTTATCAGCTCATGACATAGAGTTGATGAAAAAATGTAATGATTATTTCAAAGCGGGTCATGTAGATTTTACTGAGGTCCAAATAATTGATATCCTTGGATTCGATGCTTTCGAGCAAGCAGTTGACGCATACCAATACTTGAAGTGTTTGCTTGATCGTGCGGTAGACAACAATGTAGCTTATTTAGAAATGATATAAGACCTTCAAGGGATGATCTAGGAACTCCAACTTCAGCTCAAAGAGACCACCGCACTCTTGCACGAAGGTTATGAGAAAAAATACCAACAATTGAGTGCTGACAGGGGCTATGACAAGTACATTTCAGCCCATGAGAAAAAAGGAAAGTGTGTTGAAACTTGAGATTGAAGAGCATAGGAATATTTCCCATCTCCTAGAGAAAGAGAATATTACATTGCAAGAGGAAGTGAAACAACTCAGATCTGCTGCCTCCTCTTCTTCGGGAGCCTTAGTACCAGTTAATAATGAAGGTTTCTCCTTTTTAGAAACTAAAAATGCTGCCTTGAGAGAAGAGTTAGAGACTTTGAAACGAACTGGACCTACCACGTCTACTCGTGGCAGAGCAAGGCCTTCTACCCGTGGTCGAGAAAGGGCTGGTCAGATTAATATTGAAGAGACGAGGACACAATTGGCTTTAGAAAATCAAGTCGTTCAATTGACGGCAAAAAATCAAGCCCTAGCAGAAATATGTAGAAAAATTTAGAGTCTTACCGACCAACTCTCCAACAGGAGCTCTGCACTGGAAAGTAAAGAAATTTTAGTGAAGAAACTCCACGAGAAGCTTGAGAGATTGACTTATCAATTTCATAAACAACCTAGAGAATTTTGGATGGCAGGATACAACGAAGCCCTATACCATCTCGATGCTCGGCTGCAATAATCGAATAACGAGGGATACAAACAGCGATGGTTGAATGCCTTATGCGTGATGAAAGTTGATCTAGGACTATCCTTGTGGGATTGGTGTGAGCCTGGATTACTTGACTTGCATATTCCTCCCTTTAAGCTTGATGTCAGCTAAATTCCAGCTCGTGTCATTCCTCGGTGTTTGATTTCCAGGTATCTTGGTGATTACCAGCTTCATTCAGAGTTTGATATATCTCGTTCTGAACATTTGCTTGATCGACCATGCTCGAGCAATATCAGAATGCTGCAAGACATGAATTTTATCAATTCCCCTATGCATTAGATGATCCTCCAGCCGGGATGGAACCTATGTCCAAATCAGAGGGAAAGAAACCCATAGAATAGGCAATTTGTACTTAATGAATCAGAAATTCTTATTTAAGTAATCTGATTGTATTTAATGCAGAAAATTTGGTCTTTGTGCACTTTTATTTCCTTGGAAATACTTTGTCGGATGGTTTGTTTTTTTGTTATTTACTGATGAATGTATATATATATATATATATATAGAGAGAGAGAGAGAGAGAGAGAGAGGGACAATATGTCCTATTTTGCCTAGACATTGGATCTTACCTCACTTGCTGCCTAGTTGTAGTGACTTGTCACCCATTAGTGCTTATGCAATCGAATGGTTTTCATCCCATTTTCCTGCTTAGTTGTAGTAATCACGTCAGGATTACCTTGGTGCCTAGACAGTGGATGCCCTGTGAGGTCACTCATCTTCTTGTTTAGTTTGGGATGTCCCTTGAGATCATCCGTGATCAAACAGGCTTTGCCTTGTATGATTGTTATGCCAACTTCTTTGGTTAATTTTATTGGTGCTGACCAATCGGATTTGGTGGTGATTGTTGAATCTCGACCAACCTTAGTTGGTGGTTGCTACTGCCGACCAACCAGAGTTGGTGTAGTGTGTAATCAGAGTTGGTGTAGTGTGTAGCACTAGTACTCCGACGAGAAATGAACCAAAAAAGAGTATGGAAAAACCAACCATTTTATTCATTGAAAGAGAAATGTGTACATGTAAATCTGTATTACTGGTAATACTTGCGCAGATGCTCCGCATTCCATGCATTTTTGAATTCTTCTCCCTCTAAGGTTTCTATTCTATAAGTTCCCAGGGAGAACAACTGTAGTTACTTGGTAGGGGCCATGCCAGTTGGCTTCTAGCTTATTATGCTTCAGTATAACCTTCTTGAGTACATAATCCCCCTCTTTGAGATCACATTTCTTCACTCTTTTGTTGTACAACATGGATGTTCTTTGTTGGTAAGCTGCATTCCTGATTGTCGCTTCTTCTCTAACTTCCTCGAGCATGTCCAGGTCTAAGCGTCTCATCAAATCGCTTATAGGAGAGTTAAAATTAAGTACCATGTGTGTAGGCAAGCCCAATTTAATTGGAATAACTACTTCGTTGCCAAAGGCTAGCATGTAGGGCGATTCCTCAGTAAATGTTCGGGGTGTTGTGCGATATGCCCATAGCACGGAATGTAGCCCGTTAATCCAATTTCCTTTTGCATCATCCAATCGTTTCTTCAAGCCGTTCAGGAGGGTACTATTCGTCACTTCAGTTTGCCCATTGCTCTATGGGTGGCCTGGTGCAGAATGGACCTTCTGGACATCGGATTGATGACAATATGCAGTGAACTCCTCATTATAAAATTGGGTTCAATGGTCGGTAATGAAAGTTTATGGCAGACCATACCTACAGATAATGTTCTTCCAAATGAACTGGTAAACCTTTTCGTACGACATATCAATGAGAGGTTCGGCCTCAACCCACTTGGTGAAATAGTCAACAACAACTTCCAGATATTTGAACCTTCCTTTGGTGGTCATCAGAGGCCCGACCAAGTCTATGCCCCACATAGCAAATGGCCAGGGGATGTAATGGGTGTTAACAATGCCTGGGGGGGGTCTTCGAATAGAAGAGAAACATTGGCATTTATCACATTTCTTCACATAAGCTGTGCAATCAGCCCTCATCATCGGCCAATAATATCCCTGCGTCGTTAACTTCTGTAGGAGAGTTCGTCCTGCTACATGAGCTCCACAAGAGCCTTCATCAACCTCTTCAATCAGGTATTTAACTTCTAAGGGATGCACACATCTCTGTAGACCTGCGATGATACCCTTTTTATATAAAATGCCATTATTCAGTACATATTGAGCAGCTTTAAACTTCAGCCTCTTGGCTTTAAGTTGGTCAGTTGGCACAACCCTTTCCTCGATGTATTCCCTAAAGGGGTCCATCCATGATGGCCCCATATCCAGGGTAATGAATTTCACCATTAAATCTTCATATATGCTTCGTTCTGCCAATATCTCGATAGGAATCGTTCTTCGTAGCTTGGTGCGAGTAGTTGAGGCTAACCGAACCAATGCATAAACCCTCGCATTCTCCAATCTTGGTAGTCTAACCAATGGAATTGCAGTAAAGGTGGACACAATCTCCATAGCTCTGGCATGATATTTTAATATCAAATCTCCCTTCGCTGCGTACAACCCCAGAATCTGATGTATAATTAATTGTGAATCACTAAACATGGTGACTTGCTCTGCGTGCATTACTTTCGCTAAACTGAGGCCCACGATCATAGCTTCATATTAGGTCTCATTATTAGAGGCTTTAAATTGAAAGCGCATAGCGTATTCGACATCTAATCCATCAGGGTTGTTAAGAATTATTCCATCTCCACTTCATGTTGCACATGAAGATCCATCAATGTACAAGTTCCACGCAGGTATGCCATTATCAAACTCTTGGTCTGATAAGGTTCCCTGATTGAATATTTGTTACTTCCTCTTATCATTCTCCACTGCTGGGTTATTACCCGATGACGCTTGTTGCTCGTTGTTCGTCCCTTTTGATGAATTTGCTAATGTTAGTTGATCGGGGACTGTCTTTGTTGATTCTGTAACATCCATGGGTTGTTCTGCATTAGGCTCTTGTTGGTCGGGGGTATCTGGGTAAGTGAATTCTGCAATGAAATCGGCCACGGCCTTCCCTTTGAGTGAGGACCTTGGCTCATAAAAAATATCATACTCCCACAGTTCGATTGCCCAGTACATCAATCTTTCGAATTTATCTGGCTTATGCAAGGCCTGTCTAAGTGGCATATCAGTGTACACCACTATGGTATGGGCATGTAAATAAGGTTTCATCCTCCTACTCGCCTCTATTAGAGCTAATGCTAGCTTTTCTAGCCTTGGATATCTAATTTCTGCTCCTCGAAATGCTTTGTTAGTGTAATACACCGGTTTTTGCACTCCATCCTCCATTCTTATCAATGCTGAACTGACGGCGCTTTTCGAGACAGCCAGGTATAAGTACAATCTTTCTCCCATCACCGGCCTGGATAATAATGGAGGTGTCCCCAAATATTACTTCAATTCCTGAAACGCCTTCTCGCACTCATCATTCCACTCTAACGTTGTTCTGAGAGTCTTGAAGAATAGGATACACCTGTCCGTTTCTCTTGACACAAACCTGTTAAGAGCTGCAATGCGGCCTGTGAGGCTTTGTACCTCCTTTTTCTTAGCTAGAGATCGTAATTCCAGCAAAGCTTTAATCTTCTCTGGATTCACCTCAATGTCTCGCTAATTCACAATATACCCGAGAACATGCCTTCTCGTACACCGACTATGTATTTCGTTGGGTTCGGTTTCATCAGATATTTCTCCAACTAATTAAAGGTTTGACTGAGGTCAGCTAGATGGTAGGTGTCTTTCTTGCTCTTAGTTAGTAGATCATCGACGTAAACCTCCATGTTTTTGTTGATTTGCTCTGTGAAGACTTTATTCATCAACCTCTGGTACGTAGCGCCTGCATTTTTAAGTCCGAAAGTCATAACATTATAGCAGTATGTTCCTCTCGGGGTAATAAAATAAGTACTCTCCCTATCTTTTAGTTTTATCTTAATCTGGTTGTAGCCGGAGTAAGCATCCATGAAGCTTAATAACTCGTGCCCCGAGGTAACGTCCACCAACTGATCAATTCGGGGAAAGGGAAAATTATCTTTTGGGTAGGGTTTATTGAGATCTGTGAAATCTACACACATCCTCCACTTGTTATTCTTCTTTTTTACCATAACAACATTGGCTAGCCAGTCAGGATATTTGACATCTTCAATGAAAGAGGCCTTTTGTTGCTTCTCAACTTCCTCTTGGATTGCCTGATTCTTCTTCGGGCTAAATAACCCCTTCTTCCCTGCTTCACCGGCTTAACCTCCTTTTTAACATTGAGCTCATGGCATAGGAAGGTCAGGTCTATTCCTGGCATGTCTTCATGACTCTATGCGAAAGCTTGATTTCTATGTCGTAAAAATGCCACTAGTTCCTAATTTATTGACGGATCCAACGAAGATCTAATTTGAGTTGTGCATTTTGGTTGTTCATCGTCCAGAATGACGTTATCCGTAGCTTCGACGACCTGACCTTTCACAAGCTGGGATTCATCCCTGGGGTCCAAAGTCTCAACCTCTACATCTTCAGACTCATTCACCTGGTAGGTGGTGGTTTTCTTCCTGGCCTCCTCTAGTTCGTCCTGTTCGGCAAATATATAGTAAGATTCCTGAGCTACTTTATGGTCGCCTTTCGTAATTCCAACCCCAAAATTGGTTGGAAATTTCAGGCATTGGTGAACCGTGGATGGCACTGCCTTGAATTTCTTCAAGCATACTCTCCCTATGATTATGTTGTATGCTGATTGGACATTCTTATCCATTACGAAAAAAGCATACTTTTTTCGTTCTGCAAGCAGGCCAGGTGCCAATGAGCATGTCCAACTTGATCGTCCCAAGCGGAAAAACTTTTTCGCTGGTAAAGCCGAGAAGGGGCCTGTGATATGGCTCCAACTGGGCTAGCTTCAAATTCAAACTATCGAAATAGGGGTAGGACATGATGTCCGCAGAGCTACCATTGTCTACCACTACACGTGAAATCACCACATCCTTCATTCTTATCTTAACCACCAAGGGGTCATCGTGAGGATACAATACACCTGCAAGATCCTTTTTGGAAAAGCCGATAACCAATTTATCCTTGTTCACTTTCCTCGGGCGATTATCCTCAGACAAATTTATGCGATGTATGTAAGAACAATCTTGAGCCTCATTGAGGTAAGCTTTTCGCTCAGCAGTATGATCTCCTCCTCTTGCATCGCCACCTGTAATCACATTACATTCAAATGATCTGAAATGGATGGATAATACCTCACGTTCAGGTTGCCGTGGTTTTTTAGGGAGGTCGGGGTCATCCTCTGGATTATCTTCATGGTCCCTCTTTTTGTCATCTCTTGGTCAGTGAGGAGATTTGGACCTTAGTCTTCCTCTTTCATTAGTCTTCCCACCATTCTGGCGATTAACGAACTTACTCAATTTTCCTCGCCTAATGAGTGCTTCGATCTCATTCTAGAGAGCTATGCAGCATTTGGTCGTGTGGCCATGATCTCTATGGAACTCGTAATATTTGGACTTATCCATCTTATCAGGGTCTGTCCTCATTTTCTCCGGCCAAGTTAGCTCCTCGTTGTTCTTAATCTCCTCCAGAATATAGTTTATGTCCACCTTTAAAGGAGTATAATTTCCATACTTCTTCAACTGCTCGAACGCCTCCTTGCCTTTTGGTTGCTTGCCATTCCTATTGTACTTTTAATCCTTCTTCTCTACTGTACGTTCAGCCTTGGTCTCTGATTTAGTGTCATCATTCTTCTTCGCAGCCATAGCCTCTTCGGCGTTCATGATCTTAGCTGCTTTTGCCATCAGTTCAGCTATGGATTTAGGGGGATCTTTAGACAACGTATAATATAACTTGTCAGGTAATAGGCCACTCATCAAAGGTGTTATTGCTATTTTCTCCTCGTAGTTAATTACCTTAAGTTTCTCATTATTAAAACGAGTGATGTAATCCCTCGTAATTTCTCCTATTTTTTGCCTTACGCTCAATAGGTGTGCTACTCTCTTAATCGGCTTCGCACCGAAGAAGAAATTCCCTATGAAGAGCTCTACCAGCTGATGGAAAGTAGCAATCTTTCCTCGAGGAAGGCTGTTGTACCATATTTGGGTTGACCCAGTGATAGTTTTTGATAATGCCCGCATCTCATCTCGTCAGGAACCGCATAGATATTTGTTACTGCTCTCTGTGGAGAACGGTATTAGTTTTTCCATCATATTTGGTGTGGTAAAATCCACTATTGTCTGTACAAAAGGTGATCCTTGGATGAATGTTCTTTAGAGAGGCCTTAGCCATTTCCCCTAACCGGTCTTCCAATATCTGAATGGACCCCTTCCATGCATCATTCCTAGCCTCAGGCCTACTTTCTAGAGAAACAGAGCGCGCTGAATTCTCCTCTTGGGATCTTTCATTACGGGTGGCTGGTTGTGATTGGGAAGAACCCTCCCTTAGATCGATTAGTCGTTGAGAATTCCTCGACGCAATCCTAGGGTGATTTTGATTCCTCCTAGGGCCCAAACGGTCAAAGGGGGAGACTATGCTCAACCTTTCCAAAGTGCTTGTTCGCTCAGGAGTTAAGATAACATTTTGTCTAGAATCTGTAGCTCTTATAGATGAAGTCCGTCCAGGTTGATATTAAGGATCATCGGACCTCTTAGTATAATAAGAATCATTGTGCCTGGGCTGAGAAACATCCGAGAATAGTGTACGTCTAGTTCTTGAGGATGGCAGATGGGTATTTCTCTGCACGCTTCGTTGGCCTGACTGGGCAGGTGATCCGTTATGAACAATTTGAATGAGTTGTCGCATAGTTTCTTGCATAGCCGTTTGCCCTTGGGCTAGGTTGGCTACTATTCCTGTAAGTTGATCGATAGTTGGGGGTGCAGAGGGGTTTGGATTATCGTTACGATTATGGATTATGGGATCTCAGCCATTGGTAATAAGTTTTTGGTGAAAAACGTTATTTACATTCGTTTCCCACAGACGGTGCCAATCTGTTGATGTAAAAAACTAGATTTGATCTAATTATTTAATCACAGATAAAAATAAAATAAATGAGATAAAAGATTTTTAATGTGGTTCAGCCTTATGAAAATGGCCTACATCCACTGTTTGTATTGTCGATGTTTTCCTTAATCTTGATGATGAATTACCAGAGATCCCCCCCTTGTGGAGGGTGTTACAATGTATTTATAGCCTTGGGACTATCAGTATGAATAGACGATATGTCGTTGTTTAATAGACACATACATCAGTACAATAAGGATGTTCATTAAATCCAATGTTCATTGAATGTGCAATCATCGCTTGATCTTCCCTGCTAGGTGCTCTGCACGCTGAGTAGGTCGGCACGCTATGTAGCTCGGCACGCTGTGTAGCTCGGCATTCTATGTAGCTCGGTAAGCATATGTATTTGCCACGTAAGATGCTACGTGTCTTTATATAATTGGTCCATGCCAATTACCTAATTTTCGCATCAACATCAGTCACATTTATTCCTGTTGTAGTTAATTAAGTTGTGAGGTGTTGTTGTATATTATTATTTCGTGTCGTGGAATGGTTTTGATTAAATTAAAAATGGAAAAGTTTTTGACACTTAGCTTAATTAACTATTAGGTGATTAATAAAGAAATTGTTTTTCGACAGTGATGTTGAGAATGAACCAACTGGATATTTTGATTTAATTAAATAAAGGGTTGATCACCCAATATTAAATTAGGCGGGGTTAGGGGTGGCAATTTTAGAAACGGCACAAAAAAATGATACGAAACGACACGAAATTGACCCGAAATTGACATGATGTTTCTTGTTCGTGTCGTGTTTTTTTACACGAAGTCGTGTTGTGTTCGTGTCTTAATTATGAGTCGTGTAGTGTTATCATGTTATCATGTTTTTTATGCGTGAAATTTAAGAAATTCTAGTTGTCGTGTCGTGTTCGTGTCAACTAAAAAAACACGAATTCGTGTCGTGTCGTGTCGTGTCCGAAAAAACTTGTCGTGTCGTGTCGGCCTAAAACATGACCCATTGACCCGAATTGCCATTCCTAGGCGGGGTGTTAGAGGTGGTATTAGAGCATCGGGTTCTAGTGTCTTTCGGATCTGTGTGGCTTACTACGTTTCAGCGTAGATTTCTTCGATGTAGAGCCCTATTATTAGGATGATGAATTGCTCTACGTATTTCAACTCACGTTCTCCTCCCACGAAGTATGTGAGATGTAATGCTTATACGACTTCGGTCGGGCATCGTGTGCCAAACACATTAGGACGACTAGAAAGAGTCGTTAGAAGGACAACAAGAGGAGGACTCAATCAAAGATATAGAGTATTTTGGAAAATAGTGTTGGAAATAGAAACCATCATAATTATTATTTAGGATGTGAACTTTAAAGAAGTCGCTTGAGAGCTATAGTTTCCCAACCACCATCATAATTTATGGTTGTGCCATTCTTAACTCACCCAGCACTGTATGTGAAAGGTGAGGGAGTCATAAGAACTCTTGTTAAGGAAGAAATTCAAAGACAATTGTGAAGGGTGAAGTGTAGTAACACCCTGGATTTGAAAATTTTCTAGTAAAATTTTTCTACGAAGAGAAAACTTAAGTGATGAGAGTTAGACATCACATATGAAGAACATGTGTGAAGCTGGAATAGGAATTTTAGGTATGGTTCAACAGTGAAATCGTTAATTTGATGTTTTAATCAGGATAAGAATGGAATTTTGAAAATGATCTCTTATGGGCAAGAAAAAGATAAGTAACTTGTTTAACGAACTCCTTACCCTAGGAAGAGTGAGGTATATAGAAGATAAGTAGAGTTAATTATATGAAAGGACTCGTGAGTGAAATACACTAGTTTGAGTGGAAATCTGACGAAGACGACTAGGATTAAAGTCACCAAGAATTTTGATGATGCTTCCAAATGAAAGGGAGCTTGAAGGGTTAGGAAACCTAGCCGAAGGGCAAGATTGAATTCAATATTGTCAATGAAACATCACCGGAAGGTGTACCCATTAAGGGGCCCATTTAAAATGACATGATTAAACCACTACTTAGTGGCGATGAAAGCAGCCAAGACTAGTGTAGTCAAAGGACCCGTAGAGTCAAAAGAATAATGGGAATAGAAATTGGGAGTTAAGATTGATAGGTCCAAGAGAAGGATGTTCAAAATGGTCAGTAACGAGGAAACAGTAAGGGAAATTACCCTTTGTATATAGAGAGAGACTACTAAGTGTTAAATGTGTCCACATTAAGTAGTGAGACCAATAAATTTTGGGAATACTAAACCATACCAATTAGTCATAACAACTGGAGGAGTGAGACTTCTAGGGGAGTAATTAGGTAAAGAGAATTAGGCCCAGGAAAATTACGACCCAAGAGTGTTAGGTTTAAATAGGACCAGTGGAGTCCTCGATATTTGTAGCATGCCATATTTCAAGGTCGGTGGGGTCAAAGAAGAAAAAAAGGGAGGTCGGTAAGACCATAATTGAGGCCTAGATATGTTGGGACAACGTTTCAATAATGGGTGTGGAACCACATGAGTGAATAATTTGTCCACAACGAGTGGGTACAACTCTAGGATGAAATCATAGATGTATAATAGGCGCAAATGATTGTGGGTTGTTTTGTCCGTGAGAAGTGCATGTAAGGACCCTATCTGATTTAGAGAGACTGCTGAAGTTTTATTTCATCCTTGTGAATAAATGATTAATTCTAGTAACATGGTGTGTCATAAAAAACATATATAAATTGAAAACCCTAAATTCACGTGCGAGTGGAGGCTAGTGGAAACGATAATTTTAACAGTTTGGTTACAAAAGTATTTCTCATTGATAGCGAGACTTTTTGGTGTCGCCCGTGAGTGAACCGAGTGCATCCTAAGAGTATATTTTGTTATTATTTTCTATTGCTTTGAGTTAGCATAATAGAAATTATTATTGTAATAGGTAGTGATAAATTACCAAATGTTTAATCGATAGAAGATTGAGTGATAAGACTATCATGCTGGATACTTCGGGGAGAGTAAAATTAATTTTACTGATGTGACTCGGGATTTATTATGTTTTTGTCGAACAACGAGAAATAACTCATTATATATAGTGCCAAGAATTTGGGATAGTGAGAGCAACATGTTTTATATTATTTTTAGGGATATATAATCTTAGACTAGTAGACTTTTATGTCAACATACATAAGTTATGGGAAGGTACAGATTATGGACTGAGGGCCATTACGGATCTCGACGACCGACTATGTTCAGTTATAGTGTATCGGGGGGATTCCTTAATTGGATATTGCTTTGAGAGACATCCCATGCATGAAACTAGCGAACGTCGGGAGTAGGAGAGAAGTTTGGTCGATAGTACATAAGTTCATACCTTATTCATTTTAAATATACAAACATAAATTTAGAGTTGATAATTCTATTATGACTTAAGAGTCGCCTAGTTCTAGTAACATTATGAATAAAATAATGATGCCACTGATAGAGTGATTAAGTTATGACTAGTGGGGTGATTGAGTGCACCCCTATCATATCAATATGCCAAGTGAGTAAAAATTGATTTAAGAAGAGTATATGTTAATTGTGCAATAATGCAAGAAATATAGGGTGTATGGGCGCCCTAGGTAGTTGAATCTAACATTGTTTCCCACTTTGGAGATATGGGTTAAGGAAAATAAATATAGAGGTTTAGATATCGGGACTTGAATCTTCGATCATTTATGACGATTAGAGATATAAGCGGTAGAATAACAAATGTATCAGGCTATAAATGACTATGGTGATAGGATTTAAATGAAGAAATGTTTGGCTATATTCCTCTTATAGCGGGCCACCTCTCTGTTGGAATTAGGGCGGACCATTCGAAACCAACAGAGGTTTCTCCAACCATTAGGGATTTCAAATTAGTATTAGGAGAGTATTCGTAAAGATTTTATCGCGAAGATGGTTACGATCCTATATGAGTGATAGTGGATCAGTTGACTGAAGTAGATCACGTTATGCCAGTTAGGGTTGATCATACTACCAGATAATATGCTTTGATCTAACTATAACCGATATAGTTAGTGTAATACCCCGTATTTTTATGGCTTTTAAAATTGGGGATTTATTAAATTTAAATTGAGATATTAATTTAATATTAATCCGAAAATTTATTTCTATATTTACTAACGTGATGTGAGTTAGTAATTATTGGAAGATTGTTGAATATTACTAGATGAGTAAAGTAATATATGAGATTTATTTTATTAAATATTGTCACGAGTGAATAAAATGACAATTATGAAAATTTAAGTCGGGACGTGCCTGTGTCGTGTCAGGACTATATTATTATTATTATATAAAGTGAATAAATTATAAGTTTCTCGTATGATCGTTTAGAGTGCGTTAAAGTGTTCGTAAGGGTCGAGATAGTCAGAAAAGTGTACTCGGGGGTTTAGTTTGGGTCTTGGGGCATTTTTAGGCCTAATTGACATCCCGGGAGAGTATTTTATACATTTTATATTTTTGGAAAATTAAACCCACGAATTTCCTAAGGATATATCAGACTTTAGGAGTTGTCTTCTAGGGTTAACAAACACAAAATCAAAGGACGGGCATTAGAGAAGAAGTTGGCAAGCTTTTCAAGAAATTCAAGGCGAAAAACTCAACCGCTTTCACCGCCACCACCACCAAAACGTAGATCGCGAAACGAGGAGCACAACCATACCTTTTTCCTTCACAAATCAGAAACTAAATTTCCAGGCAAGTATCTATCTTGCTTTATTTTTAGTTAATGTCTCAATCATATTAGTCTAGAGTTGTTTAGGACTTGTCCCATGAAAGAAATTGTTAATTTGGAGACTTTAAATCGCATGTCTAGAGAGATTCCATATATTCTGGATATACCCATCATATGTAGAGGATTACCAGCGAATTATTATGAGTTTAGAAACAAGAAATCTGGGAAATAATTAGAGGAATGTATATTTCTTTCAAAATTAGGGTTCTTGAAGATTATGTAAATTTTACCCCATAAATTCGCTATCGTGGATGAATTTATACAGATTTCGCGTAGGAAATCTTGTATATATGTATATAGAACTTGTAGTACCATTATTTGAGGATTCTAAAGTTGTTAATGACATTTTTGGAGAAATTGGAAGATGAAACCCGTAGGCTTAATTTGCAGTTTCTGGGCAAGAACTACTTGATCGATCGATCGAGCCCAGAGCATCGATCGATCGACCCCTTTTCTTCGATCGATCGACCCCTCCTGGAAAAATTGCGTATTTCTCATTCGTTAGTTTTAATCCGATTAAGATGTATGGGAACCCTTGATTGATGTTGTTGGAATATAATGGGATATAGAGATGACCAGTAGGGCTTAGGTAGACCCCGTTGAGTAACATTTAAGTGTAGGATGAGATTTTGGGTTAACGAGAAATGATTCATGTGTATAAGAAATCATGGGTATATTTAATAAAAAGATCGGGACTCGTAAGGGAGTTAGACCGAAACTTAAGTGAGTGAATGCCTACTGAAATTATACTTAGAATACTTCGAGAGAGGAGAAGTGAGTATGAAGTGAATAATAAATGAGTATAACTAACGAGTCCGTTATACTAAATAATCGAGTAAAATGTGTAATAACGGATAATTATAATTATGGGTCGTGAGCGCACCTAATTTAGAAATGTGGATGTGTATATATATATATATATATATATATATATGACTGTGTGATTGTGCATATATTATATCTGTATAAAAATCATACTCGGGTTACTTGCTATCACGGGGGTTTCCGGTCCGGGACGGTCTTATCTCGATGGGACCTTTATGGGGGATATTGGCTCGTACCCTAGAACATAGGATTCCTTGGTACAGGCTATCTGATTGATAGTCAGACGGTCCTAAGAGACGTGAGGGTATGTGCTAACCTCTTAGTGACTTGGAACTATGCTTCGCCTCCATTTGTATGTATTTTATGTTAATGCAGTTCGAGAGTGATTCCGAACTAGCATATTCCTATATATGTGTGATACAGGGACTTGATAGCAGAGTATGCCAGCACCATAGATTTTATGTGGGGTGAAGATAGTATATATATATATATATATATATTATATGAGTGATTGGTATATATATACTTATATATGGAAACCTTACACCATAGATTTTATGTGGGGTGCCGTTAGTATATATATTATACGTGTAACTAATATATATATACGTATATCTATATGAGAACTTTCTACTGTTTGTAATAGTAGTTAAGTAATGTATAAATTTTCAACTTCACTATAAGTAGTCGGAAACTTTATGACGGTACGGGGTTAATATAAATAACGTAATAAATCCTGAAGAGATTGATTTTCCAAATGGAATATCATAACCTTATTTTCAAGTGATAAAACCTTATGGAGAATTAGTTAGAGAGACTTATGAGACTCATTAGTACGGTAGGCGTGCACACTAGGCGAGAGGTGAGATTTCTCAAGAGAGTGTCGCATACTAACATGGTTGTTGCATTAGCAGGTAAGCATTTTAAATACTCGCTAAACTATTTTTAAACTGTTTTACAATTGGTCTCTGACCCGTTTTCTATTATCTCTTCTCTCTTGTATATATATATGTATATATTACAGGTGCCCAGCCACAGGGTCGTCCTGCATGGATTCTTTGGATCGGACGCGTTGTAGCTTATGTGGGAGTTGCAGGCCTTTGTTTTAGACGACCTCTTGATTGATTAGTTCTTGTTATAGTTCTTCATAGATAGGGCATGTGTCGCCCATTTCCCATTCAGTGTAGATTTGTCAGAGATGTATGTTTATTTATTTTCAGTATTCTGTACTCTTGGGGTATTAACTCTTGTCATGATGATTTCATTTGTAGCTTAAATTTGGTTTGGTTAATCTAGATGGATTAATTATTTTGTGTTAATTGTTATCCGTAACACTTATGTGATTCTTAAACTGTTGGCTATTTAAAAGGTTTTCAAATTGGAATTTAATAAAAATGGAAATAAAGTTTTAAATTGTTTTGACACTTAGCTTAATTAATCAGGGAGTTTAAATTGGAAAACTTTATTTTGCGAATATGATGCTAAGAATGAACCAACTGTTCACCTTGATTTTAATTTAATAAAGGACTGATCGCCCGGTATTTAATTAAGCGGGGTGTCACAAGTGGTATCAGAGCATCAGGTTCTAGTGTCCTTAGGATCTGTGCGGCTTATTATGCTTCTAGCGTTACTTTTTTTGATATAGAGCCCTATGTTTAGGACTGTTGTTTCCTATGGTGAGATTCCATTCTCCTGCTATAACGTATATACCTTAATGAAACTTAATTGCGTTCGGACGTGTTCGAATAATTAAATATGGAAGGCAAGGGCCATTGCGCGGACAACAGGAGGCAAGGCTTAGTTGAGGTTGTAAAGTATATTCGAGGATGATGATCGTAGTCGAGGTTACCCCTATTATGGCAAGGGAAGTCAGGACTGTAAAGACGGCTAGGGCGCAACCTATGATTTTCAAGTGTTGTTATAGTCAAAAGTGGTGCAAGAGTAGACTTACCCAACGTGACACGACGGGAAAGAGTCAGACGAAGCATTGTAGAGAACTGTGAGTGGAAATTCTAGAATTGCAAAAATTGTGTGTTAGCCCAAGGAGGTAAAGTATCCAAAGGCTTGGACACAGGACGGAGTGTGTCTAACTAGAAGTGAAAATTTAGAAACAAATTTTCTTGACATGTCGGAACAAAGTTATCATGGTGGGAGTCAGCCACTACTTTTTAAAAGTTAAATGCTATGCCTGTAGAAGAATCTTAGGTACAATTTGACTGCATGTTCCTTCATCAGATGTTCGGGATAAGAAGTGAACGTTGTTCTGAACTCATCACAGGAGGACCTGACAGAGGTCCATTTGTGAATATGAATCTAACCCATTAGAGAATCTTGTTTCGGAGGATGTAGATACAAATGGAGGAGAGGACTCCAAGTGGGAGATCGACTCGTAAAAATAGTTAATAACACCAAAAAGGGGATTCTGTTCGACGGTCGATTCAGAAGTTATCAATGTCGTGCTTTGACAGTAGAGATATTAATGCTTATTTGTGTGGGAAGCTAAAATAATCGAAGAAGTTAGTCAAGAATAAGACTGGATGCAATAATGGTAGTGTAGCACCACAAGGGGGGTGGGGATACACGTTAAGGGACCCATTTAAATGATTCGAATAGCTTAATTCTTACCAAAGCAATGGCGAATTCAGTAAGGGCTATTATAGCCAGTAGCATGTTCTTTAGGGTCAACAAGGCTAAGGGAACCACGGGAGATAGCCAATATGTATTGAGCCTACCAAAGTTCGAGAGAAAGACAATCCTAATATGGTTGGTATGACAGGTGATAAGTGGATTATGTGTAGAGGTATTTTGTGGAGAGTGAAATCGTACGCGTTGATGTTTTCCCGAAGTGAGTAAAGGGGTAAGAGTATGGTGCCTAGTAAAAGACAACGACTAAAGTAGTCTTGTGTTGGTTGGGCAGGCATGTTACGTTCGGAGACCATTTGTGTGATCAAGACGATTGGCAAGGTAGAAGTATAAGTTTTATCCTCAGAGTATGAGGTGTGTTTTATGAGACACGAGCGAGTCACTATATTTTGTTCATTGCTAGATTAGCATGTGAGACGAGTTTAATGCGTATAACTACAAACGATATTATCATGTGAATAGTTCTATCCGCGGAGGATGAATGAATATATTAATAGTGTTATATACTTGATTAAGGTTACTTGTTTTAGTGATGTAATATATGAGGTATAATATGGTATTGATTACAACTTTATAGAAATGGTCAGTACGATAGTAGGCAGTTATTGCAAGGCTATCGGAGTGGTTGCATTAGTGCAACATGTTTTGTTCTGGCGAGGCCTCACTTGCAAGAGGGTTGGACTCGCACTTATATATATTATCTATCCTAGAGACTTCAAAGGGAATAGTGGGCTCGAGATATTCAATACCGGTGTGTAGGGACTTTGTTGTTATGAGTTAGTATGTACTGGGTTTACTGTGTAGCGAAAAGATTTAACTCATTATGATGTTTAGTGCTCAAGACTTGGTGATAGGAAGAGCGCATTGTTATATCTATCCTTTAGAGATGTGGTAGTTAAGATTTATACCCTCTGATTGGGGAAAGGGATTTCGAGAATCCCGATTATATGCATTCGAGGTTTATGGAATGCAATTACCACCAATACTGTACGATGGTGCAATTGGCGAACTGTTCTTTGTTAAGTATAATTATGGGAAAGAGGTGTAACTTTTCTGTCAAGAGACGGAATAAAGGGGTACATGCTATGGACGGAGGGCCTAACGAATTTTGATAACCGACAATGCTAGGTATTAGTGTATCGGGGGGGCTCCTTGTTTAGATTTCGCTTTGCGAGATATCCCACGCATGAAACTTAGCGTAAGGTTGGAAATAGGGAGATGTTTGGTCATTAGTCCACGAGTTCAGTACCTCGATCGTAATAGGAGTAGATAATTATATCTGTAGGTTGGTAGTTGAATTATGATTTAAGGCCAGTGGAGCCGGTTGCGTGGTAAGAAGGCATTGAAAGTTTTATTTTACCACCACGAGTTGAGGGGTGGAACGATGATAAGGAGGATTTAGAATTTCGATTTCTAGGGTGATTGAGAGTGCCCAAATGTTACAATCACGTTGTGAGCACTAGGAAAATAAAGAATTGGTTATTAGGTGTGAAGCGTATGTGATTCTTACGCTAAGTATGCACGGTTTATAGGGTGTGTAGACATCCTGGTTAGTTGATGTTAAAAATCATCCGAGTTGAAAGGACGTGGGAATAGACGTGTGGAATATCTATTTGTGGGACTAACATAACGAGGTGGAAGTGGTAGAGTGGATTAAGCGTCGCATGAGGGATGATAATCCATATATGCGTGTGCGATTAGAGTAGCCCACCCGAATTTGGTTGGAAGACTGTGGGAAGCCATTTGAAAGGAGTATTCCTTGAGAAGGGTAGAATTTAATTATTATGGAGGACACTCGGAGTGGAGTTATAATTAGTCAAATGTGAGAACGAATTGCGCATACAAAGAGTGATGATGTTAGTATGGTATAAAAAGTCCAAAAGTGCACATTGTGGAGAAAAGTACACGGGTCGAAACTTTTAGTAATACGCCAAGGAAAGAAGGGGAGTATTAAGTGTCACTTAATGTGAGATATTTCAAGTAAAATTCAACATTGAGCGGGACATAGTGAGTAGTCTCTGCATGCACCACTCATAGATAGAGATCGGTTGGAATAAGGGGATCAACTAGAGAATTTTGCGGTTATAAACAATTCCTGTAATGGAAGAGGGCGGTAAAGTCGGTAAAGTCCTTGGATGGATTTCCACCTTCAAGGTAAGATCAAGGTTTAATCCGAACATGTGGAGTAAGTCGCCCAAAAAGTAAGTGATTGACATTCCTTTGGGGTGATTTACAATATTAACGAGTGTACCCCCAGTCTTCCTTTGAAAGGAAGGGATCGCGTCGGTACGTGGTCCTACACGGTATTATTTTATGAATCAGAATGAAAATTTGTGAATCCCACCTTCAATATGGGATTTCAGGAAACAGCGGAGATAACGATTCATTTTGAGTAGGAGGTATCACCCATAGCCGAGAGGCAGGCGCACGGTGATTACCGAGTAGTGGAGCCACGTGAAGGTGATTTTAGAATCTTGGTGATCATTTCGTTTCCACAACGGTTATAGCTAACAAGTGGAGAAGTACGGTAATTGGGGGAGGATATTACCAAATGGTCAAGTTCCGTGGAAGTACTCATACCTGTTTGTCGTGAACGAGGTGCTTATTGAAGTTTTGGTATGGAAAAACCTTAACTATTCTCCCTCTGCGTATGTTTAGAGGTGAGCAGATAATCAGAATTTTGAATCGGTCGAGAATAATCCGATGACTATGGTGGAATTTCACGATTGTTTTAGGCGAACAAGAGTGGTCAGGTGTTCGTATGATTTCTCTCAGAATGGGAGTTTTGTGTTTAGATAAATCCGAGTAGTTTTCATGCGGTGAGGTGCGACCTCCCAATAATATTAAAATAATGGGAATTAATAGTGTATATACGTGTCTTATGCAAATATTGTCGGATAGGAGCACAATGTGAAGTATCTTTAATGAAGAGTGTTAAACAAGCTTGCTGTGAGGCGGGGGCTATAGTGATTGAGCGCCTTACTATGTGGATAGGTTGCGTACTGTTAAGGTATCCAAAATGTGTTTTATTAGGTAGGCCTTATTTTTTGAATTTCGGGACGAAATTTCGTTATTAGGGGGGAAGTATGTAATACCCCGTATTTTTATGGCTTTTAAAATTGGGGATTTATTAAATTTAAATTGAGATATTAATTTAATATTAATCCGAAAATTTATTTCTATATCTACTAATGTGATGTGAGTTAGTAATTGTTGGAAGATTGTTGAATATTACTAGACGAGTAAAGTAATATATGAGATTTATTTTATTAAAAATTATCACGAGTGAATAAAATGGCAATTATGAAAATTTAAGTCGGGACGTGCCTGTGTCGTGTCAGGACTATATTATTATTATATAAAGTGAATAAATTATAAGTTGCTCATATGGTCGTTTTGAGTGCCCCAAAGTGCTCGGAAGGGTCGAGATAGTCAGAAAAGTGTACCCGGGAGTTTAGTTTGGGTCTCGGGGCATTTTTAGGCCAAATTGACATCCCGGGAGGGTATTTTATACATTTTATATTTTTGGGGAATTAAACCCACGAATTTCCTAAGGATATATCAGCCTTTAGGAGTTGTCTTCTAGGGTTAACAAACACAAAATCAAAGGACGGGCATTAGAGAAGAAGTTGGCAAGCTTTTCAAGAAATTCAAGGCCAAAGACTCAACCGTTTTCACCGCCATGCTTTATTTTTAGTTAATGTCTCAGTTATGTTAGTTTAGGGTTGTTTAGGACTTGTCCCATGAAAGAAATTGTTAATTTGGAGACTTTAAATCGCATGTTTAGAGAGATTCCATATATTCTGGATATACCCATCATATGTAGAGGATTACCAGCGAATTATTATGAGTTTAGAAACAAGAAATCTGGGAAATAATTAGAGGAATGTATATTTCTTTCAAAATTAGGGTTCTTGAAAATTACGAAAATTTTACCCCATAAATTCGCTATCGTGGATGAATTTATACATGTTTCGCGTAGGAAATCTTGTATATATGTATATAGAACTTGTAGTGCCATTATTTGAGGATTCTAAAGTTGTTAACGACATTTTTGGAGAAATTGGAAGATGAAACCCGTAGGCTTAATTTGCAGTTTCTGGGCAAGAACTGCTTGATCGATCGATCGAGCCCAGAGCATCGATCGATCGACGGATCGATCGATCGACCCCTCCTGGAAAAACTGCATATTTCTCATTCGTTAGTTTTAATCCGATCAAGATGTATAGGAACCCTTGATTGTTGTTGTTGAAATATAATGGGATATGAAGATGACCAATAGGGCTTAGGTAGACCCCGTTGAGTAACATTTTAGTGTAGGATGAGATTTTGGGTTAACGAGGAATGGTTCATGTGTATAAGAACTCATGGGTATATTTAATAAAAAGATCGGGACTCGTAAGGGAGTTAGACCGGAACTTAAGTGAGTGAATGCCTACTGAAATTATACTTAGAATACTTCGAGAGAGGAGAAGTGAGTATGAAGTGAATAATAAATGAGTACAAATAACGAGTCCGTTATATGAAATAATCGAGTAAAATGTGTAATAACGGATAATTATAATTATGGGTTGTGAGCGCACCTAATTTAGAATTGTGGATGTGTGTATATATATATATATATGACTGTGTGATTGTGCATATATTATATCTGTATAAAAATCAGACTCGGGTTACTTGCTATCACGGGGCTTTCCGCGCCGGGATGGTCTTATCTCGATGGGACCTTTATGGGGGCTATTGACTCGTACCCTAGAACATAGGATTCCTTAGTATAGGCTATCTGATTGATAGTCAGACGATCCTAAGAGACGTGAGGGTATGTGCTGACCTCTTAGTGGCTTGGAACTATGCTTCGCCTCCATTTGTATGTGTTTTATGTTAATGCAGTTCGAGAGTGATTCCGAAATAGCATTTCCCTATATATGTGTGATACAGGGACTTGATAGCAGAGTATGCCAAGACCATAGATTTTATGTGGGGTGCAGATAGTATATATATATATATATATATATATATATATATATATATATATATATTATATGTGTGATTGGTATATATATACTTATACATGGAAACCTTGCACCATAGATTTTATGTGGGGTGCCGTTAGTATATATATTATACGTGTAACTAATATATATATACGTATATCTATATGAGAACTTTCTACTGTGCGTAATAGTAGTTAAGTAATGTATAAATTTTTAACTTCACTATAAGTATTCGGAAACGTTATGATGGTATGGGGTTATTCTAAATAATGTAATAAATCCTGAAGGGATTGATTTTCCAAAGGGAATATCATAACCTTATTTTCAAGTGATAAAACCTTATGGATAATAAGTTAGAGAGACTTATGAGATTCATTAGTACGGTAGGCGTGCACACTAGGCGAGAGGTGAGAATTCTTAAGAGAATGTCGCATACTAACATGGTTGTTGCATTAGCAGGTAAGCATTTTAAATACTTGCTAAACTATTTTTAAACTGTTTTACAATCGGGCTCTTACCCGTTTTCTGTTATCTCTTCTCTCTTGTATACATATATGTATATATTACAGGTGCCCATCCACAAGGGTGTCCTGCATGGATTATTTGGATCGGATGCGCTGTAGCTTATGTAGGAGTTGCAGGCCTTTGTTTTAGACGACCTCTTCATTGATTCGGTTCTTGTTATAGTTCTTCATAGATAGGGCATGTGTCGCCCATTTCCCATTCAGTGTAGATTTGTCAGAGACTTATGTTTATTTATTTTTAGTATTCGGTACTCTTTGGGTATTAACTCTTGTCAGGATGATTTCATTTGTAGCTTAAAGTTGGTTTGGTTAATCTAGATGGATTAATTCTTTTGTGTTAATTGCTATCCGTAGCACTTATGTGATTCTTAAAATGTTGGCTATTTAAAAGGTTTTCAAATTGGAATTTAATAAAAATGGAAATAAAGTTTTAAATTGTTTTTACACTTACCTTAATTAATCAGGGAGTTTAAATTGGAAAATTTTATTTTGCGACAGTGATGCTAAGAATGAACCAACTGTTCACCTTGATTTTAATTTAATAAAGGGCTGATCACCCGGTATTTAATTAGGCGGGGTGTCACAGTGAGGTTCCATAAGGTACCGTTTTAAATTGTGTCCAATTAGGACGAGATTTTGTCTCCCGATTTTGGAAGAACTTTCATGAGGCATGGGCATGGGTACCGAGTTGTGGGTATGATCTATCATCCACGGAATAATGGGCAGACTAAGCGGACAAATCCGATGTTGGAAGATAAATTATGTGTGTACCCTTGAATCTTAAGGGAGGACGAGAGACGTACGTTCCACGAGTGAAGTTGGTGTACTATAACTATTATAAGTTTACTGTTGGGCATAGTGCCAGTTGAAGTATGGTACGGTAAGTCCTATTATTTCTCCTACTTGTGGGATAAAAGTGAGGAACCAGGAACAATGTGAATAGTAAAGATGAGTTGAAATTTGTAGTATATATTTTGAGTTGAATATATACTGCACAATTAACCTAATTGTGTATGATAATCGCAAGACGAGATGGTTTTTATCTAAAGAACGGTTAATCTATTTAAGTGCATATAGTAGAAGGTTAGATAATGAATATCTAGAATAAAGTATAAGCAGTGAAACTTAAACTGTAAGGCTTGGACAAGAACCTACGTGACAGGATAACTTGGGGTTAAAAACATCATAAGTGAGGTGTTCATTATTGGGGGAATTCGATAGCGTATTGTATTGGCGGTATAGAGTAGTCTACTTGGGGGCGCAATTATGTGAGGCGTAATACTTATCCAGAATTGTTCTTGCCCGCTATACTTTTGTTTTCTGAATTTCGAGATGAAATTCTGTTGTAAGGGGGAAGTATGTAATACCCCGTAATTTTAATGACTTTTAAAATGGGATTAATTAGAATTAATTATGATATAATTGGAAATTAATCTGGATTTAAATATTACTCGAGAATAAAGTAATATGTGATTTATTTTGAATGTTACTTAGTGATTAAAGTAATATATATGATTATGACTTTACAATTGATTATGACTTTATAAAATTGTCGCGAATTATGTGTACGACAATTATGGTAATTAAGTCCGGACGCACATTTGAGTCGTGTCAGGATTATAATTTAATGAAATAAAAGTAAATTATTATTATGTCATCTGAATGGTAATTTTGATTACGCCAAAGTGTCCGGAAGGGTTCAAATATTCGAAAAATTCTACTCGAACGTTTGTATCGGGTCTCGGGGCACTTTGGAGCAGAATAGTCACCCCGGAGGGGTATTATGGTCATTTGACTTTTAAGGTGAATAGTATGCACAAATTTGGGATATTATTTATAAGTCTAAAGGGTTTTGATTATTGATTCATTCTACAAACTTAGAGAGAAATAAATTGAGAGAGAGTGAGGAGTTTCTCTGGGGAAAGGGAAGAGTCATTGTAGGAGAACTAAGAGCCAAAAGTCACCACCACCAACCACCACCGGAAGTTGACCGAAAAAAGGCAGGACCACCAGTGGGCAATCATCCCCAATGGACCAGACCTACGAATTAGAGGCAAGTGATTAATTATTACAAATTTAGCATGTATATTGTCCATGTTAGGTTGTTTAGAAAATTCTGAAAAGATGCATAATCAAAGATGAATTATGGTGATGTTAATTAAATCTTTGAAATGAGAG
This sequence comes from Sambucus nigra, assembly GCA_949130495.1. Taxonomy (NCBI): domain Eukaryota; kingdom Viridiplantae; phylum Streptophyta; class Magnoliopsida; order Dipsacales; family Adoxaceae; genus Sambucus; species Sambucus nigra. The sequence continues at coordinate 234,254,057 of OX422222.1, forward strand.
TTATGTAGGATTAGTATATTGTTGAAGATATATTTTAATCCACGAATTTGGAATCATTTGGTGAAAATTCCGAATTTATATGTTGTTCTTGGAGAAAAGGATAAAATATGAATTTCTGGAATTTAAGGGAATTAACATGTTTTAATCCAACCTTCTTGATGAATTTTAGGTTGTTTGATTAGTAGAGATCATTTATATATCATGTTATAACATTTGGGTTGAATGATGAGGAGATTAGGATCAATTGATAATGGTTTAGATGTTATAAATTTTTCAAACCCGTAGCTAAACATATGCAGAATCTGGGCAGAAGACAGATCGATCGATCGATCGACCCAAGACTGTCTATCGATCAACCAAAAACAGTCAATCGATCGACTCCCCTGAAAATGTGAAATATTTTTCTTTTTAATTGTTGATTAAATCCCAAACTTTGAGGAATCTTTGATGATGATTAAATGAACCTAATGGGACATAGGGAAGAGGAGTACGATATACTTAAGACCTAAAAAAAATTATTTTGGGATTATGAATCGGGGAAATTAACTAGTAATTAATTAAATGAGTTATTTTGGAGAATTATAGTAATTGGGGATTAAATTGAATAAATGATAATTTAAGGTTCGGACGAGTAGTAAGAGAGTAATTAATTCCCGGTATGACCTTAGACATATTTGGGATTAACCTTAAGAGATGGAATAAAGGGTTAAGAGTGAATTAGGGATTTTCGAGAAATAAACCTAATTAAAGTGAATTTAATTCGTAAAAATTTGGGAGTCGCGATGGCATGGATTAGTAGGACGTTATGTTTACCTACTGAATTTATTTAAGGATTAAATGATACCCTTCGAAAAGTGAGAGAAGCTATGAAAAAATATATTGAGGATTAAAGTCATAATGGACAATACATAGGATATTCGGGATATGACTATATTATGTATGTGTTTTATTATATGGGTTGAACGTATGCCCTAGGGATATATATATATATATATATAGTTGAGATGAATACCTATTGTTATTATATATAGGTGAGATGTTTACCTATTATTGTCATATGGTTGTGTGAATACCTTATGGATGTTAAATTTGTATAGGTGGAATGTATACCTATATTATAGTTTGTTATGTGTATGACATACCTGCGTTGTTTGTTATGGGGGTGGAGGTTTTGCGTTGTGGACGGTCTTATCCTTGTGTGCCCAATTGGGAGGGATTTTAGATTCGTACCCTGAGCATAGTACCTTGGACACGTGCTATCGGTGTATATGATAGTTTCAACGGTTGAATGGGAGCGTAGGTATGTGCGTGACCCATTTGGCTGGGGAGTATGCTCGCCTCAAATATATTTGTGTTATGATATGATTTGTGAGAGACGCCGAATCCATAGTCCTCTATACAGTGACATTATGTATCAGGACATAATAGCAGAGTATGCATGCACCACTGCTGTAACTGGGGAGGTGCCGTATCAGTATATATATAATTAGTGTGATATTATATATATAAACTGTGATGTAATCTACTGTGTGACGTTGTAGATATAGAGATATAATCTTCTGTGTGAAATTGTAGATTAAAAATATAAAGTGTGATTTAATCTACTGTATAATGTTGTAGATAAAAGAAAATAATGAAATCTGAATTGAATTGAGTAAGCGAACACTTAATTCCAAGGTTGTAACAAGACTAGTTCATATTAAAGAGAAATGAATATGAATAATTATATTATGTATGGTATGGTACATACGGGTTTATGATATGGGTTAGAATTATATTGTGGAAACTAGTTAGGAGGGAACCTTAACTAGGAAGATACTAAGATACGATAGGTGTGCACTCTAGATTAGAGGTGAGAATTCTCAAGAGATAGCCCGAGAAACAAACATTTACATGATAAATACTTATTTTTAAAATCTTTTACAATCGGGCTCGGACCCGTTTCTGTGCATATTCACTTATCTACTATATCTTGTACATCAGGTATCCAGCAGCAGGGATGCCTAGCATAGATTATGGATGTTCCGATGGGTTATAGCTACTAGCAGATATGCGAATTTTATTTAGACGCTTCCTTTCTGTTGATTCATTCATCTATAGCGCCTACTTCATTTAGGGCATGTCGCCCATGTAATTAGAAGTTGTAATTATTTATGTAAGTGTTGTGGATATCAGTTTCATTTAGTGTAAAAGTTATAATTTAACTCGAGAGTTATTCCAGTCATATTTATTCTTGTTGTAGTTAATTCAGTTGTGAGGTGTTGTTGCATATTATTATTCCGTGTCGTGGAATGGTTTTAATTAAATTAAAAATGGAAAAGTTTTTTACACATAGCTTAATTAACTATTAGGTGATTAATAAAGAAATTGTTTTTCGACAGTGATGATGAGAATGAACCAACTGGATATTCTGATTTAATTAAATAAAGGATTGATCACCCGATATTAAATTAGGCGGGGTGTTACAGGGAGAACCTTACCTCGTCACCAAAATAAACTCTAGCGAGTTGGCTACCTAAGCTAATCTTGATGAAGTCACGTTTTTCCAACATTTCAATATTGAATGATCGAAGAAATTATTTCATTGAGATTTTATGTGGCAAAATAAAACAAACTGATTTAATACAAAAATAATCAGTTATAATAGGAAGGGAAAACCACATATATCCAAACACATGTTGTTGTCAAATTATAAATTACCTCAAGTGCACGAGTTATAGTAATATAACTAGTGTAATTATTGGTCGATCACATGAGGATTTATTCAATTTGTATAAATTATTGACTTTACAACTAGATAAATATGGGTATAGAAATAATACGTGGAGATAAAATAAAATAAACAACAATAAATGAGTGATATAAAGTATGTAACAAATATGGAAGAGATTACTAGGATTTCAAATCCATTTACCATTTTTACTAGTTTATGATTAATTAGTCTAACTCCCAATTCCCTTTTATAACTTAAAATTATACCGACTCTCATCGCTTAAATTTCTTTAAAGTTCAACTCAAATATTTTTATATCTCTTTTTAGAAGCCAAAAATTCGTATTCCCCTAAATATGTCACTCCTACGCATTAAATGTTAAACATAAGTATGGACTATTAAACGATTTAAGATAAGCATAATCCATCAAACGTAAGTACAAATAATTATAGGATATGAATTAAATTTATCACTTTAAGCATGTTATGTCAAACATAAGCATACTCCATCAAACGTAAGTACATAAAATCGAAGAATGCATATAAAATTAATTTTGAAGGTTTAAAATATCATTCTAGTGACAATTTTAATAATTAACGAATTTTTAAAATCCTTTTAGAATAAGTAGGGAATTTAGGCAAATTAAACTAATTAAAACATGCACTAAGTAATCATCGATAAATTTTACATAATCTTAGAAATTAAATTAAGCTAGAATCATAATTGGAATAATAGAGTTGCAAGATGAAATTATAGTTCTAATTAATAATAATCAACTAGCCAAAATGGTGTCCCAAATTATGAATGCAATTATAAAATATTCTTTCCAAAATATTGAACACGAATTCCTCATTAACATTCAAATATAAAAATTCAAGTATTTTATATTTTTGGTGTCCTAAAATAAACTCACAAATCTCCTCTCACATTATGTGCAAAATTGTGTCCAAACTTCTCTTCTCCAAATTGTCTTCCAATGGTCCTTCTTATAGGATATGTGAGGAATATTTCTGAAGATGGGAGACTGAATAAAAAAAAAGAATGTGAGAAAGAATAAAATGTAAACAATGGGAGTGTAAGAACAATTTTCCTAATATTGTTCATAGCATAAACCATTTTATGATTTAGTCTAGTTTGTTGTATCCCGTTACAAATCGTCACACACCGTCAAGACGAACCAAACTCGAGCATCTCAAAGTTTGAAGACTTCCTGACATCCCATAAAAGTACAAAGAAATTTAGGGTTTAAATTAATTTATAAAATTTATTTTTAGGATGCCTATTTTTAACATAAACGAACAGGAGTTTTTTATTTTCGAAAAGAAAAATATTTTACTTGTAAATCTCGTTTAAACGAGATTGCCACTTCATTAGAAGGGTTCGTTCAAAATGTTTTTCAAACGAGCTTTGATCGAGGGATCAGTGTGTCAGTTTTTTATAGCTCTTTAGAAGATAGACTTATCTTGTTCCAACGAGAAGATAATCATGTTAGAACAATAGTTCCAACATCACTAAAATGACCCCGTCGCCTCGAAATTTGTGAACGTCCTATAAATACCTATTTTGTGTTTAGTTTTTCTAAGACTTTTGCTAGATCATTTTTTGCATATCTTTTGCCAAAGTTTTTCATTTTTTAGTGTTCTAAAATAATTTTTAATTCACAACGTACATCCTGAAATCATTCTTGTGAATTCGTTTAAACCCTAGAAAGTTTTTTATAATTTCATACACCTTTGTGGAGAAGGCATCTCCATGAGTGACTTGTGATACTTTGTGACACCCCGCTTATTAAAATAAGAGGTGGTCAATCTGATATTCCAATAAATACAGGAATCATAGATGGTCCATTCTTAGCATCATTGTCGTGATAATAATATTAATAATACGATATAACCACCAAATATTTTAGAAAACGGATGTCAAATAATTTGCAAGTCTAATGAAAACCATTTAGACAATCCAATTTGAAAAGAAGGTGGATATATAAATAGAAGCATGTGACAGTTTAATAACTAATCTCACAAAATAATAACCGAATAAGTTGTCGGTTAACAGATTAGTACAAACAGGTTATACCAAGTATTACAGTTAGATATCACAATATATGCAAGTATAAAACTTGGGCAACGCGCCCTAATGTACAGACTGATCATAACTAGATTATACAAAAGATGGATGCGTCTAAAGCAAAAATCCGACACCATCTGTAAAAAATGTTGTAGCTCCCTGACACTGAGAATGCGAGATTAACACGTGCATCCTTATGACTGAGCACCTGAGCATAAATAGGATCCATACAAGACAGAAAAATATAAACGGGTCAGGGCCCGATTTGATATCATATACGTGCTAATAAAATGCATGACAGTTATGAATTACTAACGTCATAAACAATTTTCAATCGCTCTTAATAATAAGAATAATCCTTACCTCTCATCTAAGTGTACATCCTAGAGCAATGCCATTTATAGTGTTAACTATTCATCAATGCAATAGAAATAACTAAATTTCGTTTTAGTAAGATTAAATTGCAGTTTTGTAAAATATGACTTCACAAGTCCATTCCTCATTAGTAAACTTAATCCGTACAGTTGATTTATAAATGCATTAGCCATTTATAAAATGCCACATTCGTGAAGATAGTTACAATTAAAATATAACGATTATAAGACCATTATTCCGGGAGCCACGCTACTGGATGCGCCCCTAAATAGCTATCATCTTCCAGGGCCTATATCCAAGACCAACTAGGCACCCTAAATTGCGTCGCGTGGGAAGCGGCCATATACCTTCGACAGTGAGTTATAACCATACCCGGAATTATCTCACTTCAAATAAAATAACAACACAATATAACCACCGTTCCTATGGCCGAGGACTATATTCACCCTGCATTCATTATCCAGGGGACTTCACCTCATTCGCATGACTTCCCTTATGATAGCATTTAGAGAGGTATGTATATGCAAGTCATAATTCACAAGATATGCCGATTTAAAATGTGCATCGCATTATATCCGGAACCATATGTGTTTAACGACATAACACAACGTTTAATTATCCCCATACTAACTTCCGAGAGTTCACGACAACACCATAAGATACTAAGTGTAATATACCTCATATAAGTTTCTAAAAGTCCAAAATAATATAACCCTACTTTCCCCCTAGTCCTGGACTAGATTACTGAAAGAAAAGGACACGTACCTCCATCTAATAATTAATTAATTAATTATTCCCCGACATATTCCCGAACACTTCCTTTACTAATGTAGGTTTGATTTCACTAATACAAGATCCTAATACTCTATTTTACTTCATATAACAAGGTTCCTAAGACTTAAACCTTAAAAGAAAGAACTAGAAAAAGATCTAAATTTTAAGGGTTAAAAACAGGGTACCGGTCGACCGCGCTCTTTGAAGTTGGCCTTGTAAGGAAAGCAGTAAGCCCTTTCCTTAAGTCCCGATCGACCAGTCTCCGGACCGCGGTCGACTGCACTATAAAATTTTTCCTTTCGAGAGAAGCAGTAGGCTTTTCTCTTTAGGCCCGGTCAACCGGGCTTTGGACTGCGGTCGATCGGTCATACCAGATCCCACGACTAACCCCCATTTTTCTTACACCAAACCTAAATCTCTACACCTATTTTCTTCCACTTCTCTCAACCTCATCCTTTAATGACTCCACCCAATGATTCCTACACAACAATAAGCTAATGTAATCAACTCAAATCATATATACATCAAAATCTAAGGTTTTAAACACCAAAAGTCATCAAAACCCCCAAATGGTTTAAATATCCAAAAAACACAGCTATCAATACAAATTATCCACACTAAATCATACATAATTGCAAGTTAGAAACTTGCCTCAAGTTTGTAGTCTCAAATTCTCTACTCATAGCAACGATTTCCAAGCTCAAATTAACAAATATCCTCTTTCTCTTATTTTCTCCCCACACTCTCTCTCTCTCTATCTCTCTTTAGATTTAGAAAAAATATGAGAGACAAAGTGATCTATCAAGACTAAATACCCCAAAATGCCCCAATTACATTAAGTCTAACATTAAATGATACTACACAATTAAAATGACTTGTAACAACATAATTAAGTCATTACTGGTCAAAAGTACCCGGAATCTCAAAAATACAACTTGGTACTTATTTTGACTATATCAACCATTTGCGGACTAACCGCGCCCTCTAAATTGGAATCCAGGATATCATAAATGATTTCATATTCAAACATCGTATTAATTCATCAATAATAATTCCCTTGGAATATAAGTCATAACCGTCGCTTAAAGCACAACGACGCAACAAAACATAATATAATGATATTTACATTCACTTAATAGTAAATATACAAAACTCAGTAAATATTATCTCTTAAATCACTTAAAGTAATATTTACTTCAACTTCCTTTATTTTATAAAATTAACCCACTAGGCAAATTACTATAAAAATAATTACTCATAAATAAGGGATATTACATACTCCCCCCCTTACAAGGGAATTTTGCCCTCAAAATTCAGGCATACCTTGTAAAAAGAGGTGCGGATACTTCTCTCAAATATCGTCCTCACGCTCCCATGTTGATTCCTTGGCATTGTGATGTCCCCATTGGACACGTACCAAAGGCACCACCTTCGACCTTAGCCTATGCTCTCTGTGATCTAAAATAGAAACCGCTTGTGCCTTATCTAAAATATCGGGTTGTTACTCGATATCATCCAAAAGAATGTGCCAATGAGCTCCCCCACGCCTTCTGTACTTCTTTAAAGATGAGATATGAAACACGTCGTGAATCTGTTATAGGTGTTCCGATAAAGCAACTTGATATGCTAAGGGGCCTACCTTTGCAATAACGGGAAAAGGGCTTACATAGCGCGGCGCAAGCTTTATTTTATTCCCAAATTGCATTATACCCTTTATCAGGGATACCCGCACTAAAACTTGGTCCCCTACTTCCAATTCCATATGCCTTCGATCGTCAGCATAGCTCTTCTGACAATTTTGTGCAATTCGGATGCGGTTTCGAATAAGATCATTCTTCGAAGAGGTATCTTGGATCATTTCAAGTCTAAAGAGCTTATTATCTCCTACTTCTAACCAACAAGCAGGTGATCTACACAGCCGACCATATAATGTTTTGTATGGTGCCATACCTATTATAAATTGGTACGAATTATTATATGCTAATTCTACTAATGGAAGGTATTGCTCCCATCCTCCTTTAAAGTCAAGTACTCACATTCAAAGCATATACTCCAACATTTGATTGACTCTCTTCGTTTTCCCATCAGTTTGCGGTTGGTAGGAGGTACTCAACCTCAATTCGATCCCCATTGCTTCTTGGAAACTTCGCCAAAAATGGGATATAAAAATCTTGTCTCAGTCTGAGACAATATTGATAGGCACCCCATGGAGTTTCACAATCTTTGCAATAAAGATTCGGTCATAACATGTCGTATTGTAATCCGTCTGAACCGATAAAAAGTGTGCTAATTTGTTCAGACGATTGACGATAACCTAATAGAATCATGACCGCTTTGTGACGTCGGCAATCCCGTGATGAAATCTATATAGATACTCTCCCATTTACACACAGGTATTTCTAACGATTGTAACAATCCCGTTGGTCGCTGGTGGTCTACCTTCACCAATTGACAAGTGGTGCATTGAGAAAGAAATTCAAAGATGTCATATTTCATACCCGCCCACCAATACTGACGGCGCATGTCTAGGTACATTTTGTCTCCACCTAGGTGTATAGCAAATCTCGAACCATGGGATTCAGTCATGGCAACACGTCTCAAGTCTTCCTTATCCAGGACTATAAGTCTTCTATGAAAACGTAACCCACCTTCAGAACTAATAGAGTAGGAATTTGCTCCCTCGGTTAACAACTAGCGCACTAGGTCTTGGCAGTCTTTGTCCCTTCCTTGTGCTTCCATGACTCTCATCACAATAGCAGGTGTAACAACCAACACTGACATAATTTCTCTTGCTACAACATCCTCTTGACTAAGCTCTTTCCATTTAGACTTCCATACTTTCTCTAGCTCCCCCACGGGTTTTCGACTCAGCGCATTTGCTACCATATTTGCCTTATTTGGGTGATCGTGAATATAGAATTGATAGTCCTTCATAAACTCCAACCACCGACGTTCTCACATATTGAGATCTTTCTACGAGAATAAATATTGCAACGATTTATGGTCCGTGAAAAGATTAAACTTCTCCCCCAGGAGGTAATGTCTCCATATCTTCAAGGTGAACACTATCGCAGCAAGCTCCAAATCATGCACGGGATAATTCTTCTCATGGGGCTTTAGCTTGCGAGACGCATAAGCAATGGCCATATCCTCTTGTTGTAACACACCTCCCAATCCTTGTAGAGACACATCAGTAAAGACTAAATAGTCCACTCTCAGTCTTGGCAATGCGATTATAGGAGTGGAAGTCAACTTGTCCTTCAACTCATCGAAAGCTAGCTGACAGGAATCATCCCAAATAAATTTCACTCCCTTCCGGGTGAAGTTCGTCAAAGGGCCAGCAATCTTGGAAAAACCCTTAATGAAACGACAGTAATAACCCGCCAAACCCAAAAACTACGAATCTCAGTGGGCGTAGTGGGCTGACCCCATTCCCTCACCGCGATAACTTTACTCGGGTCTACAAAAATACCCTCAACCGTCACAATGTTCCCCAAAAACTTCACTTCCGACAACCAGAAACCACACTTCTTGAACTTAGCATACAGTTGATGATCTCGTAGTGTTTGCAGGACCAATGGTAGATGTTCAGCATGATCAGCCTCAGTCCGAGAATAAACTAGAATGTCGTCAATAAATACTATGATAAACTGGTCTAGGAAGTCCCAAAATACTATATTCATAAGGTCCATAAATACAGCAGGAGCATTGGTTAGCCCAAAAGGCATGACCAAAAACTCATGGGACCCATATCTAGTCAAGAATGCAGTTTTCAATATGTCTTGCTCTCGAATTCAAAGTTGATGATACCCAGTCCTCAAATATATCTTAGAGAAGTACAATGCTCCCCTTAGTTGATCAAACAAATCATCAATCCACGATAACGAGTATTTGTTCATGATGATGACCTTGTTCAATTCCCAGTAATCAACGCATAACCGGAGGGAACTATCTCTCTTCTTCACAAACAACATAAGAGCACCCCATGGCGATCTGCTATGTCAAATAAACCCTTGCTCCAACAGTTGCTGAATTTGTCCCTTAACTCCCTCATTTCTAAGGGAGACATACGGTATGGAGCTCTCGCAATAGGCCGAGTTCCCGATGCTAAATCAATTACAAACTCAATCTCACGACTTGGTGGTAAGCCCAGAATCTCCTGAAAAACATCCTCAAATTCTCTAACAACGGGAATCGAGTCTAAGGAAATGACTAATTAGCGTGAAGTAACCTCCTCAATACAATATAAGTGCATGCTCGAACCTCCCTACAAAAGAGGCATAGCTACTAAAAATATTTCTTGCCCCAGAATGGCAAAGATTATACTCCTCCCATAATAATTTACCATGGCTTGGTATTTCACTAACATGTCCATACCCAAAATAACATCATACCCTACCATACCTAGCACGAGTAAATTGGCCTCAAAACGCAAATTATCAAGGTCTATTCCTACCCTTTTAAAAACAAAGAATATAAGTGAACCATCACCCATGGAAGATTCCACACTAGTAAAAGTACTCTCAGCAGATTTAATCAACCCCCATCGAATGAGCAAAATTCCTAGCAATAAACGAGTGCATCGCGCCCGTATCAAATAACACTCAACCCATATACCTGTGAATGGGAAACTTACCCTCAATAGCTGGCAGTGCGGGAGAGGCTAGAGGAAGTAAAGCGTCCTGAATATGATACACATTCCAGTACTGAATTTGCCCCTGCTGTAGAGGGACGGTTGGAATAGGCGCTAGAGGCTGTAGATGCACCTACTGATGCTGAGGACCCCTAGGCAACTGCCCCCCGATCAATTATGGACAAGCTTTTTTACAGTGACCCTGTTCACCACACTGAAAATAGTAGCCCGCAAATTTTTTTGGACAACTACCCCGTGCCTTGGCCCTGATGGCCTTAGCCTCCATTATTTCCTCTACCTGCTTGGCCTTGTTGGCCTAGCTGATGCTATTGTTGATCACCCTGACTGTGTCTAAAACCACCTCCGCCAAAGTTAAAAACCCCAAAACGTTGTTTCTTAGACGAGTCCCCTTGCTGGGAGTCCATCTCTTTCTGTTTACTTCCCGACTGTTGTGATGAGGGTAATGATCCACTGGCACCGTTACCTCCTTGATTACTATCTTGACCCGATACCGTACTCTTTTTACTCCCTTTCACATGAAGACGGTGATCTTGGCAATGGAGTAAGGCTGCATTCATCACATCACCAAATGTTTACAAAGCTGGATTTCCCAACAATTGCTGCCTTCTTCTCTAATTCAAACCCCCGATAAATTTTAAAATTCTCCTCTCCTCTGGAATGACTTCATCCGGTGCAAAGTTCGCTAGACACATAAATTCCTCTTCATATTCTGCAACTGACCGTTCCCCTTGAACAACATCCTGTGTTTCCTCATCATCTCCTTCTGGACTGCTAGAGGAAAATACTTTTGATCAAATAAAACCCAGAATTCCAAAATAGGCATGGTATCCCTATGCTCCGGAGTTGTCACTGACTCCCACCAATGTAGAGTTGATCCTATCACTTTGAAAGTGGAGAGAATCTATTTCCGTTCCCCTCAACACTCCACCATTCGAAGATGGTGTTGAATATTTTTCTTCCACTGGTTTGCCACAATTGCATCAGTGCCACCCTAAAATTCTGAAGGGTGACCTTTTAAGAAATATTCTCTAACTCTCTCCCACGCGGAGGGTTCCGCGTGCGCTTGAACCTTCGGTAATACCGGTGGTTGGGCTTGGGGAAACTATTGGGTCATAGTTGTCATTGCAGTGTTGAAAATCTGGGTAACAATATTAGCCACCTCCGCCGCATTTATCGTTCCTTGCGGTGGTGGGGGCTCCACGTTCTTTGCAACTCGATTTACTTTCGTCGGGCGACCTCTTCTAGGTGGCATATGAGACGAAAGAAAAATAACTAAATCATAATTAATTTAAAACGACTTATCTTTGCAGAAGATCGCAAGCATGCACAAATAAACAGTCCTAACAATAGGGCTCTATATCAAAGAACGCTAAGGTAGAACGTGATAAGTCCGCATAGATCCTAAGGACTCTAGAACCTGATGCTCTAATACCATATGTGACACCCCGCTTATTAAAATAAGAGGTGGACAACCCGATATTCCAATAAATACAGGCATCATAGATGGTCCATTCTTAGCATCACTGTCGTGATAATAATAATACGAGATAATTACCAAATATTTTAGAAAACGGATGTCAAATAATTTGCAAGTCTAATAAAAACCATTTCGACAATCCAATTTGAAAAGAATGTGGATATATAAATATAAGCATGTAACAGTTTAACAACCAATCTTACAAAATAATAACCGAATAAGCTATCGGTTAACAGACTAGTACAAACAGGTTATACCAAGTATTACAGTTAGATATCACAATATATACAAGTACAAAACTTGGGCAACGCGCTCGAATGTATAGACTGATAATAACTAGATTATACAAAAGATGGATGCGCCTATAGCAAAAATTCTACAACATTGGAAAAAATGGTCTAGCTCCCTAACACTGAGAATGCGAGATTAACACGGGCATCCTTGCGGCGGAGCACCTGAGCATAAATAGGATCCATACAAGACAGAAAAATATAAACAGGTCAGGGCCCGATTTTAAATGATATACGTGCTAATAAAATGCATGACAGTTATGAATTACTAACGTGATAAACAAATTTAAATCGCTCTTAACAATAAGAATAATCCTTACCTCTCATCTAGGTGTACATCCTTGAGCAATGCCATTTATAGTGTTAAGTATTCATCAATATAAGAGAAATAACTAAATTCCGTTTTAATAAGCTTAAATTTCAGTTTTGTAAAATATGACTTCACAAGTCCATTCCTCATTAGTAAACTTAATCCGTACAGTTAATTTATAAATGCATTAGCCATTTATGAAATGCCACATTCGTGAGGATAGTTACAATAAAAATATAATGATTCTAAGACCATTCTTCCGGGAGTCACCCCACCGGATGCTCCCCTAAATAACTATCATCTTCCAGGGCTTATATCCAAGACCAACTAGGCACCCTAAATCGCGTTGCGTGGGAAGAGGTCATATACCTTCGACAGTGAGTCATAACCATACCCAGAATTACCTCACTTCGAATAAAATAAAAGCATAATATAACCACCGGTCCTATGGCCGAGGAATATATTCACCCTGCATTCATTATCCAGGGGACTTCACCTCATTCGCGTGACTTCCCTTATGATAGCATTTAGAGAGGTATGTATATGCAGTCATAATTCACAAGATATGCTGATTTAAAATGTGCATCCCATTATATCCGAAACCATATGTGTTTAACGACATAAACCACAACGTTTAATTATCCCCATACTAACTTCCAAGAGTTCACGACAACACCATAAGCTACTAAGTGTAATATACCTCATATAAGTTTCTAAAAGTTCAAAACAATATAACCCTACTTTCCCCCTAGTCCTAGACTAGTTTACTAAAAGAAAAGGACACTTACCTCCATCTAATAATTAATTAATTAATCCACGACATAAACCCGAACACTTCCTTTTCTAACCTATGTTTGATTTCACTAATACAAAACCCTAATACTCTATTTTAATTCATACAAGAATGTTCCTAAGCCTTAAACCTTAAAAGAAAGAACTAAAAAAAGATCTAAATTTTCAGGGTTAAAAATAGGGTACCGGTCGATCGGCCCCTGACCCCCGGTCGACCGCGCTCTTTGAAGTTGGACTTGGAAGGAAAGCAGTAAGCCCTTTCCTTAAGGCCCGATCGACCAGTCTATGGACCGCGGTCGTTCGCGCTATAAAATTTTTCCTTTTGAGAGAAGCTGTAGGCTTTTCTATTTAGGGCCGGTTGACCGGGCTCTGGATTGTGGTCGACTGGTCATACTAGATCCCACGTCCAACCCTCATTTTTCTCATACCAAACCTAAATCTCTACACCTATTTTCTTCCACTTCTCTCAACCTCATCTTTTAATGACTCCACCCAATGATTCCTACACAACAATAAGCTAATGTAATCAACTAAAATCATATATACATCAAAATCTAAGGGTTTAAATACCAAAAGTCATCAAAACCCCCAAATGGGTTAAATCTCCAAAAAAGACAACTATCAATACAAATTATCCACACTAAACCATACATAATTGCAAGTTAGAAACTTGCCTCAAGTTCGTAGTCTCAAATTCTCTACTCGTAGCAACGATTTTCAAGCTCAAATCAACAAATCTCCTCTTTCTCTTCTTTTATCCCCACTCTCTCTCTCTCTCTCTCTCTCTCTCTCTAGCTCTTTTTATGTTTAGGAACAATATGAGAGACAAAGTGATCTATCAAGACTAAATACCCAAAAATTCCCCAATTACATTAAGTCTAACATTAAATGCTACTACATAATTAAACTGACTCGTAACAACATAATTAAGTCATTACCGGTCAAAAGTACCCAGGATCCCAAAAATACAACTTGGCACTTATTTTGACTATATCAACCATTTTCGAACTGACCGCGCCCTCTAAATTAGCCTTCGGAATATCATAAATGATTTCATGTTCAAACATCGTATTAATTCATCAATAATAATCCCATTGGAATATAAGTCATAACCGTCGCTTAAAGCACAACAACACAACAAAACATAATATGATGTTATTTACATTCACTTAACAGTAAATATACAAAACTCAGTAAATATTATATCTTAAATAACTTTAAGTAATATTTACTTCAACTTCCTTTATTTTATCAAATTAACCCACTTGGAAAATTAGTATAAAATTAATTACTCATAAATAAGGGTTATTACGTACTTGAGGGAATTCACTGCCGAAGACGAAGGCTGAGGCTGAAGAGGATGAACTGCAGTCTTGTGATTCTTGTGAGGATCATAGTTGTTCGTTAGAGATTTATGAATATTAGCGCATTATACTTGTGGTAGTTATCAAGTATTCTATAAGTCGACTATCTTGTAATATTTTTAAAGTGCTAAATAAAGGTTTTACCCGAAAAGTTTTTTTTCCTAAAACTTTGCCTTTGTTAAATGCTTGGTTTGATTTACATTTTGAATCACATAGTTGCATGTTCTAGGTATAAAAAATATAAAATTTGGTGTGGACTGTCCTTTGAATTTAATAAGTTAACATCGTTAGATAATCGCGCACTCTCAAATTGGGATCTTTATTGAGAACATTTGTTTCCACATTCTCATAGTGGTATTAGTTCCTTTCTCTCTCTGTGTGTAAGTGGTCTCTGAGCATTCTTACCAGTTTTCTCAAATTGGTATGAGAGTAGGTTGAACTAAGTTAATATGTTAGATCCTTATTTAGTGATTTTTGGTGTTTTTGTTTTTCTCTCGATGGATTCCCGTAGTTTTAACGACTTAAGTCGTTTGAATTTGAAGTTTGCTAAAAGAATTGAAATTCTTGAAAAAGAAAATCCTCGATTTAAATCCGCTGTGGATATTTTGCAAATGGTTCAAAATCAAAGATATTTCTTTCGTGTGAAACTTGTGGACATGGACCATGATTATAAAATTTTAAAATTGTCCAAAATTAGAGTGATGATAGAGTCGATTTTTTTAAAAAGAATTAGAGGACTTTAAAAATTATAGGGTTAATGTTTGTGCCACTGAGAATAGTGTGTTGATTAATGATTTTAAGGCGCGAGAGAAAACTCTCAAGGATAAGTTTTCTTTCATTGAGGGGAGAGAGATAACCTCCCAGGAATGATTGAAAATATAAAGAAGGAGTCCTTAAAGTTGGAAGAGTCTAATTCTTTGCCTGAGTCTAAAATTTTAGAGTTAAAAGATGATTTAAAAGACTCTAGTAGTGTTGGTAGTAATGGTACTGGCTCCCATATTTCTAATGATTCCGGTGTTAAAGACAAGACCATTGTTTGTTTTAGAGGGTCAACCAAATCCAAGGACTTTTGAAAATGTTAATCCATAGGTAACATGCCTCATGTTTACACATATTCACATTGTGGAAGGAAAGATCACCTTAGAGCGTTTTGTTATGATCTTGGAAGAGGTCCTAGGGAGTTTAAGTCTAGTGTTACCTTGGTTCCCGAATCCCAACGCGTTAAGTATACACCTATTTGGGTTAAGAAATCCGTTTTAGAGGCATTAGATGTTAGACTGCTTGATTCTCACAGGCGTGCACATGACGTTTCACGTGTTATATCTTACGGATGATTGCTTGCATGATTTTATTTGTCATGCTCTAGTTGTGCTTCATGATATATGTTTACTAATGTTATCACATGTGTATATTTTTTATTATATTTTTCTTTTATTGAGTCATATTGAAAAATTCAAAAAGATTTTTGCTTACTAATGTTATCTACATGTTTATGTGACTATGGGGGAGTTGTGCAATGTAAAAATCATTGCCCATGAAATTTTGTTTAGTATTGAAAAAAATATGAGTGAAAACGGGAAAAGACTGCGAAAGACAGGTTGACTTTGCGTGAAAGCCACCATTGAAAAGAGACAAGGAAAAAACTAAGGCAATAAAATAAGAAAATATGCCAAAAAGGGGACAATATAGTTTAGTTTGTTTGATCAGTCAAAAGAAATAACTTCGAAGGAAAAGAAAAAGAAAAGGATAAAATATATGATATATTTTTATCTTTTGAGTGAGTTTAGTTGAAGATCAATAGTTTTGCCCAATGAATCCTAGTATGCTTATTTTGTCATGACGCTATTGAATTGTAGAATCATCAATATTCTAGGCTTATATACATTGTGATTATTTTGTTCATTAAGTTCATCTTTATTTATCTCTTGAGACTAAAGCTGAAGTTTGATAAAGTTTTGCGGTCGATTAGAACTTCTTGAACATATATGAGTGTTTAGGTTATAATTCATTTGTATATAGTTCACGCTCATTCATTACATCCTACATGTTTAGACACGTCGATACCATGCTAGTGCGTAAAGCTTATGTGTTTTGTGACATGTTTTTTTGGTCGTTTATACCTATATATGTGTGTCGGATTTTATAATGAAATATTTTGCATATGTTATATATGGAATTGTATGTTGCATTTGTGAAATTTATTTTTTGAGAAAAATTTATTTTTTAAAATAGTTGGTTGTGTTTTTCTTTAAGATTATCATTACATATGATTGATTTATATCTTTTCTATGATGATATCTTATCTTCTACGTGATGCTTTGTATTTCGTGCTTATGTTTCTATTTCTTTGTCTATTACAGATAAAAACAAAGGTGGAGAGAAAATTTAAAAAAATGAGATTTTATGAGTTTGATTTATAGGGGAGAATTTATTTATGAATTTTATCTTATTTCAAACTCGATGCGTCACAGGGTATTTGTTTTTGTCTCATGTGTGTAGGTACTCAAAGCGAAAAATTTTAAAAAAGGGAAAATGAGTAAGTTTGAAGACAAAGAGACTTATGCCATTTCGTTCTAGGATTACAAAGGGTAGTAGAATTTTTGTCATAGGAGATTTTTTATTTTAATTTGGTATTCGGTTATGTTTGTTTGTTTTGTACCAGAATGGCCAAAGGGGGAGAATTGTAAGAACAAATTTTTAAATATTGTTCATAGCATATTATGCCATTTTATGATTTAGGCTAGTTTTGCGTATCCCATTAAAAATCATCACGCACCGTCAAGACGAACCGAACTTATGCATCTCTAAGTTTGAAGACTTCCCGACATCCCGTAAAGGTATAAATAAATTTGGAGTTAAAATTAATTTACGAATTTTTTTTGGGGATTTTATTTTTTTAACATAAGTGAACAAGAGTTTTTTATTTTCGAAAAGAAAAATATTTTATTTTTAAATCTCATTCGAACGAGATTGCCACTTAGTTAAAAGGGTCGTTCAAAATGTTTTTCAAATAAGCTTTGACCGAGGGCTCACGGTCTCAATTTTTATGGGTTATTAGAAACAAGACTTATCTCATTTGAACGAGATGATAATCTTGTTAGAACGATAGTACAATATCATTCAAACGAGCCCGCCGCCTCAAAATTTGTGAACGTCCTATAATACCTATTTCGTGTTCAATTTTTTTATGACTTTTGCCAGATCATTTTCTGCATATCTTTTGTGAAAGTTCTTCATTGTTTGGTGTTCTAAAACACTTTTTAATTCATAACGTACATCCTGAAAATCTTTCTTGTAAATTCATTTAAACCCTAAAAAATTTTGTATACTTTCATACACCTTTATGGAGAAGGCATCTCCATGGCTCACTTGTGATACCTGAGGGAACTCACTGCTAAAGACAACGTCTTAGGCTGAAGAAGGGGGAATATAGTCTTATGATTCTTACGATGATCATAGTTATTCTTTAGAGATATATGAATATTAGAGCATTATACTTGTGACAGTTATCAAGTAGTCTGTAAGTCGACTGTCTTGTAATATTTCTGAAGTGCTGAATAAAGGATTTACCCGAAAGAGGTTTTTTCTTGAAACTTTATCTTTGTTGAGTGCTTGGTTTGATTTACATTTTGAATCACATAGTTGCAGGTTTTGGGAATGAAAGGATAAATTTTTGTGTGGATTATCATTTGAATTTAATAAGTTAATATCGTTAGATAATTGAGCACTCTCAAATCGGAATCTTTGTTGAGCACATTTGTTTCCGCATTCTCATAGTGGCATTAGTGCCTTCCACTCTCTATGAGTGGTGTTAGAGCATTCTTACCAACTTTTTCAGGGAGAAAGAATAAAAGAATAAAATAATAAGAGAATGAATAAAATAAAATCATGGAAAAAAGAATAAAAAAAATAAGAATGATAGGATAAAGAATTAAATAAAAATGATGGAAGGAAGAATAAAAAATAAGAATGATGGGAGAAAAAATATAAAAATAAGAATAATGGGAGTATGAATAAAATAAAATAAATGGGAAGACATATGGGTGAGGGGAATAGGAGAGAGCATGTGGGAGAGTGATTCGTAAGGGAGTGATGATGTCGGTGCAGGGAAAATACATATTTACATGCAAACAATGGCTTCCTTCCACGTGGCAGCCTTGTCTAGTGAATGTTCTTGCTCACAAAAACTAAATGCATCTGTGCAGAATCGAACCCAAGAACTCCAACTTTCATCATGTCTTAACCATTAAGTAAAGTAATCATTTGAAAAATATTTTTCCTCTAATAATTTTTATATCTTTCTTCTAGTTATTTCTTATATTTACATGTTACACCCCAAAACTTCGTAACTTCCTAGCTTGACCTACACTCCTCACCATTTTTTAGGGGTACCTAAAAAAGTGTATGAATATAATTAATTCAAAATTAGGCTCGTGATACTTAAAAAAAATTACAAAATTACTCTTTTTGCTTTTTAGTCCCAAAGTTCATATCTCACTTGTTTTAACCCGGAATTCAATCAAATTTCAAGAATAACTTCACATTGTCCAAATAAATATTTAAAAATTACTTTTAGGCTCATAAAATTTCTAAAATTATAGTTTTATCCCTCGAGGTTGCTAAAATTGCATTATTAACTGGAATTCTTTTCAAGCTTGTATTTTTTTTAAATAACAAAAACATCTCTAAAATTTCATTATTTATGATACAACGGGACTAAAAAGACCTAAATTTGGGTATAGATTATAAAAAATAATACACGTATCAAATACCCCCAAACCTAAAATTTGTAAGTCCACGAGCAAAACTAATATTTTAAAATCTAACTCATTTTCGTAAAAATTATGATTGCACTTGGCATGTGCAACAAGCCGTTAAATCCCTAGGTTACCCTGGTGTATGAGTTTTTGTCTCGTGAGAGTTTAAAGTGAATATACAAAAAGAATTCAAAAACCTGACTCAATTTACAAAAAAAAAAGGAAAGTAATATAACCAAGTCTTAAATGCAAACTTCATAAATATAGTAAACATTCATTTCTCAGTCTCAACTTATCGTGCGTGTGTGCATACACTAATATAACCGTTGATTTAAAAATATTTGATCATTATGTTTCTTATCAGAAAGCTAGTTTTGATTCAAATTCTCACGGGATGAACTCACAATCGAACACTCCGATAGTTAATTTTTCTGTGTATATGTGAATAAAAGAGTAGATTAAAATGAGCAAATTTCACACATACAAATGAAAAATTAAATTTTTCTGTCGATGTTTATGATGTCATGATCGAAAAATTGATTGTTTTTTAACAACTTTGAATCACACCTGTGGTAGAAAAAAAATTCACCCATCAAGGGTGTCAACCCATCACGATGCAAGTATAGAAATATATGAGAAAGAGGCAAAGATTTACGTGATTAGACCATCAATGGCCTCCATCCACGGGGATTCAACAGTGTTTCACTATAATGAGAGAATTTATACGAGTGTATCTCTAGCCTCTGATCCCCCCTTTCATAATAGGGGTGTCCCATTTATATAGAGTTAGGGATTACAATTGGATAAGTCTTATCCTTATAGAGTTTGATTTAAATAAAATAGTGATCCTTAGTTTTCTACTTTATCAAGGACTCTAATCGTCCTTATCTTTTTGGAGCATATGTTGATCTCCATCTTGACCCGTGTGCTCACCATGTGTCATGCTATTTTCGTAGGTGTATTTTTTTCCCCACGATAGCCCCACAAGTCGCAGTACAGCTGAGTTGATCTTGAGATGATCTAGGAGTTGGTCCGTAATCTGTTCAAATGTGTGTAATTATCGGTGTGAACTAGACTGATGTTATTTGAATTATCGTTCAACTTTTAAGCCGTCTTTAGTTGAATCGCTTGCCTTTGTAAGGTCTTAGAGGAACATTTTGCTTGAGTTGAGAGACATTTAATCGGTGTGGGAGCTAGACTTGAGCGTGTCGAGCTGCCTACGTACCCTCATGGGATCAGGTCGATCATAGTTTATTGTTCTGTTTATCATCTGGTCCAATTAGTGAGGCCCACCACAGGCCTATTATGCATTCATGCGCTGAGGCTTATTCGGGCATGCATCTAGTTTTGGGTATCTCCCTGTATTTTAATTTTATATGGTCCAATTGGTGAGGCGGCCACAAGCCTATGAAGCAATCGTGTGTCGAGCTTTCTCGGGAGTGCACCTAGTCTAAGGTATCACCAGTTAGGATTTTCACATGGTCCAATTGGAGAGACTGACCACATGCTTGTTATGCACTCATGCGTCGAGGCTCGCTCGGGCATGCACCTAGTCTATGGTATGAACCTGTATTAGGATTTTCTCATGGTCCAATTGGAGAGGTCGACCACATGCCTATGAATCACTCATGCGCCGAGGCTCGCTCGGGTGTGCACTTAGTCTAGGGTATGACCCTATATTAGGATTTTCTCATGGTCCAGATGGAGAAATCGACCACAGGAATGTGAAGCACTCATGTGTCGAGGCTCGCTTGGGCGTTCACCTAGTCTAGGGTATGACCCTGTATTAGGATTTTCTTGTGGTCTAATTGGAGAGGTCGACCACAGGCCCTTGAAGCACTCGTGAGATGAGGCTTGCTCGAATGGCTGTTATTAACCAGGACTTTTTAAACCCATCGTCAAACACATCTAATGGTTTTTTAGCTTGATGTCTATTTTGCTTTCTTTCTTGATTAATTTTGCAGTGAATTTTTTCACAAGTCAGCATTATTATAGAGCCCCCAGTCGGGGTTATGAGGAGAAGACTGAATAATAATAATGCCCAACCATCCGTCGGGACCTTGTTGCGAGTCATATTGACCATCTTTCGGGTGATAAAATATGATGATCCAATCATTATCATGCCCGATCATCCATCGGGACTCTATTACAATATAATGCCGAATATATAGAGCAACTGAAATGAGAATATAAAATAATAAGCATCCCTGATCATCTGAATTGAATCGCAATAGTTAATATAATGCTGACCAACGAATGAACATGCAATCTTTAGCCAAGGTTGAATCAAATAATAATGATAATACCCAACGGTCCATTGGAACTCAATTTTGACAATCACAAAATATAAATTCCCACGACTATCCATTTAAGGCTAGTGAGAAATCCAGAGAAATATTGAAAGTTTCGACCATTCGTCGAGGTGTTTTGAATAAAATAAATAATGTTTGAGCACCCATCGAGGCAATTTAAAGTACCGAGTAGATATTACGAATGATCCTGTATTATTAGGGAGAAATATATTTTCAAACCATTTATTAAGGTTGAATCACAATAATAGATGTAGTGACGATTATTAATCAATTGTGCCGACCACTTGTGGGGACTGAATATAAGAATTATCGTGACTAACCATCCATTGGGGACAAATTGCGACTTGTGTGGAAGATATCTTCGAGACTAAATATATGGAAATATTTTTTCAATCATTTGCCAAGATGAATCTTGAATATGCCTGACCGTCCTTTAGGTTGAGAATCATAGAGCTAGATAATCAATATTGAAGTTGAAAATATATCAACGCCCGAGCATCCGTACGTTATAAGAGGTAATTTCGCCCGACCATTTATCGGGTCTTAAGGTGTTGTAGGGTGCGCTGGACCATTTTTCCGAGCACTAATAAGATAAATAGTGCATGGCTAGTCCATCAAGGAAAAGTTGTTCAGTTCCGAGTAGATATAGTGAGCAATCCGCGCTCGAGCATCTGTCGGAGCATTCATAAGATTTCCAAGAGCTTAAGATTGTGGACGAGCATTTGTCGGGACTCAATCTTGTACTTTTGGAAGTTAATAAGTTTCCCAACAATCCGTTGAGGCTACATTAAATATAAATCATCATTAAGTTGAGTTATTCGGCCCAATAATATGTGATACGTATCTGCTTGACCATTCGGCAATGAAAATTTCCAAATACACAAAATAATAAATTTTATGCCGACTATATGTCAAATGAATAGATTATTGCCGAATATGCACCATATGTAAAACATAGGGCCTAGTTCCGAATTTTCGCAAAATTATTTGAACTCCAAGCAAATATTTAAATGTAAGTTTGTTTCAAAAATTTATTTCTACATAAAGATGTGAAGTAAAAAGTATAGGGAGGTAAACCAAAAACCTTTAAACTACAAATTGTGCTGTAATAAAGTTGAACAGATATGAAAACCCAAGTGCCCCAAAGCAATTTTGTCCGTGTTCGTCAAAGCACAGAGGGCATGTTGAATTGATGTCGTTCATATCTTTGTCGCGGACCAGTGATGATGGTATGGCGGTGACCTGAATGACCTCCATGGGACTAAGACTCCAACTCCTCGCACGCTGATCGATGAACAACAACGTGGTTCTTCTTACTTCGCTGAGGTCTTTCGTCCGTCGCATATGAAAGCTGACTAACAAGGGCGGCAGGTCGGGGATGAATGGAGAGGAGACCAGGAATTTTTTTAGGTGCTTGGCTGAGTAAAAGCCCCACGTGATGGGTTGGAGAGAACTAGACATGTCCCAAGGTAGCAGGTCAAAAATTTATCGGTGCTCGGCTGGCGAGATAACTGTCACACGCTAAGGTGTGACTCCACCGGCGAGGAGCTGAGAAAGGTGGGTTATTTTGGTGGTTGACATTCCCCAATTTATAGGTCGAAGATGACCATAAAATCTTTAGTTTCTTCGTCATTCCAATTTTGCCATGAAAAATTTGTGTCAACAGAGATAATAAAAAAATTGACGGCCTAATTTTTCTGTATATCTTTGTAAAAACATATTCGTTGAAAGAATATCTTTAGATATGTTTGTAAAGACGTGGTCAATATATCTGATGAGAGAGAAACGCTTTAGACGTCTATCCCTGCCAAAGGATTTAAGATATAGGAATCAAGATATGATGTAACTAGTAAATAAATGTTTTGCCCAAAAAAATCTTAAAAGAATTCATATTTTTAAGGATTGGTACAAAACTCATGATTATGAAACTTTATCCAGATTCATAATTGATAATTCAACACAAGATTTATGAATATAAATGTATGAGAATTATGATTGAACAAAAAGGCTTGTGCATAAAATATAATTATTTATACATAAAGAAAAAAAAAATAGCTCTTGATGAGGTTTCGTGCATGTATCCATTGCGTCGCAACGTAAATCTCCATCTCGTCAACAATAGGGGAAGACTTCTTGTGTCGTTTCCACAGACGACGCCAATTGTGATAGCAAAAAATTTACCCATAAAGAGGTGCCAAACCATCACGATGCAAGTATTGAAATGAACGAGAAAGAGACAAAGATTTACGTGGTTTGACCATCATTGGCCTACATCCATGGAGCTTCGACAGTGTTTCACTATAATTAGAGAATTTAAATGAGTGTTTCTCTAGCCTCTGAGCCCTCCTTTCACAGTGGGGGTGTCCCCTTTATATAGAGTTAAGGGTTATTAGTGGATAAGTCTTATCTTTGTAGAGTTTGATTTAAATAAAATAGTGATCCTTGGTCTTCTACTTTATCAAGGACTCTACTTTATCAAGGACTGTAGTCGTCTTTATCTTATTAGAGAGTATGTTGCTCGCTATCTTGACCGGTGTGCTCGCTACGTGTCATGCTATTTTCGTAGGTGTATTTTCCCCCCACAAATATATCATATTCATCTTCTCACCACATTGTAACTAACTATATTTAAGATCGATTAAGAATTTCTTTGATTATTTTATAGTCTCAAATTTTTGTTAAAAATAACGGATTTTCGAAGTTCAAAATTTTATGAGAGTATGGAGTTTTTCGAAATTTTGACATTTTAGCCACTTCTTCTGACCTCCATTTTATTTTATTTTTCAAAGTCACATATTTTTTTAATATTTTTTCTTTCTTCTCTTTTACTTTTTTTTTTTTTTGAGTATTTCTTGCAAACTTTCTTTCTTTTGGCATTTTTTCCTACCACAATTTTACACTAATATTCTCAGAAAATGGGTATGAATTTTTGGGTTTTCAATAAAAGGCGTATTTTTCCCTTTTTACATAAATTGATTGCAACGAAATAATGTAAAAAGGTTGGTTTAGGTTTAATTCCAGGATTTAAAAAGAGGGCATAATCTCATTTCTCAAATTTCGTTACGTTAATATACGTCTTAAGTAGACTTGTTAAGACTTCTAGTGCTTAAAATTCACATTTTGACATTTTGTTTCCAGTATCGAAATAAAACAAATAATTTGAGATCATCAACAAATTTCTTGTTGAAGGATAGTTTGAGTAGTTCTCACTCGAACGAGTTTAAATTTTTCAAAAACAACAAATGGCACAAAAATCTCACTGGGTTAAATCTCCTTATTTATTCGATAAGCATATTAACTTTCACCTCAATATCCATTTTATCATATTATATGGCTAATTTGAAAAAAAATTATATGTTGAGAAATTTGTGAATTAATTCTATATTAAGAAATAATTTCAAAACTCATTTATATTGAAAATCTTTTTGATTTTTTTTTCAAAAGTCATTCTTACCCCCAAACATAAATTTTACATTGTCCTCGATATATGCTCACATAAAAATATGGACAAAGTAAATAAAGTAAAAGAGTAAAAGGAAGATATTACTAGTGATCTCCATTTTTTCCACCACTTCCAATCAATATAAACATATGTTAACCATATTAAAAAAAACTAAGCTAAAATAAACTTTAAAAAACATTATAAAAAAGAAAGAGTAAAAACTAATTATGTCGTGACAATTATCAATCACCACCATAAATTAATAATAAAAATAATTATGGGCCATTCTAATTAATAATCTTTATATCACTAAGTAAAAAAATACCATAAACTTGAGAGTATTACCGCACGACATGAATTCAACAACAATAAAGACTTTTAAATCACATGAATCATATGCCGATATATCACATGGGGTAAAAAATCAAAATATTGTAATACCCCGTATTTTTGGCGATATTTATTTTTGGGATTAATTAATTAAATGAGAATTAATTGGGAATTAATCCGGATAAAATACTAGCGAGATGTGAGTTGGTATTTGACTATATTGAGTATATATGATGATTTATGAATATTGAATTATGAAATTGTCCTGAGATTGATATACGACAATTTGGACATTTTATTGGGACGCGGGTGACAGTCGCGTCAGGATATAATTATTTTATTTATAAAAGTGAATTTAAATTCTATTAACCGTATGGTCGTTTTGAGTGCGCCAACGCGTCCGGAAGAGTCGAGATAGTCAGAAAACACTAGTCGGGGGTTTAGTTTGGGTTATGGGGTATTTTTAGGCCATACCGGCAACATAAAGGGTATTTTGGTAATTTTGTATTTTTGGGAATTAAAAGTGACGAAAATTAGTAACTTATATCTGATATGGATTTGACCCACTAAACCCATTAACAACCCATATTAACCTAGAAGGCTACGTAGGTTATTAGAATTAGGTTTCCCAAAATTTCCCAAAGCAAACCCTAGCCACCATAGCCATTGGAGAAGAAAGCTTGGAGAGAGAGAGATAGAAGGGAATTCTGCAGAAAGAGAAAGAGAACTTCTTCAAATCGTCATCAAAATCAGAGATTGAATCAAGGCAAGTGGTTTAATTTACATTTTTATGCAGTAAATGCTTATTCCATGCTTAGACAATTCAAAAATCATAATTAGTTGAGAGATAAATAAAAACCCATAAAATTGGAGTTGTTAGTTTAATTTTGGAGATAGGTTTGCATGTAGAAATGTTATTGGAAGATCGAATTAAGAGAATTACTAATTTATGTGATACAAAAACGGATCTATTTCTGGGAATGGAAGATTTAAAATTCTAGGGTTTATGTTCTTGAGAATATTGGGGAAAAGTGATGAGACTTGATGATTTAATGATGTTGAGCATGAATTAATTCCTTAAAACACGTTAGTATGTGACTTTAATATGTTTAGGATTGATTAGAGACCTTAAAACATTGTTGGGACGAATTTTGGTTGAGATTAGAGGTGTAGAAATTGGTGAAAAACGAATATAGGATTTCTGGGCTTGAATCTGGTCACTCGTTAGAAGACCTACCCAGGTCGTTCGAACGAGCTCGTTCGAACGAGATTCTAACGAGTTGACAGCTTGGGGTTCTAACGAGAGGGATGTTCGTTCGATAATCTCGTTCGAACGAGATCTCGTTAGATAGCCCAGTTCGTTCGAACGAACTCTCGTTCGAACAGCCTCGTTCGAACGAGACTTCTAACGAGCTGGCAGTTTAGGCCTTTTTGGCCTGTTTTGATTTTGGGAATCCCGTAAACTTGTTCGAGGATAGAGATAACACTCCTTTGGTGATTTATGGGTAGATTTGGAACATTTGGGTTATTATGAGGAGAAAATCTTATATAAGTGTGGATCGAATCAAATAGACATTATGAGCTGAGACGTGAGTGCCTACTACAACGTGAGAATAAATTATGGCACGTATAAATATGGACCGGGATTATATAAGTTGTGTATATATTAAGTTGGTACGAGAATGCGATAAGTACTACAATTAAACTACAGTGATTACTAAGATGCGTGTTTACTTAGTATTGATATATGATTTGTGTGTATGACATACCTACCATACTTGCTATCACGGGAGGTTTGCGTTCGCTTAAGGCCCTCTAATCCTTGTGTTGCCCGAATTTAGATTGGTTACCTCGATGAACATAGGTCAGAGAAGGACTTATTGGGATGTTAATAAGTCTGCTGATCGTGGGAGCGCAGGTATGTGCGTGACCCATGTGATGTGACTGTGTTCGCCTCCATTATTTGTGATGTTATTATCTGTGAACTATTCCTGAGAGATTCGGAATATGTAATCCTTATGTACGTGATGTACCGGGATGGATAGCAGAGTATGTGTGCACCACAGCTTAGTCTCGGGGTGCTTATATTGTATATTTATGTTGTGGAAAATATACACTTTATTATGGGAACTTTCATATGGTATTGTGTGTATAAATTTGGAAAATATAAAAGGGATAATCTATAATGAGTTGTGTTGCTTTTATGGGAGAAACTGAATTTACGTTAAGCCCCTATTTAAATGAGATCGTTATAATGTAAATGGGAACCGAGTAATAAGAGTAGAACCTATGACAGTCTAGCTAGATATGATGTCACTTAGCTAGGGATTAGTGTCATTTTAGATGGGTACTTACGTTAGGAGTGCACCTTTAGTCGAGAGGTGAGAATTGCATGTGAGTGCACGTCCTAACATGTACTTTGCATTTAATGTTTTAAAAGTTTTTAAAGCACTTGCAGGTTTTTAAAATATCTCCACATTCGGACTCTGACCCGTTTGCTTTCAAATCTATTTTCTTGTAAAACCATTTTAGGTGCCCAGCCACAAGGACACCACGCATAGGATTCTCATTCCGATGACGAGCTGTAGCTGTTTGTGGGAGTTACAGGGATTTGCTTTTAGACGCTTCTATCATTTGGTTTCTATGTTCAGTATTCCTCAGTAAAAATTCTATTAGAGACATTTCCATTTCAGTTTTTTTCAGACTTTGGCATGTATTAATTCAGTATTTCGTTACTTATTTCAGTTATGGGATTTGTTGTGAGGAGTTTTTCCTCCGGATTTAGTTATATCATGTGATGGCTATTCTATTATTTCGTTATGGTGAATGGTGATATTATTCTTACTTTAAATCTGTTACTGCATGTTTATCAGACTTTAATTAAAATTTGACAACTTACTTTTTAAATACTAGGTGGTTAGTAATAATAAAATGTTTTCGACAGTGATGCTATTAACTGAGCCAACTTGGCATTTTGATTTAATTTAATAAAGGAGTAGCTACCCGGTATTTAATTAATCGGGGTGTCACAAATATGGATCCAGTATTTACTATTCTTATTATTAAAAGAGTCATGTAAAATTGGGAATGCATACTCCGCTTCTAAATATGAGACTCTTCATAAGATATGAGAGGAAGATGTATCGAATGGATAGACACTTTTCTTCATAAAAAATAAAAGGACAGTCATAAATAATGGTTGAAGTATTAATAAAATCGGATGACAAATCTTCAAAAAAATCCCACATATAAGACGAAGTACCATTTACTAAAATTATATGAAAAATATTGACAAAAATCAATATTCAAATCATCACAATTATTACATGTGTCGATTTTATCAATTTACTGCTCACGAAATTAATTATCCTCAATTATTTCATGACTATTTTCATAAATACCATCATTATAATATTGATTTACATATTTTCAATGGATACAATTACATGTCCAAATGACGAATAAAAGCGTTGGACTCTCTTCCACGCCTTCTTCGATCTCGTTAAAAATAACTAATTTTTTATCTCACCCAATTCGAAATATGTAGTCATCTAAATTTTTAAAATTTTGTATCCAAACATAAAAAAATTAGAGGAATATGAAAAAGATGATGGGATAGGAGGATTACACATTATAATTTACTGTTCATAATAGTTTTTGATTTTTTTTAGTAAATGTGCTTCTAAAAAATAACAAAAAAAACTACACCATGCGTAAAGTGTTACAAAGAAAATATAAAGTGAAATTAACACGACTCAAAGCACTAATGGTGTAATTGATACAAAAAAATAAAACAAAGAATAAAACAAACACACAAACACGCACATTTATGAAATAGTTTTTTATATATATTCTGGTGAAAAAATACGTGACTGGAAAAAAATATTTTTTATATTTTTGAGTTTTTATTTATTTGTATTTTTTATAGATTATAAACAAAAAAATGAAATTTGGAAATGTTCACGATTTTTTTTTTTATTTCTGGTTTTCTATTTTTTTGTATTTTTATGGGGTTTTATGTTAACACGAAAAAAATAGTCCGAAACTCAATAACTTTTCAAATCGACACAAATCATCGGCAACAACGTCAAAAATATATTGTCAAATTATAGATTATCGCAAATGCATATGCTATTGTAATATGGATAGTGTAAGTACGGATCGATCCCATAAGGACTTATTCAATTTGTATAAATTAGCAACTTTTCAACTTGACAAATATGTGTATAGATAAAATGTAGAAATAAAATCAAATAGACAATAATAAACGAGTGACACAAAGTATGTAATAAATATGAAAGGTATTACTAGAATTTCGGTTGTATTTTTCGTTTTTACTAGTTTATAATTAACTAGTCAAACTCACGATTCAGAATATGAAAGCATGAAAGTTTAATTCAAATATCTTTATATCTCTTTTTAGATGTAAAAAATCAGTATT
Organism: Sambucus nigra; assembly: GCA_949130495.1. Taxonomy (NCBI): domain Eukaryota; kingdom Viridiplantae; phylum Streptophyta; class Magnoliopsida; order Dipsacales; family Adoxaceae; genus Sambucus; species Sambucus nigra. Next base: position 234,284,154 of record OX422222.1, read on the forward strand.
CCCTTAAAAATATCACTCCTAAATATTAAATGTCAAATATAAGTATGGACTATCAAACAATTTAACATAAGCATAATTCATCAAATGCAAGTACAAATAATTATAGGATATGAATCAAATTTATCACTTCTAAGCATTTTATGTCAAACATAAGCATGAACTCTCAAAACAATTTAACATAAGTATAATCCATCAAATATAAGAACATAAAATCAAAGAATATAAATAAACTAATTATTTGAGAAGGTTTAAAATATAACTCCCAATACTATTTTAATAAATAATGAATTTTTAAAGCATTTTTAGAACGAGTAAAAAATTTAAGCAAATTAAACTAATTAGAATATGCACTAAGTATTTATTATTAAATTTTACCTAATACTAGCAATACAATTAAGCTAGCTTCATAATCGAAACAATAAAATATCAAGATGAAATTATAATTCTCATTAATAATAATCAACTTACAAAAATGGTATCCCAAATTTTGAATGTCAATATAAAAAGGCATTCCCAAATGTTGAACACAAAATGCCTCAGCAACACTAAAAAATAAAATACAAGTATTTACTATTTTTTATGCTCCTAAAATAACTCACAAATTTCCTCTCAGGCAATGTGCCAAATTGTGTCCAAACTTATTTTCTCCAAATTATTTCCCAATGGTACTTTTTATAAGGTGTGTGAATATATTTGTGAAGATACGAGATAGAATTAAAAAAATAAGAGAATGGGAGAAAGAATAAAATAAAAATGACAGGAAAAAGAATAAAAAAATAAGAATGATGAGAGAATGTATAAAAAATAAGAATGATGGGAGAATGAAGAAAAAATAAGAATGATGAGAGAAAAAATAAAATAAAATAAAAATAAAGACATGTTGGTGAGGGAGTGAGAGAGAGCATGTGGAAAAGTGAGGCATGAGGAGTGATGATGTTGGTGTCCGGGGGAACATGTATTTACATGCAAGTAGTGGCTTCCTGACACGTTGCAGCCTTGTCTGTTAAATCTTTTTGCTCACAAAATTTAACTGCATTTGTGTCGAAACAAATCGAAACACTTCAACCTTCATTATCTCTTAACCATTAAGCTAAACAATCATTTGAGAAATATTTTGCTTCGAGTAATTTATATCTCTTGTTTTCAGCCAAGTTTCTCATATTTGTACTTTACACCCCAAAGCTTTGTAACTTCCTAGTTTGACCCGCATTCCTCATTATTTTACACGGGTACCTGTAAAAATGTAAAATGAATATAATTAATTCAAATTTAGGCCCATGACATTTTTTAAAAAATTACAAAAAATATTTTTTTGCATTGTAGTCCCCGAAGTTCATATCTCACTCATTTTAACTCGGAATTCAACCAAATTTTATGGATAACTTCATATTGCCAATGAAAGCATTTAAAATGACATTTAGACCCATAAAGTTTCTAAAATTATAGTTGTACTCCCTCATGTTGCTAAAATTACATTATTAACTTGAATACTTTTCAAATTTGTATTTTCCTTCTAAATAACAAAAACGACTCTAAAAGCTGGTTATTTATGACATAACGGACTAAAAAGCCCTAGATTTGAGTATAAATTATAAAAAATAATGCACTCATCATATTCCTAGCCATACATCAAAATTTTCACTTGAGACATCAATCATTCATTCGAAGTCACCTCAAAACTTCGGGCCCCCAACTTTTTCATTCGAGAGAACTATGTAGACATGATTCTCTGCTATGTTATCATCGTAGGCATTAAAATACTGATCACTTCTGGCCCGGTCCAATAAAACACCAAAATAATCTCTTCTATGGGAACACCTTGTTTAGGGCCCTTTTCCCCTCCTTCTTAAAGAACCAACATGATATAAATAAATTGAATGTCAAGCAATAAATTATGCCCTAGGGAATTTTAAACTCCGCGGAGTTATTCTTATTTAAGAAACAACACAAAAAAGTTGATGCTACGAAATAAGCCTAAAAGGAAGGAGACTACACCCCGTACCTTTTTCTAAAGATATAAAACCCTCATAATACCCTCCTAAAAAATACCCCGCATCTCAAGACAAAATTTTCAAAAAGATCGACTAAAAATGCATCCCCACAAACTACACCCTATCTTGGCTAAAGTTTGACACTCTTATTCCAAAACAGTGTCAAAAGACTCTCTCGAGTTTATAAATGAGGAAATTGAACCTCCTTCTCTTATGTTGGACGTCAATACAACAAATGACCCACTACCAACATATTCTAATGGAAAGAACGAAATATAATAATTAATTTCTGCAAGGCACGTTCTTGGAACGCTTTCTTTTAGGCAAAATTTCTCCCAATCCGGTTGAGACAGAACCAGAACCGCGAGTACACAATGGGTTTTGTAGAACCTGCCTTCAGGATACAATGCAGTATGAACAGTTGTTTGATTCAAACTATGTACTGTTTGATCAAACCCGAGAACACTCTGAATTTGTAACTTGATAATGCCAAAGTATAGAGGACGGAGAGAGGAGAAACTAGCAATTTTCGGTGTCCAAAACAGAGGTCTGGAACTCTTTTTATAGCCATTTCTGTGACTGTTCTTCAACAGTCACAACTCTTCATGGAGTGACTCAGCAACCGTTGGATCGTGCCTGTTTGGAACAGCTACGATCTAACGGTTCAGATTAGGCGTCCCATCGTAAGCGAATGGACATCCCCTACACGAAACGCTACGAGTTCATCTAACGGTTTAGATCAAGCCGTTTCGGATTTTAAACCCTTTGATCGGATCGTTTAATCACAACCGTTGATCTGTTTTACCTCGTCAAAACTTTAGGCTCCCACGCTCCAAGCGAAGTGCCAAGTGCGCGTCAAAGCGCGCAATGCGCCCTAAGTCGCCCAATCGCCCTTTCGCGCGCCGCGTGTCGCGCTTACGCGCTTACGCGTGTCGCGATTGGTGGTGCTTAAGCACCACCGCGATGCGTAGGATCATAGCCTCTTATTTGACTTGTCAACTAAGAATCTTAGTTGTCCTTTAGTTGATATACCACTACCTTTTGTAGTATTCTTCCAATGTGGGACAATATGGGATTTTGAGCATTCCCCATATCTTTCACACCCATTTGCTCATGTTTCTACTTTCTAAATTAAAACCCAAACTATGTTTAAAACAAAACACAAATAATATAATAAAATATTAACAACTAAAAATTAAACTCAATAAATATTGGAATTAATCCAACATTCTCCCACCAATTTCAATATACACAAGAGAGCAAAGCAAAAAAGACAATAAATAACTTTTGGCATTATCGCTAAAATCTAGTACATAAATGAGAAGTGTCTTTCGGACTTGAACTTCCATATAGTGAAAATAATTCAAAGCTTCATCAAGGTGCTGTGGTGAACGTATCTTGAACCAAGGACCTTTTGAGACTAGCCGGAACTATCACACATACCGATTTCTGAGTTTATAAGTGTTCTTCTAGCATGCACTTTTATGGCCTTGTGCTAATCCTGATTTCACGAGCGCTTTAGGATCGGTCTTGATTTCATAGAAAGCGGCCACACTTTCGACACTCGAATAGGTAAATCAACTTTAGTGATTCTGCGAGTCACACTTATATGATTTATTAAGAAGTGAACTTCATCCTCTAACATGCAGAAAACCAACACTAGGCATATAGGAATGGAACTTTTTGTATAAATTCCTAGTGTTCCATAACTATAATTTAACTTGTTTGTACCACATTGAACTCTATCTATATTTTCAAGATATGAGTTGGGTTCCCATTAAATATAGTTGTGTTATTTAATAGACCTTAGTCCCATTCCTTTTGAGGTGATATATATCATCTCTCTTACAAGACCTTTAGTCAGAGGATCTGCTAAATTCTTGTTTGTTTTAATATAGTCGACTGTAATTACTCCTTACTTGAGTAATTTTCTTATAATTTGATGTCTTAGACTAATGTGTCTAGATTTTCCGTTGTAAGTTTTGTTCGAAACTTTATAAATTGTGGCTTGGTTATCACAACTTATCATAATAGAAGGTGATGGCTTTTTCCATAAAGGAATATCATACAACACATTTCTAAGCCATTCTGCTTCTTTACATGCATCTGCTAGGGCTATAAATTCAGATTGCATTGTTGAATCTGATACACATGTTTGTTTCTTGGATCCCCAAGAGATAGCTGCTCCTCCTAGCGTAAAAATCCAACCAGTAGTTGACTTTGATTTTGATTCAAGATTATTCCAACTTGAATCACTATATCCTTCTAAAACAGATGGATATCCTACATAATGTAAGCCATAATCCAAAGTCCTCTTCAGATATCTAAGCACCCTAGAAATTGCATTCCAGTGCTCTTGTCCTGGATTACTTGTAAATCTACACAATATACTCACTGCATAAGCAATGTCTGGTCTAGTGCAATGCATGGCATACATTAGACTCCCAATAATACTAGCATATTTAAGTTGGTCCATAGCACGCCCAGTATTTTTCATTAATTTGATGCTAGGATCCACAGGTGTAGCAGCTGGCTTAAGTTCAAAATGATTATATCTTTTAAGAACTTTTTCTATATAATGAGATTGAGATAACGCTAAAGAATTATCCTTTCTCACAATTTTGATTCCTAAAATCACATCAGCTTCTCCAAGATCTTTCATATCAAATTTTGATGAAAGAAACCTTTTGGTTTCTTCAACATATTTGAGATTAGACCCAAATATTAACATGTCATCTACATATAAGCATATAATAACACCAACACCATTTTCAAATTTACTATATATACATTTGTCGGCATCATTAACTTTATATCCATGGGATATAACAATATTATTAAACTTCTCATGCCATTGCATAGGAGCTTGTTTAAGGCCATAAAGAGATTTAACCAATTTACACACTTTCTTTTCTTGGCCAGGCAATACAAACCCTTCGGGTTGTTCCATATAAATCTCTTCTTCTAAATCACCATTTAAAAATGCAGTTTTAACATCCATTTGATGAATAACTAAATTGTGAATAGAAGCAAGAGATATTAATATCCTAATGGAAGTGATTCGAGCAACAGGAGCATATGTATCAAAGTAATCAATTCCATATTTTTGCTTATAGCCTTTAGCAACTAGTCTTGCCTTAAATTTATTTATAGAACCATCCGGATTTAATTTTCTTTTAAATATCCATTTGCACCCAATAGGTTTAGACCCGGGGGGAAGATCGGAAATAACCCAAGTTTGATTTGACAAAATTGAGTTCATTTCATCATTTATTGCTTCTTTCCAAAAGACAGCATCCCTAGATGTTACCGCTTCATGAAATGTGGTCGGTTCATCTTCTACATTAAGAACAAATTTAGTTTTGTTCTTAGTCTCATTTAAATCCCCTTCAACTAAATAAATAACAAAGTCAGGCCCAAATGTTTTTTCAGTTCTTTGTCTTTTACTCCTTCGTGGTTCAACGTCATTCGTTGTTTCTGAAGAAGATATAGGTTGTGAATTTTCTTCTAAATTTGAGGAGTCAACAGTCGAATTATTATTTTCTAAACCTTGATTCAAAGTACTAAACTTTGTTAGATGTTCAAAAAATTGCACATCTACCGACTCAATGATTTCTTGAGTTTCAAGGTTTAAAAATCTATAAGTCGTACTGTTACTAGAGTATCCAATAAAAACACATTTGTAAGTCCTATTTCCTAGTTTAGGTCTTTTAGGTTCGGGTTTTCTTACATAAGCAAGACATCCCCAAACTTTAAGACGTCTAAGATTAGGCTTACGATTAAACCATAATTCATATGGTGTAATATCCTTGTTTTTCAATGGAACTCTATTTAAAATATAACATGCGGATAAAACAGCTTCTCCCCACATCGACAAATGTAAACCAGAACTGATTAACATTGAATTTATCATTTCAACTAAAGTCCTATTTTTCCTTTCCGCCGTTCCATTTTGTTGTGGCGTATATGGCGCCGTAACTTGATGGATTATCCCATGAGTATTACAAAATTGTATAAACTCACTCGGGTAATATTCACCACCCCTATCGGATCGTAGGACTTTAATTTTTCGATTTTGTTGAGTTTCAACTTCCGCTTTAAAAATTAGGAATTTCTTGAAAACTTCATCTTTACTTTTAAGTAAATATGTATATGCATACTTAGAGTAATCATCAATGAAAGTTAAGAAATATTTATTTCCACCACGAGTCATATTACTCTTCATATCACATACATCACTATGAATAAGATCAAGCATTTCGGATTTCCTCTCAACAGATTTGAACGACTTTCTAGTTATCTTCGATTGAGCACAAATTTCACATTTAGAAAGGTTATCAAATTTACAATCCGAGATTAAGCCGAGATTAGTCATATTTTTTATACTTCTATAATTCACATGACCTAATCTACTATGCCATAAAGAAATAGACTCAACCATATAAGCAGAACTAATATCATTGATAACATTAATTTTAATCATGCCGTTACAAGAGTACCCTTTGCCAATAAATTGGCCATTCTTAGACAATACAAACTTATCAGACTCATACACTAGTTTGAAACCTCTCTTATTGAGAAGGTCCCCAGACACAAGATTTTTACACATATCAGGTACATGAAGTACATCAATTAGAGTAAGTGTCTTTCCAGAAGTTAGCTTCAATTCCACTGTGCCTTTTCCAACTACATTTGCGCGAAAATTATTTTCCATCTTCACTTCTTTTCCATCAATTTCTTGATATGTTTTGAATGAAGAGCGATCTTTGCATATGTGGACCGTTGCGCCGGTATCCAGCCACCATCCACTTTCATTATCAATTGAATTTGCTTCGCAAACAGTAGCAATAAGATCTTCAACATTGTTGGTTTCCTTCGACCCTTGTTTTTCTTTAAATGCCTTATTTTTAAGACGACATTCTCGAGAATAATGGCCCGGTTTGTCACAGAAGAAACATTTTCCCTTCTTTTTCTTATTTGCACCTTGGTTCTTGAATTTGGAATCATTCTTTGCTTTAAATTTTGAGTCTTTGGTAATCTTGGATTTTTGATCCTCAACCATATTAGCTTTTGAATGACCCTCACTTTGTTCATCCTTCTTTTCTCGAATACGAGTATCATCTTCAATACGAAGGTGACGAAGAAGGGATTCCACAGTATAAGTCGTTTCATCATGATTAATTTTCTTCTTAAAGCCATTCCAAGAGGATGGAAGTTTTGAAACAATCACCCCTACTTGAAATTCATCTTGAAGATTAATACCAGCGGCTTTAAGGTCACCAACAATTTGTTGGAGTTCATGGGCTTGTACAACGACAGATTTATCATTATTCATTCTAAAATTCATATAGTTTGAAATTAGTAACTTACGATTGCTCGCTTCCTCGTTTTGATACTTTATCTCCAAAGCCTTCCATAATTCCTTTGCCGTCGGAATCATTCTATGAGCGCTATAAACAGTTTGAGACAAAGCATTGAGGATGTGTCCTCAACACATAAATTCGTCTTCTTTCCTCTTCACACGTTTTTGCTTTATTCCTTCGGTGTCTTCGGGTGTGGGCTCGGGAATTTGTTCAAGGTTATCATCTAGAATGTATGCAAGTTTTAGTGATGTGAGGAAGAACATAACTTTCTCTTGCCAACGGGTGAAATTTCCGCCATCAAAACGGTCGAGTCGAATTAAGTCTTGAGTCATGACTTGGATAGATTGTGCCACAGTTCCTTCCATTTGAGTGGAGTAATAAGAATATAAAATTTTTGCCTAAAACTGTTGGAGTTTTCTAATGGAAAGAACGAAATATAATAATTAATTTCTGCAAGGCACGTTCTTGGAACGCTTTCTTTTAGGCAAAATTTCTCTCAATCCGGTTGAGACAGAACCAGAACCGCGAGTACACAATGGGTTTTGTAGAACCTGCCTTCAGGATACAATGCAGTATGAACAGTTGTTTGATTCAAACTATGTACTGTTTGATCAAACCCGAGAACACTCTGAATTTGTAACTTGATAATGCCAAAGTATAGAGGACGGAGAGAGGAGAAACTAGCAATTTTCGGTGTCCAAAACAGAGGTCTGGAACTCTTTTTATAGCCATTTCTGTGACTGTTCTTCAACAGTCACAACTCTTCATGGAGTGACTCAGCAACCGTTGGATCGTGCCTGTTTGGAACAGCTACGATCTAACGGTTCAGATTAGGCGTCCCATCGTAAGCGAATGGACATCCCCTACACGAAACGCTACGAGTTCATCTAACGGTTTAGATCAAGCCGTTTCGGATTTTAAACCCTTTGATCGGATCGTTTAATCACAACCGTTGATCTGTTTTACCTCGTCAAAACTTTAGGCTCCCACGCTCCAAGCGAAGTGCCAAGTGCGCGTCAAAGCGCGCAATGCGCCCTAAGTCGCCCAATCGCCCTTTCGCGCGCCGCGTGTCGCGCTTACGCGCTTACGCGCTTACGCGTGTCGCGATTGGTGGTGCTTAAGCACCACCGCGATGCGTAGGATCATAGCCTCTTATTTGACTTGTCAACTAAGAATCTTAGTTGTCCTTTAGTTGATATACCACTACCTTTTGTAGTATTCTTCCAATGTGGGACAATATGGGATTTTGAGCATTCCCCATATCTTTCACACCCATTTGCTCATGTTTCTACTTTCTAAATTAAAACCCAAACTATGTTTAAAATAAAACACAAATAATATAATAAAATATTAACAACTAAAAATTAAACTCAATAAATATTGGAATTAATCCAACATAAATTGCCTCTCTCCAAAAGAAAATTCTAAAAAAGACGGGGCACTTTTACTTTCGTGTTCATATATACCCATTTCATTTTTGAATAAAAATGTATGTACGTCCCCATCATTTTAATAAAAGATCTTAGAATCACTCTATTCATATGCATACTTTATATTATTTATCAAATAAATTAATTAATATAAGTCTACTATTTTTATTTCACACTTTTCATTCCTCCAAAAAATATAAAAAACATAAATAAAAGCAGAATACAAATATACAAGTAGAAATAAATCGTGATAAAATAAAAATGCATTTATTTATAAAAACACGAATGTTTACGAGAATCCCCTTATAAATAAAAAAATGTAACGGGGATTCCTCGTGCTTCTCTCAAAGGAACAGGCAACACACGTAGGGTCTTACCTTAAATATCCCAAAGGAAACCACAAAAATGTTTTTTGGGGAGATTAGATCAAATTCACCACAAAGCCACCTAAAAATATCATCACATCACCACTCACATGTAAGGCCTCTTCCCTGCACAACCTCTTATCCATAGCAACCTCAAAGGCCATCTGACATAAGGCCAAGTCAGTAGAAGACCAGCATGTCAACAACAACTTGCAGCAAATCGAGAAACACAAAAAGCGATACCAATATCAATATAATATATATATATATATATATATATATATATATATATATATATGTCATCATTCTAAAAAACTCACAACGAAAAAAAATGTCGGGTCAAGTGACAACACTACCATCCCGAAGGCTGACCCTCGTTGGCGAATATAAACAATGTGATTCTCTTCGTGGAGAATCATAGTGAACGTAAGGGGAAAAGAGAAACGATCAATATGCCTTGTTGATGGAGATGGCATGGAATGTCCGAGAAATAAGGAAGCAACCTCGCCTATGCTAATAGGAATCGACGATGTGGAAGACGAAGCTCGTCCGCCTACTGGTAACGACCCCGATAAAGATAGTATAAAAGGAGCGTTTGACATTCCAAATCATGCTCCACTACCTGTGTCCAATTTTCACAAAAGATAATAAAAGTATCATGAATGAGCAAACCACTAGCATTGGGTCAAAAAGAGTGTCGCTAAAAACTATTCAAGGAAACTTTCCATAAAAAGGTTGCATTATTTCCTTAAATATGATTTGATACGTGATATGATTAACCAATAAATGGACCCAAGCTTCACCCGCATGATGGCCGAACAGTTAATGATCCCTGGATTTTTGAAAAAAATCAACTTCGACCCCCGAGCTCCATTCATAATTCGCTTCCACCTACAAATGTTCATATCACAAATAGGCAACCCTATTTCCATCCCAAATTCAACAAAAAAATGTTCATACGCGCACACTCTTAGTCTACTGCCTATGCAGACACTCCGATTCGTAATCGGGGCTTGGTTTAATCACATATTTGACACCACAATAATCCGAAAGGAATTAGAATGAAACAACAATGATAAGATGGTCAAAATTCATGTTCTAATAGGCCCTTGAAAATTTTGCGAAGACAAATATAAATGTCACTAAAAACTAAGCCAATAACCAAAAGCTGCAAAGTCAAACCACTGGCCAACCAGTTAATTGCATTTAAATGAATGGTTAACTATCCGGGACAATCATTACCAAATCCACTCCACTAATTGAATGATTAACCAAATGGGACACATATCCTTACCAAATTGGGCCAGCCCTATCGTGTCCCTACTAAAGGTAATCTGCCCTACAAGGCTCCTTTTGATTAACTAAATAATTTATCAACCCATTAGCTGAAACGGTTAATGGGCATATGCAATCCCCGATAAAAATGGAGCCCCACCAACTTAGAAAAGTACACCCAAAGCCAATAATGACTCAATTTTCTAACTTTCTTCAACCCTGAGCATCTATGAATCCTGAGTTATGTCAGAAATCCTGAGTGAAGTCTCGACTTTTTGAGAAGTTATTTCATCTAACATATAGAATTAAACCTCTGCCCCAACCCAACAAAAGTTGGCTCTTTTAATTAAAGCTTTGTCCAACTAAACAATGCCACATCATAGGGGACATTCCCTGGTAAAAATTTTGACTCATGTTACACGAGTTAAGAAACTTTGCATAAATTTTGGGACAATATCATAAATACAAACTGTGATATTAAATTGTCTATATATGTCTAAACTATCTAAATTTGGCCCTCGTTAGGGGACTGGGTATGCACTTTACAACTCTTATATTTTAAAGCTCAGTTTTTACCCAACCATATGTCTATTGAGTTAGATAAGCATACTCATATGTTAAGCAAATGTTAATCAACTGTTACAACTAAGTATAACAAGAAAACTTATTTTTCAAACCGTTCTCAGAAAAGAGTTCGTGAAATGAGGGATTCTGAAACTTTGTTAAAATTAAAGTCTAGAATCTAAATACTCTTCACAACTTATCCAAGCGAACATTCCCGTCTCAACGATGGCCCTGCGAATATGTATTTTCTAAAATACTTGTCAAACACTAATCTTTAATTACATATTTTTAATATGTGAATATGCATTCTAACTCATAATAAAAATTCTTTATAAGGACTAGGCTTCATAAATACCATAATTTTATATATTGTATCTACAATATAGCATTACTTCTTCCCGTAAATATTCCCCATTAGTTGGAACAACGTTGACTTTGATCCCAAGAGTGTACGTAGGTGCAATACCGAGCTAAACTCACGAGCCCAAGCCTTATAATATGTATCTTGGCATATTATCTATTAGGGATGCCTCCATCTCTTGTACATTAGCCCTATCACACCTCAATGGAAATATCAAGCTATCTCAAGCCATGACTCATCATGCATATCTACATAACATACGCTCAAAAGCGTATGCACATATATTAACATTATCCCAATATTCAAGTCGAGCCTTCTTGCAACTGCATATATACATAACAATGACCATGCTTTATCTGAATATACATTCACATACAAGCAATCTTGTATACCCACACCAGTTTAAGTGATGTTCCTACACCTATCACCAATACTATTTTTACGCCTAAGCATATATCTACATTTTAAGGGATTCTCAAACTAGGGTCTCTCCACATGTACTAAAATTAGCTAAAAAGTAATCATAAATATTACAATCTATAATAATTATATATCTAAAGAAGAATAAAGAATAACTGGGGTTCATAACAGCTTCCCCACACGTAATCGGTTCTCGAACCCACACGATTAATCTATAGATCATTTATAAACCTCAACCTGCCTTAGAATTATCCCTAAAGGCCTAAGCCGACTTATTTTGTTTATTTTTATTTCAAATAAAATGACAACTCTAAACAACCGACAACCCGTCACACGAAAACTTAGGCTTAGGCCTGAACAGGGGCATGCACCCAAAACTGGATACGATATTGAACAACTTAGAGAGAACATCATCACTCACATATGATAAACGCGACATCAGGGAGAAATGGCGGACAAAGATATAAGCAATCTCGCATCCCTAGATGGAACAAAACAAACAAAGCATTATCCACAGTGCATCCCTCCTCTCCCTTGAGTTCCCTCTCGGGCCTATATCACCACAATTACGAAATCCTCTCCCTTATGTACACCTATTATGGTCACAACCATATTAGAATGGCTCTTATTTATGGAGAAAAAAACCCATTCATCACAGACAAAGCTACATATTGTTACAAAATTATGCCTTTCGAACTAAATGGTGTCTCTAAGACCCGCAATACAAGCCAAGAATAAAAATCCTAATACAAGCCTTCTAAAAAATGAAAAATGGTGCGAAAAAAATAAAAATAAACGGAATACAAATGAATCACAATAAGAAATCATCTCAAGTGCTTCGAGCTCTAAAGATTGGCAACGACGGTATGGTCATTGTTGTTGAAGCTCCACTAATAAAAAAATCTCAATTACCTAAAAAAATATATAACAAACTAGAATATAGTGGTAAGTGAGGTATCAATCCAAATATAAGGGTGAAACATGAAATTGAGGAAATATTTAATTCATTTATTTATTTTCTTTTCTTTTTGTTTAGATTTTTCAATATTAAAACAATTTTGAGATTAAGGTGAATTTAAACTAAGAACTAAATAAAAAGAGGGTAATCAAACTAAAATAAAAGTGACTAAAAATGATGAACAAAGTCTAACACTAAAATAAGAGATAAAGTGAGGTAAATAAATTTGGGGACAATCAAGGAGTGGGATTACACCACAAATTCTAGCAATTCTAACTAATTAATTTAATTGTTTGAATTCTCCCAAATAAATATCAAAATTACAAATCAACTCTCGTTGCAAATGTAAATTTAATAGTAATCTTTTAGAAAATTAAGTTTAACCCCCCACAACTCTAGAAAATAGATCTACACTTCTTTTAATTAATCACCCCCTAGGATCGATTCATCAAAGTTTATGTAAATCTTAGAAAATAAAATTTAGAGTTGAAATTCAGGAAATAATACCACTCTTAAGAAACCCCCGTCTCTAGTTCGAATCTAAAATGGGTATTATATCTCGAATTTCAATTCTCTCTCGAAAATCATTTACCCTCTCTTGAGGCGTAAATTTAAGGGCGGGGGATCAAAATTAACATTCAAAGGGACTTTTCAATTAATAAAACTAATTAAATCAAACTAACATCAAATAAGGGTTCACCCCACCCCTTGAAAGGAAATTTAGCCTAACATGATATGAAATTTGGCAAACTAACAATCATAGGCATAAAATATGATGAGAGGAGAAGAGAACAATCAAACCCAATCTCTTGATGCTTAATTGAACTTCAATCCTTGCGTTGAAATTTACATCCCTCAATTTGAATGATCAAATAAAAATTACACTCAAATTGATCCTCACAAGAATTTATTTTTCCTCACTATATAAAAAATAAAAAAATTCTAATCTAAATTTACTTTTCTACTCTAAACGCTCTATTTCTTCTCTCTAAAACCCTAGATGGATTTCTAGATTGGTCATCAAATGGCCTTGAGTCTTTTTATATAGTGCACGTGGAGTTAAAGGGTAAATTGGGTTTGGATTAAAAGTGTGCATGGAAATGGTGAGAGGAGCATGGGTGAGGGAACAAGGGTATTTTGGACTTAAATGGACGAGAACATGTGGGAGAAATGTTGGGGGTATATTTGGAAAAGGAGATAAAGTTGGTTTAAGACGCATGTGGGGGGTCATTTTTGTTTATTTTTATTTGTTTGGTTATTTGTTTTGGCAGAATCGGATAAGGAACTTGGTGGGTAACGGGAAGATGGAGTTTGAAGTCGGGTTGGAACGCCAAAAATGGGTTTCGGGTTCGGGCAGTTGTTGGCTGACGTCGGCGAGTTTAGAGGGGGACATCGGGTTGTTGGGTCTTGCTAGATTCCGGGTATTACAAGTGGGGTTGGGTGCAAGGGGTGTAAGGGTCGACGGGTTCATGTGGTTTCAACTAGGTTAAACCGGGTCGAGTTTAATAGGGGTTGGTCGGGTTTTTGAATGGGAGGTATAAGGTTTGTGGTTACGGAGGTGGGGTTGGTTAATGTGGTGGTGCATTAGTGTTAATGGAGGGAAGAGAGAGAAGTGGGTTTGTGGTTGGAAGAAGAAGGTGAATAGTAGTCAGGTGGGGGTGTTGTTTTGGTGTAGTGAGGTGTTGGAGAAGGGGTGTGGGTGAGTGAGGTATTTGTGTGTATGTTAGGTGTGTGTATGTTAGGTGTGTGGTAATTAGGTGTATGTGTGTTGTAGGATTTGTGTGTGTGTAACAGCTTGTACCCAACTAAAAAAATAAAACTAACAAAACCAAAAATTAAAATCTATTAAAAAATAAAATTCTACTCTAAAAATAAAAAGACTAAAAATAAAATAATACTAATAAACTTAACTTAATAAAATAAGAAATAACAAAACTAAACTAATACTAAAAACTAAAAACTAAAAATTAAATAAAAATAAAAATTAAATAAAACTCAAACGCACACCTTCGAAAATATAAAAATAATAAAAACACACGCGACACACAAAACTAAAGTATAAAAATAAATCCTAAAAATATATACATGACTTTAAAATATAAAATAAATTCTAAAAATCATAAACGACACAAATAAAAATCTAAATAAAATAAAATAAAAGGGGACAAACCAAACACACGCGGCTCGGGATAGGCTTAGGTTAGGGTTACGAGACTGGGTATACAGGCATAGCTCCATTTTTGTTGTAATTTCCTTGATTTGAGCATTTGAACACCGCAACATGCATTTGAGCTTGCACATTAAATATTTACGCATATGAGACCCAATTTGTCGAGAATTAGCAACTAAAATGCATATATTCAAGGTATAAAATATACACTTTTGGGTACTTATCACACAAACCCCAAACAGAGCGTTGCTAGTCCTCGAGCAATAAGATAGAGAGAATGAGAAAGATAATAAACCTAAAGTGTAATACTTTCGCGGGTACTTGAGATTGCACTTAACATGTGCAACATGCCTTTAAACCTATAGGTTTCTCTACAGGACGAGTTTTGTCTCGTGTGGGTTTGCAGAAAATATACCCACAAAATTATTTATTTGAAAATGGTAGTTTATCTCCGATTAGACATATTGCACAATCCATCGCAAGCTAAATATTTTTTAGAAATACAAGTTAGAAGTGTAAAATGAGTAGCTAAGTAAATACGCAAGGTACATCCTTCCTATAACTCAACGTGTGTCAGAGTAATTCTAGATTGCCTCATCGGAATCAAAGCTTCAACTTCAAAATCTCACTGGATATAGCTCTCTCAAACAAACTCACGCGATTTGGGTAAATGTATCGCTCTTGTGTGTGAGGAGGTGAGTAAATGTAAGCAAGGTCAAACGTCTCATACAAAGATAAGAAAGAACGAACATTAAGAAAGAAAATGATCTCGTGAAATAATGCTAATCACTGTAGTGAGAACGTCAAGTTATTCACCACGTTGACTTTCATTTGCCCGAAAACCTAGGGGAAATATGGATGTTTATGGATGAGGGGGAAATGAAATGGGAAGGATAATATGGTATGAGACGAGGTAGGTGGGATAGGATGGGTGATGGATGGAAGATGGATGGATATGTGAGAAGAGTGTTTTATACATGAAGAACAAATGTCTTTATTTCAGAAAAAACTAACTATAACCTTTTTTTTATTTTTCTCTTTTTTTATATTCTCAACACTGAAGACATTTTACATTTGAAAAACACTATTTTTCTCAAAAATTAAGGATGATATACGAATGGAAATGATATATGTATGGTGTGGGGAATGTGTGGTAATATGGAAGAATATGGTAAGGTAATGGATGAAGTGAATGGTTAGCATATGGGTGAAAATCTAGTGATCAGGACAAATTTCAATTCACATATTTCTTACAACTAAAAGTGATGTTGTTCTTAGTGATCGAGCCAAATTTAGTGAAGAATAATGAGATTATACAACGATTTAGTGCAGACCCAAAGAAGTTGAATCAACTTGTGACTCGGAGATTGCGTAAAACTCTCTAAAAGGTAAATGGCACAAATCTCACAAGCTAATGTCTCTACTAGTAATCATTAAGGTTTTAATGAGAATTATAGTACTCTTAAACTCTAAACTGTAGTGACGTGATACGTGCAAAAATTTTGTTGAGTCTAGAAATTCATAGTGCAAAATGCCTTGTTATGTATTACATAAGCTATTTAGAAAATAAATTCTCTAGCTTGATTTCTAGACTTAAAAGATGGATGATAAAAAATTCATATCAATGAATGAGATGAAAGAAACTGCACAAAAATTTTAAAAATCAGATTTTAAAATCAAAAATTTTCAAAAGAGGTATGATTTTGATAAAATTACCCACCCCCAAATAAAAAGGAACATCGTCCTCGATGTTAAGTAAAATAATTTTTAAAATTGAGAGCAGTAGGTAGGAAAGAGATTACCAGAATCAACCGCTAATGAAGTGGACAGATGAATCCAAAAAGAAGCATGAATAAATGATAAGAAAAAAAAGGTGTATTAGTCTAAAAACATGTGAAGCGTAGGGTGATGTGAAACACCATCCCTAAACAGGATGAGACTCATACAAGAAATCACGGGCTGCCTCCCGGTAGCGTTAAGTTTAACGTCTTCAGCCAGACCGAACCATTCTCACCCTAAATATAAGATTTATGAAAGCACGGGGCGACAGAAAACTTAGGTGATGAGAATCACCCCCAAACAAGACTAAAGTGTCGGTCTTGTTGGATAAAGTCTAAAGGGTCAATGCACTTGTATGGAAAAGTGCATCACACGATGCAAAGCATCGGTGGACTATGGACGGGTGGGTATTAGGGTAAAGGTGAGAAAGGAATGGGTAAGGGTGAAGAGGCATCGGTCTCGGACCTTACTAAGTAGAAAAGTGAGGGAAAAGGGGCCCTATAAGAATGGTGCTCAAGTTGGTGAGGAAGGCAAAAAGGTATAGAAATAGTGATGGGGTGGGGCTCATAGAAATGACACGACTGTTCTACGAATGGAGGATGATAATGGTCGCGCCGCATGACACGCCAGGGAGCTGTCGATGGAAAAAATCAACACCACTAGAGAGTGGCGGGCATGGGGTAACAAGCTCGGTGTCATGGAAGTAGAGAATAGCACCACATATGCTCCCATGGAAGGTGGAGGTGGGTTTCAGGTGAGGATCTAAAAATATAGATGGAAACATGAAAGGTGTAAAATCAAGATCCAAGCCAGGTGGTGGGGTGAAAGGGACAACGGGGGGTCGGGTGGGATAAGTAGTGGATCGGGTGGGATAAATGGCGGAGGAATATGATCCAACTCAAGAGCGGGAGACACACACTCCTCAGGAGGAGTAAAGGAATACTCACAGGGGAGTGTGGTATTTGAAGATGGAGTGGTCAACTTCTGAACAAGACTATCATTAAGTAATATGGTGGGTGGTTCAAAGGAGGCACAAGGATCGGAGAGA
The DNA here is from genome assembly GCA_949130495.1 of Sambucus nigra. NCBI lineage: Eukaryota > Viridiplantae > Streptophyta > Magnoliopsida > Dipsacales > Adoxaceae > Sambucus > Sambucus nigra. Next base: position 234,301,878 of record OX422222.1, read on the forward strand.
GAGGAATCATTAAAAATATTGGGCTCAAAGGGAGCCATACATGGTGGAATATGATCCATATCCGGAGAGGTAGAAGCCATATAGGATTCAACCTCGAGAAAATGGTGAGCACTCGTAACCGGAGCTAACCTAAGATGAATTGGTTCCTAGGGAACATAAGGGGTAAGATTGATAGGGATAGACTTGGGTATTTTTTTAGATTTGTCGGGAAAGGAAAGGTGAACCGCAATGATGGGTTTATGTGGACATGGTGGGATTTGATCAGGCTCATAATCTTTGGATAAATCAACACAATTGTCAACTTGAGGCCCAACGTCGAGATTCTCGGGATGGTAGGGTTGGTCACACTCAAAGTCAGTGGCACAAGACGACTCATTATGACTCCACATGGGGGCAACAATGGGTTGACTTGGGGTGAAGTCCGACTCTCGCTCACACTCAATTTGATTTAATCCTTGTTCAAGCCGTTGGAGGGCTTCATTTTGAATTTGAGTGGCTTGCTCTTACTCGAGGATAAACTTTTGCAAGTGGCTTTCAAGATCGGAGGTGGATGATGGGGGTGGAGTGATGAATAGTGGCGGTGGTTGAGGTGGACACAGCTCACTATGATCAAGACGATATGGAGAATACTCAAAGGAAGTGTGTGGAACGGGTTCAAGTGTATCATACACGGGAGAAGCATCTCCGTGAGTGACAAAAGGCTGATAATCATTGAGTGCATAGTAAGGGAACTGATCGGGATAAGTTTCAATTGATTGCCATGACAACTGTTGGAACGTGTGAGGATCCATAACATCGGGTTGGGATTCGTATTACGTGGGAGGGTGATCAGGCCTCCACGATTAGCTTAGGTACTCGCACCACTCGAAATTGGATTTATCATGACAATGGGCCGAGGTGGATTTCGGAACAGCTTTATATTGATACATGTGTTCCATGGTGGGTTCATTGGGATATAAAAAGTACAGGCACTCATGGGACAAGTGATCGGCGTGAAAGCAATAGGTGCATGGAGAAGCATGTGATTCGTTGATACTCATCATCGGAGGCGATGGAATGTGAAATGCGTGCATGGACGACGCAAGAGTATCAACGTTGTGTGGTTGAGAGTTAAAACCACTAAGTAAGGCATGGAGTTTCGACTCGGGCTTAACTTCAAACATGCTTTGATAAAATGAGAAATGGCCAAAGTAATCCGCTAAAGGACATTCTTAGGCCATGATGAGAGAAGTATTTTTGGATCTTTTAAATGTTTTTCAAAATGAAAAAAAAAATATTTTTGGATTTTTCTGAAAATGAAAGAAAGAAAATATTTTTTTTTTTATAAAAATAAAGGAAGAGAATAGTTTTGGATTTTTTTGGAAGAAAAGGTGGGGAAAAATATTCGGACTCTTTGTTGGACAAACTAACTAAAATCGACTACCTACGGATGGAATTGGACACACACAAGTCAAGAAGAATTCCTAACTAGCACATAGCCAATTTTTATCTTTAAATTTAGTGAAAGGGTAGTCAAATTTTAATTAAGTCCTCGGACGATACAAAATCATGGAATTTATCTGAGTGGTCGACTTTTCAAAAATGTTCTCCCAGTGGGCTAGCTAGTTGATTGATTTTAAATTGAATGATAGCTAGGGTAGCACACAAATGGTAAGGGAGCGAGTCAGGTGATGAAATTCCTTCTTGTGAATGACCGGGTGCGGGTCTTAATTAATTAATTAATCACACACAATCAAAAATAAATATGATAATAAAAATCAAGTAAGAGCACGTAGTCACACACAAAAATTGACTCGCTGACATGAAAGGCGTGAGGGATTAGAAATGTATCTCCCACAATTTTTGCACCATGGGTGATGAGCAATTTGAGTCGAACGGGGGGAGATTACGCCTATCTCGGTTGGCCACGGGAATCCTACCGACCCAAAGTAGATAGGCTTCTTTTCCTCGATTTTGGACGCTCTATCTACCTTGTCCGGTTTCCCTATCACGCTTTTCTTCGATTATTACATATTTAAATGAAAAATAAATGGTGTCTCTAATCACCGCAATACAAGCCAAGAATAAAAATCCTAATTCAAGCCTTCTAAAAAAATGAAAATATATACAGAAAATAAAAATAAACGGAATACAAATGAATCACAAGAGGAAATCCTCTCAAGTGCTTAGATCTCCAAAGATAGGCAACGACGCCATTTGATAAAGAGTTCTTTTCGGTATGGTCGTCGTTGTTGAAGCTCCTCTAATCAAAAATCTCAATTACCTACAAAAATGTATAATAACCTAGAATATAGTGGTAAGTGAGGTATCAATCCAAATCTAAGGGTGAAACATGAAAGAGAGGAAATATGTAATTCATTTGTTTATTTTCTTTTCTTTTTTTTAGCTTTTTCAATATTAAAACAATTTTGAGATTAAGGTGAATTTAAACTAAGAACTAAATAAAAAGAGGGTAATCAAACTAAAATAAAAGTGACTACAAATGATTAACAAAGTCTAACACTAAAATAAGAGATAAAGTGAGGTAAATAAATTTGAGAACAATCAAGGAGTGGGACTACACCACAAATTCTAGCTATTCTAACTAATTAATTTAATTATTTGAATTCTCCCAAATTAATATCAAAATTACAAATCAACTCTCGTTGCAAATGTAAACTTAATAGTAATATTTCAAAAAATTAAGTTTAACCCCCCACAACTCTAGAAAATATATCTACACTCCTTTTATTTAATCACATGCTAGGATCGATTTATCAAAATTTATGTAAATCTTATAAAATAAATTTAGAGTTGAAATTCAAGGAATAATACCATTCTTAAGAAACCCCTGTCTCTAGTTCGAATCTAAAATGGGTATTATATCTCGAATTTCGATTTTCTCTCGAAAATCATTTACCCTCTCTTGAGGCATAAATTTAAGGGCGGGGGATAAAAATTAACATTCAAAGGGAATTTTAAATTAATCAAACTAATTAAATTAAAATAACATCAAATAAGGGTTCACCCCACCCCTTGAAAGGAGATTTAGCCTAACATGACATGGAATTTGGCAAACTAATAATCATAGGCATAAAATATGATGAGAGGAGAAGAGAATAATCAAACCCAATCTCTTGATGCTTAATTGAACTTCAATCCTTGCATTGAAATTTACATCCCTCAATTTGAATGATCAAATAAAAATTACACTCAAATTGATACTCACAATAATTTATTTTTCCTCACTATATAAAAAATAAAAATAAAAATCTAATCTAAATTTATTTTTCTACTCTAAACTCTCTCTTTCTTCCCTCTAAAACCCTAGATGGATTTCTAGATTGGTCATCAAATGGCCTTGAGTCTTCTTATATAGTGCACGTGGAGTTAAGGGGTAAGTTGGGTTTGGATTAAAAGTGTGCATGGAAATGGTGAGGGAACAAGGGTATTTTGGACTTAAATGGATGAGAATATGTGGGAGAAATGTTGAGGGTATATTTGGAAAAGGAGCTAAAGTTGGTTTAAGAGGCATGTGGGGGTCATTTTTGTTTGTTTGGCTATTTGTTTTGGCAGAATCGGATATGCACTTGGTGGGTTACGGGAAGATGGAGTTTGAAGTCGAGTTAGAGCGCCGAAAATGGGTTCCGGGTTCTGGCAGTTGTTGGCTGACGCTGGAGGGTTTGGAGGGGGACATCGGGTTGTTGGGTCTTGCTAGATTCCGGGTATTACAAGTGGGGTTGGGTGCAAGGGGTGTAAGGGTCGACGGGTTCATGTGGTTTCGACTAGGTTAAACCGGGTCGAGTTTAATAGGGGTTGGTCGGGTTTTTGAATGGGAGGTATAAGTTTTGTGGTTACGGAGGTGGGGTTGGTTAATGTGGTGGTGCATTAGTGTTAATGGAGGGAAGAGAGAGAAGTGGGTTTGTGGTTGGAAGAAGAAGGTGAATAGTAGTCAGGTGGGGGTGTTGTTTTGGTGTAGTGAGGTGTTGGAGAAGGGGTGTGGGTGAGTGAGGTATTTGTGTGTATGTTAGGTGTGTGGTAATTGGGTGCATATGTGTTGTAGCGTTTGTGTGCGTGTAATAGTTTGTACCCAACTAAAAATATAAAACTAGCAAAACTAAAAATAAAATTCTATTAAAAACTAAAATTCTACTCTAAAAATAAAAAGACTAAAAATAAAATAATACTAATAAACCAACTTAATAAAATAAGAAATAACAAAACTAAACTATACTAAAAACTAAAAATCAAATAAAAATAAAAATTAAATAAAACTAAAATGCACACCTTTAAAAATATAATAATAATAATAACAACACACGCGACACACATAAATAAAGTATAAAAATAAATCCTAAAAATATATACATGACTAAAAAATATAAAATAAATTCAAAAAATCATAAATGACACAAATAAAAATATAGATAAATTAAAATAAAATAAAACGGGACAAACCAAAAACACACTGCTTGGGATAGGCTTTAGTCAGGGTTACGGGACAGGGTATACAGGCTTAGCTCCATTTTTATTGTAATTTACTTGATTTGAGCATTTGAACACCGCAACATGCATTTGAGCCTGAACATTAAACATTTACGCATATAAGACCCAATTTGTTGAGAATTAACAACTAAAATGCGTTTATTCGGGGTATAAAATATACACTTTTGGGTGCTTATCAATAAGTGTCTTCATTTTTTCAAAATATTAAAGAAGGTTTTTTAGTGGCTTTTAAAGGTCGAGGAGGCTTTTCAGAACATGATGAAGTAGGTGGGATATCCTCCTATCTTATATGATTCCACTACTAGAGAAGATTTGTACATATATCTTGTGGCTTCCATAACCACAATCAGCTCAACTCTGATCAGAGAAAAATATGGGGTCCAATATCGCACGTATTATATCAGTAGAGCTCTGCATGGTGCTGAAAGCAAATGCCCAATGATGGGTAAGCTCTCTTTTTGTTTGATTACCTTATACATATTTCTGAGGCCTTACTTGTAGTCACATACCATAATGGGCATGAAAGACCAATGCCTCCAATTGATTATACACAAGCCTGATACCTTAAGAAAGCTTGTTAAGTGGTTTGTAGAGTTAGGGGAAATTGACGTCAAGTACCAGCCACGAAGTATTATCAAGTTCCAAACCTTGGCTAATTGTATTACCGAGTTGAGAAACTTAAAGGAGATTTTAGAAAATCTCAAGGGATCAAAAAAGAAAAGTGTTTAAATATCCCAAGATCCCATTATTTTTATAGATGGACACCAATTTCCCTCAGTAGGTATTACACGTGGATGGGTCTTCCAATAGCTCAAGTAACGGAGCTAGAATTCACCTTTTAATACCAAAAGGAGGTATAGTTTCTATTGCTCTCCATTTTCTATTTAAAGCCTTTAACTAGTAGCAGAGTATGAAGCTTTGGTGGTTGTCCCAGATTTGTTCATCAGTGACTCCCAGCTAGTGATCAACCAAGTCACTAAGGTTTATGAGGCCAAAGTGACCGAATGGCGGGATATTTGGCGATCATGAATAAACTCATTTAGAGGATCCCCAAGTTCAATATCAGGAGAGTACGTATAAAAGATATTTATGAAGTTGACCATCTTACACAAATGAGCTCTTGAGATGGGGTAAACCCATAAAGTCACCCTATACCGACCAAGAATTACCTAAATCAAAATCAACATGGCATAAGAGGAACATAACTCAGACAGGATTGCATCGATCAAGGAATACCTCGGGGATAGAAGTTTGCCCAAGGATAAGCTCCAAGATAAATTGATGAAGTCATTTGCATCAAAATACTATCTATGTAACGAGGTCCTGATAAAAAAATGGGTACTTCTCAACACCTCATTGATGTCCTGATCCTACGAAAGCCATCTATGTCCTTGGAGATCTCCACAAAGGTGTATTTGGTTCCAAAATTGGCCCTACGATTTTAGTCTACAAGGTCTTGACGCAAGGGTACTTCTTGACCACCTTGGGAAAGGAACCTAAAGACTTATTATAATGTTGTAACAAATTTCAGAGGTTTTCTTTCATCCCAAAGCATCCAGGAGAGATAATTCCCCCAATGTTGAGTCCATGGACCTTTGTTCAATGGGGGTGGACTTGGTAGGGCCCATACCTCTTAGCAAAGATAAGAGCGAGTTCTCTATAGTGGTTATCGACTACTTCTCAAAGTAAGGTGAGTCCATACCTTTAATCACCATCAACGAGAATAAAACCACCAATTTCGTCTAAAATAACATCAGTTATAGGTTTATATTACTAAGAGTCATGATATCAGGCAACGGGAAACAGTTTGATAACCTAGCCTTTAGACATTTTTTCTCAAACTATGGGATCAGTAACTAATGGTCATTACTAGGTCATCCTCGAGAAAATAGGCAAGCTTAAATAACCAACTACACTATATTCCACAGTTTGAAGAATAGTCTATAGAGAGCCAACGGTCTATGGATTGAAGAGCTTCCAATCATCTTATGGGCGTATAGATACGCCGTCAGAGGTCCTACTAGGGAAACCCCCTTCCCATTGACCTATGCCACTGAGTCCGTCATTCATATCGAGATCAATATATCTACATAGAGGTAGCTAACTTTGAAATAAAGTCTAGTAATGAGGGACTTATAAGGTGATCTGTAAGAAAATCACAAAGGTGCACTAATCAAAATGACTGCCTAAAAACAAAGTACAACCTCTTACTTCAACATCAAAGTTCGTCGTAGAGAATTCAGAGTGGGTGATTTAGTCCTAAGAGAGGTTACCATTGCCACCAGAAATGCAAGCGATGGAATGGGTCCTAAATGGGAAGTCTTTTATGTGATGACCAAGATAACAATTCCAGGCTATTTTTTTAAATAATGTGGAAGGACACGATATTCCTCGCCCATGGAACATAGAACATCTCAAAAAATATTTCCAATGATATACTCAATTGTTGAAATGAAATGGGAATAACCTTTTTGCTACCTCCACTGTCTCAATACATCGTTTTATATGAGTTACAAGGCTTTAATCCTTAACTCAAAATTAAACCTATGGTCCACGAACCCAATTTGAGTTACAAGGATTTCATCCTTGGCTCCAATTAAAACGCTTGAGATCTAAGAGACCTTAGGTGAAGGACTCTAATAGTTACGGATTTAAGGTTTTAAACGACCCCGCAAGAGTTTCAAGGCATTAATATTTTGCCATGAATAAACATTCTTAGGTCTAATGACCCCAGATAGACTTAAAGAATTACCAAGGCTTCCATCCTTACTTCCAACTGAGTTAACTAAGGTGTATGGACCCAAATGGTTAACCTAGAGGACTTGTTTTCACCTAAAATATGTTTTCAAAAAACAAAGGTATGAAAAAACTAAGCAACCATCTCTCAAAACTTTTTCAGCCTTTATTTTAAAAGATTTTCAGGGGGTCATGTATGTAAAAGCTAAAAAATACCTTTAAACCATTGTTGAAAAATCCAACATTTAAATATTCCACTATAAAAAAAATGGGGGGATAAGATTTTATATGCAAAAAAATTCAGGCTTCCAGTTTTAAAAATGGAGATGAAAAGTTTGAAACTTCTAAGGCTCTCATCCCTAGTTGGATTAAGTTCATAGGTCTAATGACCCTTAATGGAACTTCAATTTAAAACTTCATTTGAAACTTCTAAGGCTTTCATCCATAGTTGAATCAAGTTCATAGGTCGTAGGACCCTTTAGTGGAATTTTATTTTCAAACTTAAAAGGCTTCCATCGTTAGTTGAATTAAATTAAGAGGTTTTAGTACCCTTGATGGAACTTTACTTTAAAACTTTTAATATTTCATCCTTAGTTGAATTAAGTTCAAATATATCAGAACACTTAACAGAACTTCGTTTTGAAATTCCTAAGGCTTTTAGATTTAGTTGAATTAAGTTCAGAGGTCTTAGAACCCTTAGCGGAACTTTGATTTTGAAACCCTAAGGACTTCATCCTTAATGGATTATTATTCAGAGGTCTTAAGACCTTTCATGTAACCTATTTTAAGATTTTAAGGGCTTACACCCTAATCACGTCTTTAGGCTTAAGAAAGCTTTATATGGCTTGAAACAAGCTCCTAGAGATTGGTATAAATGGCTAACTACATTTTTTATCCCAAACGGATTTGCTCGAAACGATCAGACCTTATTTGTTAAGAAAAAGGGTAACCATGTCGTGATTGCCCAAGTGTACGTTGACAATATCATATTCGGATAAACCTCTTATGATCATGTAAAAGACTTTTTTGATATTATGCATGCTGAATTTCATTTGTCCCTAATGGGGTAATTACAATATTTCTTAGGACTACAAGTGAAACAGTTTAGTGATGGCCTATTTATCACACAATCAAAATATGTAATTGATCTGATTAAAAAGTACGGTCTAGAGAATTCAAAACCAACAGGTACACCCATGAACACGTCTATGAAATAATCTAAGGAAGAAAATGGGAAAGACGTTGACTCGATTTTATATAGAAGTATGATATGTAATCTGTTATATCTTATTGCCTCTAGACCAGACATTTCCTTTGCTGTGTGTATCTGTGCAAGATATTAATGTACTCTTAAAGAAGCCCGTATGTTATGTGTTAAATGAATTATGAAATATGTTAAGGGTATATTAAATTTTTGTATTTGGTACATGAAGGACAGTACTAGTTACATTGTCGGTTACACTGATGCCGATTAGGCAGGCTGTTCAGGCGATATAAAAAGCACGTCTAAAGATTGTTAATATGTTGGAAACAATTTAGTAGGATGGAATAGTAAAAAATAGAACTGTATATCCCTTTCTACAGACGAGTCTGAATACATAGCTGCGGGTAGTTGTTGTGCTCAACTTTTATGGATCAAGCAGATGCTTAGTGACCATGGAATCCTTGAAGATGAATTGAGTATGTATTGCGATAACCAGAATGCGATAAATATATCTAAAAATCCAGTCCAACACTCACACACTAAACACATAAAAATTAGGCATTATTTTATTCGTGAGCTTGTAGAATACAAAGAGCTTGATATTGAGTATTTAAACACTGAAAAACAACTAGCTTATCTATTCATAAAAATGTTGGACAATATTAGATTTGAGTTCCTTAGAATAACCATAGGGATGATAGTTATCACATGAAAGCTTATGTATAACTTTCATAACCTCGGTAGTGTTTACTAATAATTGGTTTCTGAAGATTTAGGGCACGGACGTTTCACAAATGATAAAAGATGCCTCCTTAATCTATTTAATGGAAGAAAGCCTTGAAGTTTCCCTTGATTGTGATTTTTTTTTTTTTTTGTGTAGAATACATTCTTTATATATCTCTGTTTTTATATATCCTTTACCTCGTTGTATGTTTTAGAAAAATTGGGGGAGAAGAACTTGAGTAATTGGCTTTAGATTTCCATATCTTATGTCATCTTAACTCAACTAATATGTTCATTGAGTGTTTATCTTTCAGGATTTCTGAGACTCGATTGTATAGCTTTTCATATTTTTTAAGGTAATGTTTTATTTGATATTTGAGTTATGTATTTCTCTTTTTTCAGTTCTAGGATGGGAAAGGGTAGATGACTCGTTTGTATATGAAATTTAGGATTTTATTTTTAACCCATGAGTATTTGATTTATTTTTGTTTAATATTTCAGATCTAAAGTTTTTGTTTAGAAAAACTCAATTTCTTAGTTTGTGAAATTAATGTGTGCATAAATAAGTGTTTTAAAGCATTTGATTAATTTTCCAAAAGTTTTTTTTTCAGATTTGTGATATTAAGTTTCTTTAAATAAGTCTGATTTTCAAAGAAAAATTGAAATCTTTGCATATCATATAGATTCTTTATAATTCATTACAATTTATCTGTATAAATCTCTTGAGAGACATGAGTAGCATCTTGCATGTAGTTCACATTATAATCACCACACTCTCACAGGAACACCTAGTCAAAGTGTGGTTCATTTGAGAGATTTTGTATTGATTGAGCCACTGGGATCAAGGAGGGAAACAGCTGGAAAGATCAAAGTTAGAACAAAAATACCTTGGAGAGGAAAGCTCGTGTAGGTATATTTCTTTTCTTAGCTTATGATCTTCAATGCATATGTTGGGTGCTTGTAATCCTATATCTGTTGTTTGATTATAATGGATTTTTATTTTGTAGCGTAGAGGTCACCGTGGATGTTTTCCCTAATTTGGAATTTTACCACGTTAAAAATATTGTGTCAAATTTCTTGGATTGTTCTTTACATCTTATATGGTTTGGTTTCTCATTAAAGAATTAGTATAGGTTTTATTTTGAAAACCTGAGGTAATCTATTTACCAAGTCTAACATTCAATTGTAATCTGTTTTTACACATCTCGTGTACTGTTTAAAAAGGAGTTTCATTCAACGAGTTTATTTATTTTTTCGAAGTTTACTTAAAATTTAACTTTTAGTTAAATATATAGTAAACAATTTTTCAAGTGGTATCTGAGCGAGTTTATCAAAATTATTTTTTAGCCTGAAACTCCAGAAACTATTTTTGGAATCTATTTCTGAAAATGGACGAGAGATTTGAGAAGTTAGGTAACCTGTCCCGTCCTCCCCTCTTTGATGGACACAACTTCCCTTACTGGAAAGTAAGGATGGATGCATTCATCCAAGGGACACTAGGTGATGATGTATGGGATGTGATTGAAAATGGTTACATACACCTAACTAAGCCTTTGTCTGAAACCAACCCCACAAAAGTTTTGAAAAGTCTTAGAAAGTTTACTAAAGAAGAGAAAAAGATGTCACTAGATGGTAATAAGGGAAAGAATTGCATTTTTATGTCCAATAACGGATACCTAACTACTATACTTCTAAGGAAGCAAGGGACACGCTTGTCACCGTCCATTAGGGTGATGTACGTGGAAAAATCCAAATGCTAGTACAACAAAATAATACACTGATTATGGATTATAGCAAATCTTTTGATGACTTTTATATAAAGTTAACAGACTGTGTCACAAAATTTCATGTTAATGGTATAACCCATGATAGAAAAGAAAGTGTACGGAAAATCCTTAGGTCTTTACCTGCTAGACTTGACAATAAAAGATACGCCATAAAAGAGGTTGACGATCCAAACCTGCCTTCTGGATTGCTTAGTAGTAAACTAAGAAATGTAGAAATTGAGTTTGAGTATAAAAAGCAATTGACTGCCCAAAATAAAGACCATACGGATCTGATGTTGTGTTTCCATCATAAATGACGGTCCCTAAAATAAATCCCCTGGATTTTGACCTTGGCCTTAGTGATAAATGTGATTTGGATCACTTTGATAACCCAATATCTCTTATGAGCAAACAATTTAAAAAGCTTATAAAATTTAGAGATTCAGTTGTTTCTAAACAAGGTAGACTGGGTTATCAAAGTCATCAAAATCACAGACCTCATGAAATACACAATGGCAGACGGACTAATGACCGTAATATACGCAAGACTGGCATTAAAAATGTGCAGTGTCATCGTTGTGGAAAAATTAGACATTATGACAATAAATGCAAAGTCAAACTTAACAACAACAATGTTAGGGGTAGTATGTATAAGACTTGGGACGACTCAAGTGATTCTGATGAAGATGAAACTGAGTCAACCCAGTTTGATGAGTTAGGCATGTCCTTTGTTCCAAAGATGATATACAAGGATGATAATGCATGCTTATCTACTGATGAATGTATTATGCTTGTTGATATTGATGTCACGCCTCCTAGTGAAACTATTATGCCTATTGCTGATCAGAATAAATTAGATGATCCTAGTCTACGATGTGTTAAAGCGTCAATATTGTTGACGAATTGAACATGTGTGTGAGTCCCACTGAAAAAATTGAATTGATAGTGGACACTGCACACATTGCACTTAGCGAGTCAGATGACGACCTCCCTGATATAGAGGAGTTGTACACCAAAATGCTTAAAAAGAGTGTCATGCTTGATAAAATGGTAAAGATATTAACGGAACGTGTTGATCTACTTAAAAAGACTATTAAGAAGAACGTAAAAGATTACACGGCACAATGGGTTGCTCATGAGAAAGAAACGAAAGAGTTTTCCTTAAAAATAAAAGACCTATTTGAGAAAAACTTTATTTTAGAGGAAATATATAATTCTACACTAATTGAATTGGAAGAATCCAAACAAAAAGGTTTCAAATGTTTTTTAAAAAATGTTTTTATTTTGAAACTCAAGCCAAAACTTATGAAGAAATTGTTGTTGGAAGCAAGATGGATTCTGAAGATAAATCCGGCTTAGGTTTTAGAGATAAAGTTGTGACCAACAAAATAATTAAATCTCCTGAAAATGTCATTTTTGTTAAAGAAGTTCAGAATTTTCAAAAATCTCATAAAGGAATTTATAATAAAAATGTCTCCAAGGCTATGCAAGGTCATTGTAATCAACAACCTGAATCTAATGGTCCAATTAAGTATGTTTGTCCTCCCATTAGAGACCAGCGGCAAAACCTCAAGACTAGTGCCAATTGGACGAGTGTTCCTAACAATACCAAAACTATTTTCAAAGACTTTAGTGATAGGGTCAAGCCTTCCACCCACCAATATTGTTCTTACTGTGATGTTTACGTGCACACCATTGCCCAATGTTTTTAAAAGAGACTACACACAGCTACTTTTCAACACTTTAACTATTCGAGAAAGAGTAGGAATACATATGTTCTTCCAAAGCAGACCACACACAACTCTAATTATAAAAAGAAGAATAGAGGACCTAAAACTAAGAAAAAACCATTTAGAAAGACCTATCAGACCTTTTATAAGTCAAAGGCCAATAAAAATTTAAAAATCAGGCCAATTTGGATTAGAAAAGATAACTTATTACCCCAGATCAAGTGCAATGTTGTCATAACCGCTTTTAAGGCACATCGCACTTCATCTATTTGGAACTTGGACTGTGGATGTTCTAAACATATAACCGGGATGAAACCAAATTTAGAAAAAAGACAGGCTTCCTTGGAGGTAGTGTCATGTTTGGAGATGGTGTTTCATCTCAGATCATATGTAAGGGAATATTGTTCGAGGAAGGGATTCTTAATCTAAATGATGTTTTATTAGTTAAAAGGTCATAAGGCTAACCTCCTAATCATATCTCAATTTTATGATTCCAATCATAATGTCACCTTTTTCAAAAAATGATTCCAAAATTTTAAATGAAAATGGTAATTGTATTCTGACAGGAAACATAACCGAGGATAACTATTATACAGTGATTCTAAAGACTAAATCTTATCAAGTTTCCATATTAGATGATGCTGATTTATGGCACAAACGATTGATACATACAAATTTTGATAACCTTCGTAGGCTAAGCCCCCAATAAATAGTTAGAGGTTTACCAAAAATAAAAAATTCTTTTAACCTTGTCTGTAGTCCTTGCCAATAGGGGAAGATGAGTAAATCTTTTCATAAGAAAATTAAAGATATCTTAACTTCAAAGACTTTGGAACTAATCCACATGGACCTTATGGGCCCCTCTAGAACTGTCAACTTTTATGGTAACGGTATATTATAGCTGTTGTGGATGGATACACACGATATACCTGGGTTGCTTTGATGAAATATACTTTCGATACCTTTCGGGAGTTCGTTAAAATTCTTTTAAAAATAGAGAACGAGAAGGATATCTAAGTATATCGCATTAGAAGTGACAGGGGTTTAGAGTTTAAAGACTTAGGTGTTACAGAATATTGTATTGGCAATGGATACAAACGCGAGTTTAGTGCTCCTAAGACACCTCGGAAGAATGGAATTGTTGAACGTAAGAATAGGACCACACGGGAGATGGCTAGGGTGATGTTTCTCGTAAAATGTGTGCCAAAACACTTTTGGGTTGAGGTTGTACAGGCTGCGTGTCATATCATTAATCGTGTATACATGAGGAAAAATACCAAACAAACTCTTATGAACTTTGGTACTATAAAAAGCCTAATTTGAAATATTTCAAACCCCTTGATAGTGTTTATTATTTCTGTAAGGATAGAGAAAACCTTTCAAAGTTCGACACCCGAGGAGAAAAAGGAATCTTTCTTGGTTATTCTCAAATAAGTAGGGCTTACCATTTTTTATCCACGTACCAAAGTCATAATGGAGTATTTTAACATAATTCTTAATGATAATAACGCAAAAAGTAGTGTCGGTTAAACAGTAGTCCTGGATGAGTCTCAAACCGATTTTACTATTCACTCTCCAGAGATAATTGATTCACTACTGCCCGAGAGTCCTGCTGTATCGACTTGGGTTTCTAAATACCACTCCCTCAAAAAAGTGGTTGGTAACCCTTCTGATCCAGTTAGAATAAGATACCAACTTCAAAAAATGGCTAAATTTGCATGCTTCGTTTTTCTTGTAGAATCGAAAAATGTAACTGATGCGCTTTGCAACTTATTCTGGATCAATGCAATACAAGAAAAGCTTGTCCAGTTTCAGAGTCATGGTGCTTAGTGTCTCATTCCACGAACAAAAGATAAGAAGTTTATCGGCACACACTGGATCTTTAAAACAAAATTGATGAGAATGGGAAGGTAATTAGAAATAAAGCTAGGTTAGTAGCGCAAGGTTAATTCCAAATAGAGGGAATTGACTTTGACGAAACCTTTGCACCCGTTACTCGTCTCGAGTCAATTTGTCTCCTCCTTGCTATATCATGTCATTATAATTCAAACCTTTTCAAATGGATGTTATATCGGCATTTTTATATGGGATTTTCATCGAGAGGTATACGTAGAGCAACCCAAGGGATTTATAGACCCCTCACACCCTAATCACGTATTTAGCTTAATAAAGCTTTATACGATTTGAAATAAACTCCTAGGGCTTGGTATGAATGCTTATCTACATTTTTGGTCACGAACGGATTTGTTCGTGAAGGAAACAATTAGACCTTATTCGTTAAGAAAAAGGGCAACCATGTCTTGATTGCCCAAGTTTACATTGACGATATCATATTCGAATCAACCGCTTCAAATCAAGTAAAAAACTTTTTCGATATTATGCGTGCTGAATTTCAAATGTCCCTAATAGGGGAATTACCATATTTCTTAGGGCTACCAGTGAAACAGTTTAGTGATGGCCTATTTATCACACAATAAAAATACACAACTGATCTGATTAAAAAGTTGGAGCTAGAGAATTCAAAACCAGCACGTACACACACGAGCACGTCCATGAAATTATCTATGGAGGAAAATGGGAAAGACGTCGACCCGATTTTATATAGAAGTATTATAGGGAGTCTGTTCTATCTTACTGCCTCTAGACCGGACATTTCCTTTGCTACGTGTATTTGTACAAGATACCAATGCACTCTTAAAGAAGCCCATATGTTATGTGTTAAACGAATTATGAAATATGTTAAGGGTACATTAAATTTTTGTATTTGGTACACGAAGGACACGACTAGTTCCATTGTCAGTTAACTTGATTCCGATTGGGCAGACTGTTCAGATGATAGTAAATGCACGTCTGGAACCTGTTACTATATAGGAAACAATTTAGTAGGCTGGAGTAGTAAAAAATAAAAGTGTATATCCCTTTCTACATCCAAGTCTGAATACATAACGACTGGTAGTTGTTGTGTCCAACTTTTATGAATCAAGCAGATGCTTAGTTGCTATGGTATCATTGAAGATAAATTGACTATGTATTGGCATAACCAGAGTGCAATAAATACATCTAAAAATCCAGTCTAGCACTCACCCACTGAGCACATAAAGATTAGGCATCATTTTATTTGTGAGCTTGTAGAATCCAAAGAGCTTGATATTGAGTATTTAAACACTGAAAAATTGGGTGGGGTAAAAAGGCTTACTTGGCGAACAATCATAATCCAGGACGACCACGATTTCCACATTGGGTAGGACCTTTTCTATGATAGGAGGAAACTAAATGCCCTTTTTGTTTTTTTTATATTCACCTCTAGTGGCCTCGGGTACCCAAAGAGCAAGAGTTATACCTCTTAAAGCTTTAACACCTATGGCCTTATGTTTTTTTTAGACTGAGACAAGAGCTTCAACCCCTGCCACCTATCTAACCATAATCTTTGGAAATTTAGGAATTCATCTAAAATAGGTTGCTTTGGGAAGAGATCTAAGACCATTTTAGATGAACCCATATATATATATATATATATATATATATATATATATATATATATATATATATATATATATATATATATATATATATATATATATATATATATTCGAACGTACACCAATAACGAACAAGCATATATAGGTATAAACACCACAACAATACATAAAATACATAAGTTTTCCACACTAGAATAGTACCGATGTGTCTAAACAAAAATGGTGCAGAGTGAAGAAGCGTGAGATAAAAATAAAAGAAATATGACCCAATCACTCAATATGTCCAAGAAATTATATTTGATCACAAAAATTATTTGTAAAAGCAATATTTAATAATTTCTCATAGATTAGGAATTTTAGCTTATCCCGTTACAAACTGTTGCTACAGATGAACATTACATCCACTATTACCTCCAGGAATATTTGAAGATTTGTTAGTGACTGAGATTTATATCCGAGATTCAAGTCGTTGAAATTGTCACGAATTTTATAGAGAGTTTTACTCTAATGCTGATTTATGGAGACGAGGCTCTACTGCAAAAGAAGAAAGGATATCACATTCTGAGGCTAATCGATGGATATCGTGGGCAGACCACTTCCTCTTGATGGTTATGGACTGTGTTGTAGTTATAGAATAATTGAAGATTAGTTCACTATAGTTAGTGGAGCTCTAAGTAATCTGTAAGTCACCGAGTCTGTCGAATTCTTTACGGTGCTAAAATATAGGTTTTGCCCAAAAAGGGTTTTTCCTCAGTTTCTCCTTCTGCTTTATTTGGGTTGGTTTGATTATTTGATTGGTTTGGCATAACTTAATTTGGACTTTATATTTCAAGCACACCTAATTATTAATCAAGATAAAATTTATTTTAAAATTGAATTTGCGTGTGCTTAGCCTATAATAGGACCATCCATACGAGTCCCGCTTTCACAAATTGGTATCATAACTGGTTACACTAAGTTTTTAGTGATCCTTTCAAAAAATTTCTTTTATGGATAATTTGTTTAATATGATACCTATTTTCGATGGGTATAATTATGCTTACTGGAAAGCACAAATGAGGTCGGTTTTGAAAGCGATCGACGAGCGTGTCTGGCTTGTTTATGGAAGAGGGTGGACACCAACCATAATGACTAATGGCAATGTCATAAGTCCTAAATTCGCAGTCACTTGGACGAAGGATGAACTAAAAGGGAGTAATTTTAACTCACACGGTTTAAGTTCCATTTTTGGAGTTGTCACCCCTGACGAGTTCCGCCGCATCATAACATGAACCACGTCTAAGGATGCTTGGGATACCCTCTATCTCACCCACGAGGGTACCAACGTTGTGAAAGCTTCTAGGCTATAAAATATCACCACATGATTTGAGACTATTACTATGCTAGAGTCTAAATCTTTTGATGAATTTTATGCACGATTGTCTGATATCATTAACAGTAGTTATAATTTGAGTGAGAGAATTACTGAGACGCACATTGTCAAAAAGATTTTGAGATCCCTTACGTCTTGCTTTATTTCGAAGGTTACCGCCCTTAATTAGTTGGATATTTAAGATACACTTACATTAGAAGAACTCAGAGGAGACCTTCAAACTTATGAGATCGACATGTTTTCCAAAATTATTAAACCAAAGGAAAAGAGAATTGCTCTAAAAGTTCAATTAAACATAAAAGAGGAGGTTTCTTCTGACTTCGAATATGATTTTGATCTAGATGATCTTACCCTTTTTACAGAAAAATTCAAAAAAATTCTCAAGCAAAGAAAAGAAAATACTTCTGAAAAAAAACAAAAATTTTGAGAAAGATTAAAAATAAAAATCGGGCACGAAAAATCTTAAAAAGGCAAGAGATAGTACCCTAAGAAAGATGAAGAGAGATGCTATTAGAGCGAGGGCAAGGGTCACAAATCTCACGAATGTGCTACGAAATTAAAGAGACAAGTTAAAGGAAAAGTTGCCTTCAATGCTATTCTTAGTGATAGTGAGTCGGTGGATTCCAGGGACGAATCACCGCATAGACGTAACTTTACCACGTTCATGGTCAATCATGTTAGTATATTGAGTACATATCACCTCGATGAGGAAGTTACTAAACATACTGACTTTAATAGCGAGTATAGTCATTCCAGAGAAAGTAAGGGAGATGACATTTTGAGTGAAGAAGAGAGTGACCCTTAACATGCTTACGTCAAATTTTATGCGAGTCCTTCAAAATGAAAAGGCAAAATAAACACTTTGTGCTTATGTATTAAATTTAGAGAACGAGTTGAGATAGTCGAGAGAGAGCATGTCCCCGGAGAGATTTTCTTTAGGAGATTTTAGTGGAGAGGAAAAATGGTGACCTGACCAACAAATTGGCTAGTCTTATGTGAAACATTAAGGGATTTATTGGAGACTTGTGAGAAACTTGAAGCCCTTATATCCCAACTCAAGAAAGATTTCAAATGTGCACGAAAGGTCAAGGAAACTGTTGATGTAAAAAACTAGATGCAATCTAATTAATTAATCACAAATAAAAATGAACAGATAAATAAGACAATGGATTTTTAAAGTGGTTTGGTTATCAAAATGGCCTACGTCTACTGTTCTTGTATTGTTGATTATTTGCCTTGAATCTCGATGGTAGGTTTCCTCAGAGATCCAAAAGTCCCGTCCTTATGAGGAGGTTACAATGTATTTATAGCCTTGAGGCTGTACATATGAAAAGGTAATGTGTTGTTATCTAGCATACATATACATCTGTACAATAATAATGCGCATTTAATGCGTAGTTGCCTTTTGGTTTTCTTGATTGGATGCTCTTCACTCTAAGTAGCTCGGACCGCCTAAGTTACTCAGTACGCTTAAGAAGCTCGAAATGTCTGAGTAGCTCGGTGAAAGTATGTTGTTTGTTGAAAGTATTTGTATTTTCTACGTATATTGACATGTGTCTTCATATGATTGATCCACGTCAGCTGACTAAATTTGGTATCAACAGAAGCCCCCAATGTTTCACAGTTGAGGTTGAAGAAGAGAGTGGAACATTTTGCTTGAAAGCTGCTCGGATTACTGGTCTTCAGAGATTAGGAAAATTTTCATTGTATATAATTCCTTTTGAGCACATAATATCAAACTTCGTAAATATTTTGAATTTTTCACGATCACTTCGATATTTGTGCCTTTTTCCTCTTTTAGCCATCGGAAACGCAAACATCTTCCGTTGTAATCATTGCTTTTCTCTATTCCTGAGGTAAAGTATTTAAGTGCGACAGAAATCTTATCGTCTTCTACTTTTCAAATATGTATTTCTGAACTCTTCATTTTCTCTCTATCTTGTGCCTTCGTTCTTTCCATCATTCATTGTCAACCGATCTCTCTTTCTTCTGTAAGATTTTCTTTCCCCTTCCTTATTTACTTTATTCACCGTGGTTTATCTTGTTGAATCGTTGGATAAATTTTGGTCTGATTTTTCAATCCCTTCGTGGGTTATTTTGGAAGAACCTTCTTGTCCTTCTGATTTATTTACTTTGGCGGAGGGATACTGGTTCCTAATTCTTTTTGTAGCTGAGTGTGGCTTTTCTTTCCCACCAAATCCCCTGTGTTTGGAGTTTTACCAATATTTCGATATTGTACCTGCAAGAGTATATCCAAATACATGGAGGGTAGTTAATGGCGTATATAGGTTGAATCAACTTCATGTAACTCATTTGGGAATTCCAGAAATTATGCATTGTTATAGATGGGTTACCAGTGACTCTAGTTTCTATTTAAAAACTAGGTTTTCGAATAGAGCTTTAGTTGTCAATCTTCCCGATGCCAATAGGGACTACTTTGATCTTGGGGTTGTGATGAAAAATTGGCAACACCCACCATTAAATGGAAATGATGTGTACCAAGGTCCCAGATGTCCGCTTTATGGCAATGGGATAGGTTATTTTATTTTTTGATCTTGTTTTCTTTGTATTCGATGAAATGTCTTACTGACATTAATTTTGTTTGTTACAGTTGACAGTAAAAGGAAGCCCCCCAAAGAGATTGACGTTAACATAAAATATTTAAAACTTATCTGGAGCTTGCATCAGTCGATCGTTGGAGAGCATGTGAGGTCCGCTTCATATTTGTTGAGATACAGAAGCTCCAATTCATCTTTCATTACTCGTCCTGTGGTGGTTGATCTTGATAGGATACCAACTTCTGAAACCAGGTGAGAGGATGTTCTTCTGATTTAGGTACTCCTATTATTGATCTGATGAAGAAGAGGAAAGCTCCCGTATTTTTTGACAAGTCTGCCTTTGCCACTGATGAGGCAAAGAAGAACAAACAGGATGCCCCAGATGAGGGGACAAAGCATGTAAATGTACCCCCCTCTACTGCTGCTAAGGAAACTGGCAAGAATCCCCCTGTGCCTCCAAAAGAGGCAGCACCTTCCAGTGAAACTGTTGCCATTTCACAAAGAGAGACATCACCTTTAATTGAAAGTGCTCCTCTAAGGAGATTGAAAAGAGGTCCTACTGAGAGACCCATTGTCTCTGTTTCTCAACCTTCAAATGCTGAAGGTAATGTTCCAGCTCTTATTCCTCCGAGCTCTGCTATGGGCTTGATCATATCTTGGGCTGTCCCAGAATTCCAAGGTATTTAAGACACCTTTTCTTGTGAGAGAATTATTACTTTGGCTGCTCAACACATTACGTCAGTAAGTATCATTAGCCTGAGTCCTTTATCCTCTAGAACTATATTCATATATTGAATTAAACTTCTTTCTTTTTTTAGCTCGTGACGCATTTTAACAGTATTTTGAAGAAAGATGAAGCCATCAGGGATTCCACTTCCTCGGGTGGAATAGAAGAAGATTTTATTGGATTAACTCAATCTTTGAAGGAATCTCGTCAGAAGTACGAGGAAGACAAAAATGCATGGGAGAAATAATTCCAGTCTGTTGAAATAAATCGAGATCAAGTTGTAACTACCTCTAAAGAGTTGGAGAAGAAATTAAAGGACGCTGAACAACGTGAAAAGGAGCTTGAAGTCAAGCTTAAATCTGTCGAGGAGAATGTCGCCAAGATTTAAGATGTTGAACGACGTAAGACAGAGGTAGAAGAAAAACTAAAATCTGCCGAAGAGCTCCTTAGGGAAAAAACTTCCTCTTTGAGAGCAAAAAGGAAAATTGTTATTAAGAAACCTTTTAGTGCTCGTTGGGACAAGGGTTGGAATAAGGGCTTGTCTGTTATGTCTTCTCAAATGGAGTATGCCAGTGTTAAGTATTTTAGGGATGTATGGATAGAAGCTTTAAAAAAATTGAAGGTTGCTGAAGATTCTGAGTTGTTCCAGGAGCATACTCATGGCCCTCCTCCCTCTCTTGGGGAAGAAGAATAAGATGAAGCTGCATCAGATGAGTCTTCTATGATGATAGGAGAGCAAGTCCCTATTGATTCTGTTATTCAATCCTCCGAGAAAGTCCAATAAACTATCACGTCTACTGAGCAACTGCCATCTCTCTCCGAGCAACCAACCCCTTCATCCAAACCGTCTAAGGAGGTTGTACGAAATAAGGAGAAGGTGTAAAGTTGATCGGGTCTTTTATTACGCTGTTTCTTGGATGTAACCCTGAAATGTATTTTCTTTTGTAGTGATGAATAAGAAATGAACTTTTATTACTCGTTTGGAATTTCTCTCTTACTCGCTCTGTTCGCATCATTGTTGATTTTGTTTTTTTATTTTCTCTTTGCTAGTTTGTGGCCAGAATGGAACTTTTATCGGCTAATGATATAGAGTTGGTGAAGAAATGCAATGATTATTTCAAAGCTGGTCATGCAGACTTTACTGAGGCCCAAATAATTGACATCCTCGAATAAGATGCCCCTGAACGAGCAATTGATGCTTACCGCTTGAAGTGCCTACTTGATCGTGCTGTAGCCAATAATGTGGCTTATTACGAAATGATTGAAGATCTTTAAGGAACGATCGAGGAACTTCAGCAGCAGTACAAAGAATCCAGCAAACTTCTTCATGAGGGTTACGAGCAAAAGTGCCGACAACTGAGTGATGATCGGGGTTATGATAAGTATCTCTCTGCTCGTAAGAGACGAGAAAGTGTTCTATGCCATGAGGTCGTAAAACATAGGCACATTGCCAAGCTGTTGGAAGAAGAAATTGTTACGCTGCAGGAGGAGCTAAAATAACTTAAAATTTTTGCATCTTCTTCCTCGGTAGTCTTGCTTCCAGTTAACGATGAGGGTTATTCCTTTTTAGAGGTTAAAAATGTTGCCTAGAGAGAAGAGACGGAGGCTTTGAAACGAGCTAAACCGACATCCTCCTCAAGAGGTAGAGGTAGAGATGTTCGAAAAAGTGTTAAAGAGACGAGGACTGACCAGACTTTATTAAATCAAGCCACTCGAATAAAAGCCAAAACTCAAGCCTTGGTCAAAATGTCTCAAAAAATGCAAGTTCTCACCGACCAACTTTCCAACCAAAATTCAGTATTGGAAAATAAGGATCTTTTGGTAAAAAAGCTCCACGAGCAACTTGATAGATTGACCTATCAATTTAGAAACAGCCCAGGGAATTTTGGATGGATGGGTATAATGAAGCTCTGTATCATCTTGATGCTCGTTTGCAGCAGTCGAGCAACGAATGATATAAGCAGGGATGGTTGAATGTCTTATGTGTTATGAAATTGGAGCAAGGTCATTTTTTATGGGATTATTATGAACCTGGAGTTCTTGATTTACCTGTGCCTCCCTTCAAACTTGACCTTAGCTGGATTCCAGCCCGTGCTATTCCTCAGATTTCAATATCCAAGTATCTTGGTGACTATAGTCTTCATTCGAATTTTGAGATATCTCGTCCAAAGCACTTGCTTGATCGACTATCCATAATGAATGTCAGAATGCTGCAAGATATGAACTTTATAAACTCTCCTTCTGCATTAGATGATCCTCTAGCTGGGATGGAACCTGTTTCAAAAGCAGAGGGAAAGAAACCCATAGAATAGTACATTTGTATGTAATAAATCAAATTTCATATCGTATGTAATCTGCTTGGTTTTAATAAATAAAGATGTAGTTTCTTTTACAATTTCATTTCCTTGGAAATATTTTGTAGAATGTCTTTGTTATTCACTGGTGAATATATATATATATATATATATATATATAGAGAGAGAGAGAGAGAAGGATGAAATGTCCTGTTTCATTTTTAGACAATGGAACTTGTCCCATTTTTTATCTGATTATAGTGACTTGTCACTCTTTGGGCCTAAGCAATGGAATGATTTTCATCCCATGTTCCTGCTTAGTTGTAGTAATCTTGCTAGGATTACCTTGTTGCCTAGACAGTGGAAGCCTCGGGAGGTCACCTATCTTCTTGCCTAGTTTGGGGTGTCCCTTGAGATCACCCGTGATCAAACAGGTTTTCGCACTGTATGATTTTTATTTACCAACCAACCGGAGTTGATGGTTATTAAATTGCCGATCAAACGGAGTTGGTGGTTACTGAATTGCCGACCAATCGGAGTTGGTGGTCGTTTAATTGTCGACCAACCGGAGTTGGTGGTTATTGAATTACCGACCAACCGGAGTTGGTGGTTACCGAAGTGCCGACCAATCAGAGTTGGTGGTTGTTGAATTGCCATCTGAATTTGTGTTTGTGTAGTATGTAGCACTAATATTCCGAAGAAAATTCAACAAAAGAGTAAATATGGGCGAAATATCACTTTATTCATATTGAAAGAAATGTATTACTTGTAGATTTTAATTACTGATAATACTTGCGCAGATGCTCTGCATTCCATGCGTTCTTGAATTCTTCTCCCTCCAAAGTTTCAATTTTGTATGTCCCAGGACGAACAACTTCAGTTAGTCTGTAAGGTCCATGCCAGTTGGCCTCCAGTTTGTTATGCTTTTGGATCACTTTCTTCAGCACATAATCCCCTTCTTTCAAATCGCACTTCTTCACTCTTTTGTTATAGAACAAGGTTGTTCGTTATTGGTATGCAACATTCCTGATTGCTGCTTCTTCCCTAACTTCTTCGAGCATATCCAGGTTTAAACGCCTCATCAAGTCGCTTATGGGAGAATTAAAATTAAGCACCCTATGTGTGGATAGACCCAATTCAATAGGTATGATAGCCTCACTCACGAATGTCAACATGTACGGAGATTCCCCAGTTGTTGTTCGCGGTGTAGTGTGATAAGTCCACAACACAGAGTGTAGCTCGTTAATCCAGTTTCTTTTTGCGCTATCTAGCCATTTTTTTAGACCATTCAGTAGGGTTCTGTTTGTCATTTCAGTTTGCCCGTTGCTCTGGGGATGGATTGGCATAGAGTGGATCTTCTGTACATTGGATTGATGGCAATATGCAGCGAATTCCTCATTGTCAAATTGGGTTCCATGGTCAGTAATGAATGCGTGTGGGAGACCATATCTGCAAATAATACTCTTCCAAATAAATTAATAGACCTTGTCATACGTCATGTCAATAAGACGTTCAGTTTCCACCCATTTCGTAAAGTAATCTATAGTAACTACGAGGTATTTGAATCTCCCTTTGGTCATTGGAAGTGGCCCGACCAAGTCTATCCCCCACATGGCGAATGGCCAGGGGTACGTAATGGGTGTTAACAATGCTTGGGGAGTTCTTCGGATGGAAGATAAACATTGGCATTTATCTCACTTCTTAGCGTAAGCTGCACAGTCAGCTCTCATCATTAGCTAGTAATACCTCTGTGTTGTTATTCTCTGCAAAAGCGTCCGACCTGCTACATGGACCCCACAAGACCCTTCGTGAACCTCTTCAATCAAGTCTTTAACTTCATAAGGATGGACACATCTCTTGAGTCCTGCTATAATGTCTATTCTATACAAAATTCCACTGGTCAGTACGTAACGAGCAGCTTTAAACTTCAGTTTCTTGGCTGTGAGTTTATCAGTTGGCAAAGCCCCCTCTTCGATATAGACCCTGATGGGATCCATCCAGGATGGTACCAAGTCGAGGGCAATGAAGTTCATCATCAAATCTTCGTCTACGCTCCGATCTACTAGGATTCCTATTGGGATTGTTCTTCGTAGCTCGGTGCGTGTTGATGCCAGTCGAGCTAGGGCGTCAACTCTTGAATTCTCCAATCTTGGTATTCTGATCAACTCAACTGCGATAAAAGTCGAGATAACTTCCATAGCTTTTGCATGATACTTGACCATTAGTTCTCCCTTCGCTGCGTACAACCCAAGAATTTTATTTACAATTAATTGTGAGTCACTGAATACAACAACCTGCTCTGCCTTCATGGTTTTGGCCAGACTTAGACCCTTGATCATAGCTTCATATTCAGTTTCATTATTGGAAGCCTTAAATTGGAAATGTAGAGCATACTCCGTATCAATTCCATCAGGACTGTTTAAAACTATTCCTGCTCCACTGCCTGTGGCACACGAAGAGCCATCCACATATAGATTACATACAGATACTTCATTATCAAACTCTTGGTCAGACAGGGTTCCTCGGTGGAATATATGATACTTCCTTTTATCTTCCCCTAACACTTCTCACTGCTCGTTGATTATCTTCTCTTGGTTATCCATGGATGGAAGTTGGTTGGGTGTTATCTTCGATGATCCCGTAACACCCACTGGTTGGTCTGTATTAAACTCCTGCTATTCGGATGCATCAGAGTGAGTAAACTCTGCGATAAAATCCGCTACTGCCTGCCCCTTAAGTGATGACCTGGGCTCATAAACTAAATTATATTCACCAAGTTCTACTGCCCAGTATATCAATCTTCCTGATTTCTTCGATTTATGCAGAGCTTGAATTAATGGCATATTAGTATACACTACTATAGTATGGGCTTGGAAGTATGGCCTCATCCTTCTGCTTATTTTAATTAGTGTTAGTGCTAACTTCTCCAGTCTTAGATATCTGATCTCTGCTCCTCGGAAGGACTTGCTGGTGTAATAGACTGGTTTCTACACTCCGTCCTCCACTCTTATCAATGTTGAGCTAACCGTGTTATCTGAAACCGCCAAATACAAGTATAGCCTTTCTCCCATCACTGGTCTAGATAACAATGGAGGTGTCCCCAGATATTTCTTTAATTCTTGAAAGGCCTCATCGCATTCATTATTCCACTCAAAAGTTTTTCGAAGTGCTTTGAAGAATGGGAGGCATTTGTCTGTTGCTCGTGACACAAATCTGTTAAGTGATGCAACTCGCCCTGTAAGACTTTGCACCTCCTTTTTCGTAGCTGGAGATCGTAGCTCCAGTAGGGCCTAAATATTTTCGGGGTTCGCCTCAATACCTCATTGGTTAATAATATACCCGAGAAACATACCTTCTCGTACTCCAAATATGCATTTGGTGGGATTCAACTTCATTTGATATTAATCTAGTTGATCAGAAGTCTGACCTAGGTTAACTAGATGATCACCAGCTTTCTTGCTTTTCGTCAGCATATCGTCGGCATAAACCTCCATGTTATGACTGATTTGCTCTGCAAACACCTTATTCATCGGCCTCTGATATGTTGCACCTGCGTTTATAAGTCCGAAAGGCATAACATTATAGCAATAAGTTCCCCTTGGGGTGATAAAAGAGGTACTTTCCCAGTCCTCAGGTTTCATTTTAATCTGGTTGTAACCAGAGTAAGCATCCATGAAACTCAATAATTCATTCCCCGAGGTAGCATCCACCAGCTGATCGATTCGAGGCAAAGGAAAATGATCCTTTATAAAAAAGGATATCTATAGTTTCTCTACCTCTTCCTTTATAACTTGGTTCTTTTCAGGACTGAACACTATTCTTCGTTGCTTCACTGGCTTGACTTCCTTGTTAACGTTGAGCTCGTGACACAGGAAACTCGGGTCTATCCCTGGCATATCTTCATGACTCCATGAAAAAGTCTATTTTCTGTGCCTTAGAAATTCTACCAGTTCCTATTTTATCGATACATCCAATAACGCACCAATTTGGGTTGTTCGCTCTGGGTGTTCATCGTCCAAAATGATATTTTCGATAGCTTCCATGACCTGGCCCTTCACGAGCTGAGACTCATATCTAGGATCTAATGTTTCAATCTCTGCATCTTCTGTTTCATCCGCTTGATATGTAGTAGTCTTCTTCCTGGATTCTTCTCGCTCTTCCTGTTCAATAAATGAATAGTAGCATTCCCGAGCTACTTTCTGGTCGCCTTTCACAACTCCCACTCCGAAATTGGTTGGAAACTTTAAACGTTGATGTACAGTAGATGGTACTGCCTCAAACTTCTTCAGACCTACTCTTCCCATGATGATGTTGTAGGCTGATTGGACGTTTTTATCCATTACGAAAAAGCGTACTCGTTTTGTTCGACAAGCAGGCCATATACCAATAAGCATGTCCAACTTGATCGTCCCAAGTGGAAAAACCTTTTCACCTGTAAAACCGAGGAGGGGCCTATAATATGGTTCCAACTGGGCTAACTTCAAATTCAAACTGTCAAAGCATGGGTAGAACATGATATCTGCAGAGCTATCATTATCCACCAGTACCCGTGAAATCACCACCTCCTTCATTCTCATCTTGATCACCAATGGGTCGTCATGAGGATATAGTACACCTGTCAGGTCCTTCTTAAAAAATTTGATGACCTATTTGTCCCTATTCACCTTCCTCGAGCACTCGTCGTCAGCCAAGTTTATGCGTTGTATGTAAGAGCAAGCTTGGGACTCATTGAGGTAAGATTTCCTCTCCGCAGTGAGATCTTCACCTCCTGCATCTCCACCTGTAATGACATTACATTCAAATGATCCAAAATGGATTGAAAATACCTCGCGCTCTGGCTATCTTGGCCTTTTGGGGAGATCGGGGTCGTCTTCTGGATCATCTTCGTGATCTCTCTACTTGTCTTCTTTTGCTCGGCGAGGATACTTAGATCTTGGCCTTCCTTTGTTGCTGGTTTTTCCACCATTTTGGTGATCAACGTACTTAGTTAATTTTCCTTGCCTGATGAGTGTTTCAATTTCGTTATGGAGAGTTATGCAACGTTTGGTCGTATGGCCATGGTCTTTATGAAATTTTTAATATTTGGACTTGTCCCTTTTATCAGGATCTGCCTTCATTTTCTCTGGCCAAGCTAGTTCCTCGTTGTTCTTGATCTCCTCCAGAATGTGATTTATATCTACTTTTAAGGGAGTATAATTTCCATACTTCCTCATCTGCTCCAGCGTTTGTTTGCCTTTTGACTGCTTGTTGCCACAATTATTTTTCTGATCCTTCTTCTCAGTTTTACTAAGCTCAACCTTGGTCTCCTTAGTATCTGTATTCTTCTTCGCAGCCATGGCTTCCTCAGCGTTCATGATCTTAGTTGCCTTTTCCATCAGTTCTGCCATGGTCCTAAGCGAATCTTTGGCCAAAGTATATTACAACTTGTCTAGTAATAGTCCGCTCATCAGAGCAGTAATTGTTGTCTTCTCTTCGTAATCAATTACCTCAAGTTTCTCGTTATTGAAACGAGTAATATAGTCCCTGGTACTTTCTTATGTCTTCTGTCTAACGCTCAGTAAGTGTGCTACTCTTTTAACTGGCTTCGCTCCAAAACAGAAATTCCCTATGAAAAGCCCTGCCAGTTGAAGGAAAGTTGCAATCTTCCCCCGAGGAAGGTTATTGTACCATATGTGAGCTGACCCGATGAGAGTTCCTGAAAATACCCTGCATCTCATCTCATCTGGAACCACATAGATATCGGCAGCAGCTTGGTATTGCTCTATATGGAGGACAGGATTTGTTTTTCCATCATATTTAGGTATCACCATTGGAGCTTTGAATTTTGATGGTGTGGGAAAATCCACAATTGCCTGCACGAATGGTCTCCCCTTGGACAAAAATTATTTATAGAGGATTCTTGGTCTTAGCCATTTCCCCTAACCTGTCTTCCAACCTTTGAATAGAGCCTTTCCATGCATTATTTCCCACCTCGGGCCTATTTGTTCGAGTGACTGATCGCGATGAGTTTTCCTCTTGGGACCTTTCATTACGGGCTATTGGGCGTGATTGGGCAGAGCCCTCCCTTAGATTGGATGGATGTTGAGAGTTGCTCGACACGATCCTAGGAGGATTTTTATTCCTCCTGGGGCCCAATCGATCGAAAGGAGAGACTCTACTCAACCTTTCCAGAGCACTGGTCCGTTCTGGAGTTAGAGTGATATTCCGTTGAGAATCTGTAGCTCGTACTGATGAAATATAACCAGGTTGATACGAAGGATCATTAGTCCTCTCTCTACGATATGATCCAGTATGTCTAGATTGAGAGACCTCCGGGAATAGAGTTCGTCTAGTTCTTGAAGATGGCAGATGGGTATTTTTCTGAGCACTTCGTTGTCCTGATTGGGCCGGCACTCCATCTCCAATAATTTGTATAAGTTGACGCATGGTGTCTTGCATGGTCATTTGCCCTTGGGCTAAATTAGCCATTATGCTAGCCAGATCTTGAATATTTAGGGGAGTAGAGGGGTTTGGAGGGACCCCGGTGTTTCGATTACTCGATTACGGAATCTCAGCCATAGATGATGAGTTATTTGGTGAAAACACTAAGTATAATCGTTTCCCACAGACGGCGCCAATCTGTTGATGTAAAAAACTAGATACAATCTAATTAATTAATCACAGATAAAAATGAACAGATAAATAAGATAATGGATTTTTAAAGTGGTTCAGCTATCAAAATGGCCTACATCCACTGTTCTTGTATTGTTGATTATTTGCCTTGAATCTCGATGGTAGGTTTCCTCAGAGATCCAAAAGTCCCCTCCTTATAAGGAGGTTACAATGTATTTATAGCCTTGAGGTTGTACATATGAAAAGGTAATGCGCTTTTATCTAGCAGACATATACACCTGTACAATAATAATGCGCATTTAATGCGTAGTCGCCTTTTGTTTTTCTTGATTGGATGCTTTGCACGCTAAGTAGCTCGGACCGCCTAAGTTGCTCAGTACGCTTAAGTAGCTCGAAACTTCTGAGTAGCTCGGTGAAAGTATGTTGTTTGTTGAAAGTATTTGTATTTGCTACATATATTGACATGTGTCTTCAAATGATTGATCCACGTTAGCTGACTAAATTTGGTATCAACAGCTACTATAGAGGATACATCGAAAAGGTTGGAAAAATATTCTTCGACCCGGCTTTAGGATTAGGGAGAGGCAACGAATAGGTTACGACGGTGAATCCACTTCCCATACCGCATCAGAACCAATTTCTAAATTT
The DNA here is from genome assembly GCA_949130495.1 of Sambucus nigra. Taxonomy (NCBI): domain Eukaryota; kingdom Viridiplantae; phylum Streptophyta; class Magnoliopsida; order Dipsacales; family Adoxaceae; genus Sambucus; species Sambucus nigra. The sequence continues at coordinate 234,332,212 of OX422222.1, forward strand.
GTGGTAAATCCTTGTGGGTCTGAACCTAAACCATCGAAGAAAGTTTAACCGTCTACATTTGCACCCATTGCAAAACGAGAGGTCACCTTAGCGGTTTTTGCTATAAGTTAGGTATAACTAAACGTACACATACTCCCGTGCACCGCTATAGCGACTTTGCTAGTATTCGAGAACGAGTTGAGTTCTTAGTCGTGACTTCGCAATGCTTAATGTAAGAGTTTCAAATGCCTTTTGAGAATTCTTATAAAGTTACGATTAGAGCCAACAATGATAAGGGCAAATAAAAAGGTTACCTCCACTTTGGTACCTAAGAAAGATGATAAAACCCTTATTGTTCACATTTCTCTCAAAGGTTTAAAATACTTTCCAATGGTATTTTAATAGTGGGTGCTCTACGCACATGACTAGTGACATATTGTATTTTACCGACCTTGTGGATTATAAGGAAGCCAAAGTCACCTTCGGAGATAGGAGTAGGTGTAGTATTTTCAGACGTGGTTGTGTTGAGATACCCGATTTCCTAAACTAAACAATGTTTTGTACATAAAAGAGTTAAAAGATAAATTAATTAGTAAAATCCAATTGTGCGACTAAAACTTTGAGGTAAATTTTGATAGGTCCGAATGTATCGTATATAATCAATTCGGTGAACATTTAATACAAGGAGTGAGAAACGAAGATAATTGATATGGGATCGTGCTCGGATCCTCCTTTATGTGCAACAATGTCAAGGTCTCCTTAATGGACCTTTGGCATCAACAATTAGGTCCTATGAACTTTAGAGAAATTACGAGATTAGTGAAAAATGACCTAGTTTGTGGCTTACCATCACTTAGGAAACCACCTTCCTCAATTTATGGATCCTTCCAACAATGAAAACAAATTTAAAGTCCCCATCGAAAGTCAAATACCATTTCCACATCTCATGTGTTGGAGTTAATTCACATAGATCTTACGGGTCCTGCTCATTCGAAGAGGTTAGGTGGTAAGAGATACATTATCGTGATGGTCGATGGCTTTTAGACATACTCTATTTTAGGGTTTATTATATAAAAGCTTGATGCAGTTGAGTTCCTTATAATCAGGTTCAATGCTATTCATTCTTTAAGTGAAGACTCTTCTTTGGGTCCCGATAGATTTGGAGCAAAATTCTATAGGATATGCTGGAAGATTATAAAATATGATTTTACTGAGGTTATTCTTAGTTTCTCTGTAGGATAGGAGTTTCCCAAAAGCTGGACCAGCACCTCTATTGTGTTGATCCCCAAAATTCATAAGCCATTGCGTTGTGATGAGTTTAGGCCCATCAGTTTATGCAACTTTTGTTACAAAGTGATATCTAAAATTTTATAGTCTAGACTTAGCACTTTTATTCCCATCTTGGTGCCTCCAAATCTGAGTGGATTTATTAAAGTATGATGCATTCATAATAATATTATGATGGCACAAGAAATGGTTCATAATTTGGGAAGAAATATCAACGAAAAAAATGCCATCACTAAACTTGACATGTAGAAGGCCTACGATAGAGTGGATTGGGGATTTCTCATTGTGGTGCTAAGAAGATTTGGGCTTGGAGAAAGATGGATTCACCTAATTTGGATATGTACATATAATAATTGGTTTTCTATTTCTATTAATGGTCTTGATCTAATCTCTCCGAGCTTAATTATTATTGTTGTTGATACTCTCAGTAGAGGTCTGAACAAGTTGATTCGGATTGATCGAGTGATGCCCTTCTACTTCCCTTATGGTAGTTTTATCATCTCCCACTTAAGCTTTACTGATGATGTGATTTTATTCTCGAGGGGTGACAAACGCAGCTTAAGGAATGTTATGACATTTGTAAACTTGTATGCTGGGGGTTATGGGTAGAAAATTAACATCAATAAGTATTATTTTTTTGTCGATTCCAAGGTCACCTTGAGATCCCAAAAGGCAATGGAAGATGATATTGGTCTAAAACACATGTCGCATCTAATCAAGTACTTGGGTTGCCCTTTGTTCAAGGGTAGAAACAGAATTATCTATTGTTCTAATCTGGTTAATACTTTGAGGTCTAAAATAGCAAGTTAGCAGTTCATGCTTCTGTCTAGTGGGGCTAAATCCATCCTTATGAAGCATGATCTTTCATCTATCCCTACATATTTTTTAGCTTCTCTATATCCCCCTAAGGTTGTGATTAATCAGTTACATGTCATTTTCAATAAATTATTCAGGGAAAGAAGCGAATCTCATGGATGAAAATATCGATTGATAAGTTAGGATCACTTATGCAAATATAGAAAGGAGAGTGGCCTCACTATTCGAATTTAAATCCTATCTCCAATGCCTCCGGTATGCGAATTTTTTGGAAATTCAAAACTGAAGCTTCTCTTTGGGCCAATTTTATGAAGAATAAATATCACCGTTAGCTTTCAAATTCTTCTAAAGGATCGTTAGCATAGAGGAGAGTGTGAAGTTTAAATGATGTTTGCATGATTAATATGGAGTTTGATGATAATATCTCAATCAAGAATCCTTACACCTCAGGTATGTTCTCAATGTCTTCAGTTGTTGATGTCCTCCATGTGCACCAACCTTCATCCAGGTTGATGGATTTTATTTAGGATCCCCACATCCCCTTAAAGTTATCCATTAGCTTATGTAGAATCACCCATAAATGCTCTCGAGTTAAAGAAAACATCAAAAGGCTTGGTATTAAGATGGCGTCTATATCCAAATTATGTCTCCATTAATCAGAATTCGACGATCATTTATTTGTTTGGTGTGATATCTCCGATAAGTTTTGGTCTTTATTCGCTAACCTATTGGGTACCACTTTATTATAGTCTATCCTCAACGTGATTCTCATGAGCTGGTGGTGCAGGAATATAAAAAATGACTTCCAAAAGATCTTACACAAGGTGATTCCTTCTTTTGTGTGTTGGGAGATTTGGAAGGTAAGAAATAAAGCCACTTTTGATAATTCAAGAGTGTCGCATAATATCATTACATACCAATGTGTTTATTTTATCACAAACATTTGCAGATTTATTGAGTTTGTGGATTCTGGTAACACCTTTGATAGAAATGTCCTTGACCTGTTTGCTTTGCGCATCCATCACAAGCCTATTTTATGTAAAGTTGTAGTGTGGAAATTCCCTTCGATCAACTTGTTAAAATTGAATATTGATGGGGCTACTAAAGGGAACCCTAGAATTAGTGGTTGTGGGTGCATTATTAGGGATCACCTTAGTAATCCGGTGGTTATTTTTGCTCAACCGCTTGGTCCTTCCATAAATACTTATGTTAAACCCAGAAAACTTAGAGATTGTTTTTTGAAAATTGTGCATATGTTGAATTACCTTCAATTCTTTGTGGCCCACTGCTACGAAGAGTCGAATATGGTTGTTGATTGCTTGGCTAAAGAGGTCATAGGTCTCGATTCGTTGAAGATTTTTTTATGGATTTACGGATCACCCTAAGAAAGTTGGAGGCGGATGCAAATTAGACAAATGTGGTATTAGATATTCGAATCATTAAATGATTTTATATTTTCACCTTTGGTGCTCTAAGTTTTCATTTTGTTTGTAATTACCCTCAAAGAGACTTTTTCTCTTCTTGCTAAAATACTTCGATTTATTTAAAAGGAAAAAATCAAATGCGTAGTGACAATGGAACTAAGTTTAAAAAAGTCAGAGTGGATAGCTATTGTGGTGGAGTGGTCATCAAACACGGGTTTTCGATCGTTCTTACTCCTTAATAAATTAGGAAAGTTGAGAAGAAGCATCGAAAGATACAATAGATGGCTAGATACGTGCTTTCGGGAGAACGTGCTTGGACGTTTTTGGGCGGAGGATGTGAGTACCGCATGGAATACGGTGGATAAGGTATAACTTCGCCGGAACACATTACACACACCATATATTCGTGTCTTTGGGAGCATTTTCTACATCTTGAGAGATGAGATCACTAGAAAAGTTCGACTCCCGGACCGATGAGGGGTTAATTTTAGGCTATTCATCGTTGAGTCAGGCTTATAGGGTGTTTAATCTTGCAAGCTCTAAGTTATGGAGTCAATAAAAATTATGATTGGAGATGAGAATCCTCCAACATTTATTGACCATAGCCCTAATTGTGAGGATGATGGTGCCCCATAGTGACGGTCACATCGTTTCTCATACTACCTCATTGACCTTACTCTTAATTTAAAGGATCTACCTTATTGGGTTCGAAAGAGTCATGACCCATTCAGTATACTTGGTGATCTTACAGTAGGTGTCAAGACTTGTACTCAACTTTAGAATGTGGTTAACTACCTTTATTACACCACTTTAGTCGATCCCTAGAATGTGAAGGAAGCACTCAAGGACGAGCATTGGATATTCGGTATCCAAGATGAGTTGCTTCAGTTTCACAAGAATGATGTCTGGGAGTTAGTTCCCCAACCTAGAGAGACTAATGTGATAGGTACTAAGTGGATTTACTAGAATGAGATGAATGAGAATTGTACCATAGTTCGAGATAAGACTAGGTTAGTCACTAAAGGCTACACACACGTTGGGGTGTAGACTTCGATGAGACATTCTCTCATGTTGCTAGGCTCGAGTCTATCCGCTTACTACTCGCCATAACATGTCATCTATACTTCAAGTTATATCAAATGAATGTCAAGAATGCCTTCCTCAATGGCATTCTACATGAGGAATTGTACGTAGAACGATCAAAGGGGTTTGAAGACCTAAAGCCCCTGGGACACGTCTTTTATCTTAATAATGCCATGTACCGTTTGAAGCAAGCACCTCGTGCTTGGTATAAGAGGCTCACTTCTTATCTCTTAACTCGTGGCTTCAAGAGAGGGGGAGTGGATAAGACGTTACATGTGAGGAGATAATAGTTATATATTGGTTGCCCAAGTTTATGTAGACGACAAAGTATTTAGATCCACATGCTCACGCATTTGAGGAGGAGATGAAGAGCAATTTTGAGATCAGCATGGTCGGTGAGCTTACGTTCTTCTTAGGTCTCCAGGTGCCTCAGTTTGAGGATGGGATATTCATATCTCAATCCAAATATGTTAGGAATATAGTGAAAAGGCTTAGTTTATATTCCACTAAGCACACACGCACACCTATGAGTACATCGACTAAGCTTAGCAAAGACACTTTAGGAAAGGACGTAGAGAAAACCCTTTATAGGAGCATGATAGGTAGTCTTATATACTTGATCACTAGTTGTCCTGACATTGCATTTAGTGTTGGAGTCTGTGCGCGATACCAAATGTCCCTATAAGAGTTTCGCTTGCTCGCACTTAAACGTATCATCAAATACGTGAGTGGCATTATTTCCTATTGTATTTGGTATTCCTTTTATATAAATGATCGTTTTTTCGTCTATTTAGATGCCCATTGGGCAGGGGATGTTAATGATTGTAGGATCACATTTGGTGGATGTTTTTACTTTGGGAGGGCTTTTGTCTTGTGGATGAGTAAAAAGAAAGACTCCATTTCTTTGTCCACGACAGAGGGCAAATATACAGCCATCGAGAATTGTTGCACACAACTCTTATAGATGAAGCAAATGTTGGAAATTATGGGATTTTTCAAGGCATAATGACTATTTCGAGTGATAATACGAGTGCAATTCATATATCCCGTAATCCGATCTAACATTCTCACATAAAGCACAATAAGATACATGAGCATTTTATTCATGATCTCATTGATATGGCCGTGTCCTTGAGCTTTGTGAGCACCGAATTTCAATTAGCCGATCTTTTTACAAAACCTTAAGATGCACTTAGATTCAAAAATCTTAGGAAAGCTTTTGGTATTTGCGCTCCTGATTGAGTTAGGTATTTTTATCTAGTGTAAGGTGATTACTATGTTCATATCTTGTATCCCTATTACTAGATTGTATTTCTTTTGTATTCACATGCTTTCTTTTTTATGTATTTTGAAAAATTCAAAAAATTAGCCCATGTTTTATACATCATCCATATATATCATCCATACATCATCCATATATATCGAAAAATAAGCCCATATATATATATATATATATATATATATATATATATATATATATAGAGAGAGAGAGAGAGAGAGAGAGAGAGAGGAAAATTCTCACATACATCATGCTTTATACATCATCCATACATCACACCTAGTTGTACGCTCTAAAAAACCATTTTTTTCAAATTTTGTATTTTCCCTTGAAATTAACCTTGCAATAAGCCCATGTTCAAAAAAAATTTAGCTATTTTTAAAAAATCCACAAAAACGGCTCAAAATATCTTCTTTATAAGGGTCTGCGCCAACAATTTTTTGTTGATTTTTCAAAAATGGCTATAAAATGTATTTTGACGTAATTTTTTGAATATGGGTTTATTGGAAGGTTAATTTCAAGAGAAAAATAAAAAAAAAATGGAAAAAAAAATTCTTAGGGCCTAGAACTAGGTGTGATGTATGGCGCGAAATATATATCATGATGTAGGTGAGCCTTCATCTCTCTCTCTCTCTCTCTCTCTCTCTCTCTCTCTCTATATATATATATATATATATATATATATATATATATATATATATATATCTTTTTTTGTCTTTTGAAGATACTAAAAATTGAAGCATTAATGCAAAAAATTGAAAATATTCTTTTCTTTTGCCTCTCTTTTATTTTTAGGCCTTTTGCCAATGGTGTCCTTCCACGCAAGGGATATTTCTCCATCCGTGGTCTTTTCCCATTGAACATTCATATTTTTCTCAAATAAAATCAAAGTCGTGCAATGGTCCTTGAATTCACAAATCCCCCATAGTAAAAAATATTGTGTATATGATTGATAGGAGAAGACCCTACTTAGCTCAGGTAATATAGGTAGTAAAATCAAATATAGCTCATGAAAAGTTTACGTGGAGACATATACGAAGTGAATCCATAAAATCAAATCAATCTTGAACTACTCCATGCAAGCATAATTAAGAACAATCCAAGCATTGAAAATCATGATCAAATGTCCTAGTCCCTGCAGTCCGTGCGACTGAATACCTGGGGTTTTGAAAAATATTTGACAGCGGGCCAAAGCCCAAAAATTATTTAAAAATATTTGCAAGTATTAAATTCCTTAAATGTAAAAGTGTAGTTTATTACTTTCAAAATTAACTTTCCAGTCGCACTCACGTGAGACCTTTCCTCACCTCTCATCTGAAGTGCGCACCTAACACATTTATTTTATTACCCTAATCATGTTACCTAGTCTAACTAAGATAATAACCGCTAACATACACCATCTCGCTAATAATTACTATTAGTTAATATAATAAATTAGGTATTTGAGATCTCTCTCTCTCTCTCTCTCTCTCTCTCTCTCTCTCTCTCTATATATATATATATATATATATATATATATATATATATATATATATATATATATATATATATATATATATATATCACTGCATACGTATATACCTCATCCCCAGAGCGGGAGATCGCGGATGCATCCCTCGTATGCTATCAGGATCCAAGTATACCACATATCACAATTGGGCCATCCGGTCGAAATCTCACCACCGAACTCAAAACGTAAACACGAACAGTGGAGGCAGTCATAAACATATGTCCAAGGGTCGCAACCATACCACATCACGTCCAACCGACCTCCAAATCAATACATATACTCACACATGGATAGTGTCCACACAATAGTACTCTGATTTGGAGAATCAATCCAACACATGGCCACTACGCGCATATGACTGTAAATTGGTATGGGTGAACCAGGCTTGGGGTCGTTCAAGCTCGGCTCGAACTGCCTTACCCAAGCCCGAGCTTGGCCCTAATTAATTTTTTTCACCTAAGCCCGATTTCAGTTTTTTTGTTAAAAAAGTTTGAATTAATGTTTTTTTCCTTCTATTTCCATCATGGAAAAATGTACTCTAAAATATAATTGATATTTCATAAAATAGAATATATAATTATTAAATGTATTAAAATAAAAAATGGAAAAAAGAGTGAAAACCTACAAAATTAAAATCAATATGTTATACTAAACAGTGTAAACATAAATATGTTATATTATATAAAATTATTTATTTATTTGTTTATATATTCAAAGTTTGGGCTTCGAGCCCAATTCGGGGTCGGGAAGGTTTGGCTCAAGCTCGGCCTGAAATTCATTCGGGCTTAAAATTTTGGCTCAAGTTCGGTTCATCTCAAACTCAAATAAAGCTCGGTCCAAAAATAGCGGGCTGAACAGACGGGCTTTGGCCCTGCCTGGCTCAATTTACAGACCTACGCGCAACCTCCCAATGATAGCACTATCGAGTAGGGGTGTCCATAGGCCACAAGCCCGCCAAGCCCACCCGAAAAAAAATAAGGGTTTGGGTGAGATAAAGAGGCCCGTAAATCGGGCTTGAAAAAATTTATGGGCCCGATATTTTTCTAAGCGGACTTGGGCATGTATTCTTAGGCCCGCTTAAGCTCGGCCAAGCCCGAGGCCCGAGAATTATATATAATACTGATCATATATATATATATATATATATATATATATATATATATATATATATATATATGTGTGTGTGTGTGTGTGTGTGTGTGTGTGTGTGTGTGTGTGTAGTATAGTTTTTATTCCTTTAAGGTTAAAAGTTACAAAAAAGAATATAAATGGAGAACATTTAGAAATATAAATTTTAGGCTTTATTTACTCTTAGTCTTACGAGTACATTCTAAAATAAATTTACTAAACAAAAAAATAGGACTTAAATTTGCTAAACAGTAAAATTAAAGTAAAAAAATTGTGTCCCGGCCTGGGAAAGAACTTTCTGAATTTGTGCGGGCTTGGAATTACACAATGAGGCCCGACCCAGCCCTGGGCGAGCTTAGGATAGCTCAATTTTTTATAGGCTAGGTTCGATCCCGACTATGCCCAACCCATGACCACCCCTACTACCGAGTAGGTATGTTTCAAACAAATGCACAACACACACACACATATAAATATATATATATATATATATATATATATATATATATATATATATATATATATATATATATATGAAGTATTGACCACATACAGAAATCCTACAGCATACCAGTCGATCGATCTCGAAGTACAAATCGACTTCTCGATTTCTAATCAAATATTCACTTACTTGTACTATGATTCATCTCACTCGAATCCAATTAACAGTTGGCCTAAAACACTCACTAACCCTGATAATGTTCAAAGGAAATCCCAATCTACCCCGGAAACCCATACACCCATTTATCTAACACTAACATGTCAAAACAATGCCGAACAAGTTCGCTGGCAGACCGAATCAGTTCGGTCTAATGAGTCGATTCGTTACCCCAGCGAATCGGTTCGGTTTGCTGGGCAGCCCTTTATCTTAAACCTCAGATTTTTACCTTCCAAACCCATCAACTGAGATCCCAAACCTAAAAAAAACATAAATTAAGATCCAAAATCAATACATAAGCATCCCGGATGTATTTTTACCCCAATTTAAACTCGAATCCAACATCAAATCCTAAGGATTACTAATCATTGATTCAAGTCACTTCATCTATAATTAATCAAACTTTAAAACCTATTGATTTAACACCTTCTCAATGTTCATGATTATCATATTAATAATCCTAGATTTACATCACGAATTTATTCCATATTAATTCACAATAACATTAACATGTTAAACACTAATCAAATTCTCTAATTAACCCTATGATTATATTCTAAATTTCCACATTAATCCTTAGTTAATATGAATATAATTAACTACAAAACAACACAATCCCAAACAAGTAAAAACTTGCCTTGATGGATTCAAATCCAAAGCTCGACATGTTTTAGATGAATTGATTTCGGAGACGGTTATCCCTCTTTTCTCCAACCTTTTTTTTCTTTTTTCTCTTATCTTTTGATCTCTCCCTTAGTCCTCACTAAGAAGAGGCTAAAATGAGGCTACTATACATCCCAGTATACCTTAAATACCTCAATTAACATCCTTAATTTCATATTTAGGTGAAGCCCTAAGGGTAAATAGACGATCATACCCTTACGCAGGCCATACTATGTCTAAAAAGCCCACGGAACCTAGCTCTAACCCCCGGTACCTAATCTAGACTATTTTGACCCATTTCGGATCACGGGTACATTTAAAAGGATCATCCGAGTCACTGAACTAAAAATGTGCAACCATCTCACTAACCAGGCCCGACACATGAGTAGGGCACGGTTCGCCCATAAACCATTTAAATCTGTCGTATTAACTCTCTAATGATGATATAATAATTTGCATCGCTATTTACTTATTCCACTAAAGTAAATATTTTTTAATCATAAATATTAACCCTAAACTCGCACTCGCTAATTAATATTTATCAAAACGAATTGAATTTCCCAATTAAATTAATAATTGAATGCACACGTGGAAATAAAATACTCTCAAGAGTGTGGGGTATTACACTTTAATTAACTGTGAATTAACTCCACTAAATAATCACGGTTCCACTCCAATTTAATTATCTTAGAAATCAATCAAATTTAATGAGGTTTAATTTACAAAGATGGTTGTTGTAAGGAAATTATTTTATAAGTGTCCGGGGTAGAATCAAGGATTTTTCTGTCTTCCCTAGATCACAGTTTGTATGTCTGATACCGCTACATTCGGCTCGTCATCACGATCATCCACGATAGCCTTTATCCGAATCCATGCATCCATTATCTTCACATGTGCATCATGTTAAATACGACGTGCTACTCAACCGTTCCCCACTAATCCACGATGCATTATCAGTAAAATGATTTATTGGAGTTGTTTATATTTGCATAAATATTTGGGAATTTTTTAGAAAATATTTTTTGAAGTCTGAATTATTTTTTATCAAAAGCATAAATTTTTCTATGTGTAGAAGCGGACTTTTTTGGACAACGTGCTCATTCAAACGAGATGAGCTGTCGTTCGAACGAGATAGCATCTCGCGCGATGTCGTTCGAACGACACATGTTTATCGTTCGCGCAAGATGCCTATCTCGTTCGAACGATGCAGCCGTCTCGATTTTTGAACCAATTTCTGTCACTTTCAAATTGATTGTTCAAAGATTTTTCCATCACTTTATTCTGCACTAAACCGGCCTATGACGGCTCCCTTTTTGGTCTTCATAATTTTTAAGGCTTTATGCCACTTTAAATGCAAATTCTTCCCATTTATGCAAGTGCAGAGTTTAAACCTTCAAGAGGTCATTTTTACTCATTTAGGAGTATTTTGTGGAGAAGCCAGTATCTTCTTCATTGCTGCCCATCTGGAATTCTTGCGGGAGATTCCAGCCGACGACATCGAAACCGACACCTGCGGGTATTTTCGTATGTCACGCTTATTTTCATTATAATCCGTGTAACTGTTTTTTTAAAATTATAGTGAAAATAATATGGTTTTTCCCTGCGGGGATTTTTCCTGATATTTTGTGTCACATGCTTTATTCATTTATGGTTTGACACACGCACACACGTTGGTGCATGTTTAGGGGCTGAATTTATTTTGTTTAAAAATAGACTCTAATTAAATATGGTTTACTTGGAAACTTGCGAATAATTTTTATTCGATATCACACACCGTGTTTATTACGCACTTTTCAAATTGGTATCAGAGTGGGTTGCACTAATTTTTTGTGTATTCCAATTTTCGGCAAAATCGTGTGATATTGATTTTTTGAAAAATCAATTGTGTTTATTCGCAATTTTTCCAATGGAATGCCCATCTTATGTGGAGCCTATTTTTGAAAAAGTTCACGACAGTGCTGAAAATTTAAAACTTTTGAATTTGAATCTTTGCAAAAGAATTAAAGTTTTGGAAAAAGAAAATTTCCGTTTTAAATCCGCAATGAATCTTTTGCAAACGTTTCAAAGTCAAACAGATTTTCATCGTGAAAAAATTATTTCCTTGGACCGTGACTTTAATGATTTAAAATTGTCCAACAAGGAGAGTGTTGATAAAGTCCTATTTTTAAAAAATGAAGTAGAGGACTTAAAAAATTCTAGGGTTCCCGTTTGTACCGTCGGGGATAAAAAAATTAATCGATGATTTTACGGTACGTGAAGAGACTCTTAGGGAGAAGTTTGCCTTGATTGAGGGAGAGACAGATACCCTTTTAGGAATTGTTGAAAATTTTAAAAATGCCTCCCATAATTTGGTAGAGTCTAATTCTTTGCTTGAATCAAATATTTTGAAGTTGAAAAATGATTTGACAGACTCAAGTAGGTTTGATAGTGATGGTAATAACTCATCGTGTTCTCATGCTTCTAATGCTAAAGCCAAAACCATTATTTGTTTTAGAGGGTCAACTAATTCCAAGGATGTTAGAAAAGGTCAACCCATAGGTGTCGGTCCTCCCGTTTACACATGTTCATATTGTGGTAGGAAAGGTCACCTTAGGCGTTTTGGTTTTGATCTTGGAAAATGTCCTAGGAAGTTTATGTCTAGTGTTCCCGTGGTTCCCAAAGCCCCCACACGACGTTTCACATCTACTTGGGTTAGGAAATCACTTTTTGATACGCTAGATTTTTGACTTGTTGATTCTCACTTGCTTGCACATGATTCTTCTCTTTCCATATCATATAGATGATTGTGTTCGCATGTTTGTCATACACTAGTTTTTTATTCATGATAGGTATGTGTGCTAGCTTTATGACATGTTCTTTTTGTACAAATTTTTGTTTTTTGAAAAATACAAAAAGATTTTATTTTGATAAAATTTTTGAAAAAAACAAAAAGTTTTTTGTATTTTGTTTGCACCGTTTATGGATAAACACTTAGGATGACCAAGTCACACCATCATTCCATATTTTTCATGTGACTATTTGATAGTGTTTTGTGACAATATATTATGTCATTTTTGTGCTAAAAATAGACTCTTATTAAGTATGGTTTACTTGGAAACTTGCGAATAATTTTTTTTTCGATATCACACACGGCATTTTTACGGCTTTTCAACTGTGGTACATAATGTGATTCTCCGCGTTAAGTTTCGATACCCGTTTGGCCATATCAATTTATACTTAATTGAATTTAACTAACATCTAATTGATTCCTTAATTCTCATACTTAATTTATTTGGTACTCCACCGGGACTACACAATAATCCATTGATAGGGCATTGCTTGGTGGAAATAAAACATATGAGTCTATCAGTGGGTATCACAATCCGCGATATCCCGTGGACATAAATTCCTTCGAATTATGATCTTACTACTACTTACATAATTGTCACCCAATACGCAAAGATCATTTTACTTGATATAAATCATATCGCACCATTGTAATCAAAGTTATATTTATGCAAGAATTCCAATCCTCATAATTCTCAGGATTAATAATCTATGCACTATTTGCAAACACTGTGAGATAGCCCGAGTCTAATTTAGACAACCTTAGGCTCAAATCTCATGGGTGGTCATGCTCAATATATTTCTGCAATGTACTGATCACAATCTTTGGTCGAACAATTAAACAAGTTCTCAAACCATCATACAAGTTCCTGTTGCTTGAGATAAACTACTAGGATTTCCCTGCAACCGTTCTGATCGGATGTAAACTCCTTATCTAGGTTATTAATGTTTTAATAGTGTTGGAATTGTAATTCTGATCTCCCAGTGATCAATCCGAAGTTGACTCACCAGAATTCCTACCGAGCTCTATTGATTGACATGTCTATAATATATTTAAATAAATATAGACATTTTCGTAATCTCGATTCTCATTTCAAAGTGAATTGACACACCTTTTCCAAAGGGGTAACCGATATATAGGGTTTTAAGAATACAACCCCACAAACTCGTAAGAGGTGTTATTCTCTATCATCTCCAACATATCAAATTACGTGGAAAGATGTTGGATCTTTGAGAACGCACACTATCGGTACCCTTGTGGATGACTTGAAGTATGTCACATGCCTCTTATATGTAGTACACTTTAAAATCTGGTGAAATTCCTCCACTATGACTATAAAATAAGGCGTTCGGCCCCTAAAGTTATAATATTTAACCCTATACTCATCCTTAGTCCAGGTCTCTTTGGGCTTAAGGAGAACACTGCCACCATACTACTTGTCGTGGGATGTGTCCATACATTCTCTACGACTGCCTAGACTCTCCTGTATTAAGACGCTACAAAAAATTATATGTGTTCCTTCTAGTCATGTAGTTTCTACAATTAAATAAGGGTGGGTGCGTGATAGGTTGACCCCCTATTTACATACCCCGAAGATTCATATCAGAGCCCACTTTTCTCTGACTTAAAAAAAAAACATGTCATATATGGTATAAGTCAAATTAATTAAATTTAAATTATTTAACATGTCTTCGAAATAAATTGTGTTTGAATTCAACTAAATTTTAATCTTACAAAGTGATACTAATTAGTTATATTTATATGTTGGTGATGCAATATATAAATGCAAAAATAAATTGTTCAACAATAAGAAAAAATGATATTGAGTAGAAACCCATGGGGAAAAACCAGTATCACGCCTTAGACCAATCAACCCAATAGTATTAATGTGGGTCTTATATCGAACAAATGCAACTTACATATAAGACAACAATACACGCCACGATGTATCACCATTGCACTTTGCTCCGATGACTCTATTTGTTATAGCAATCAACTTCTACGCTTGACACAACTTGCATAACCTGCAAGTCTCGGTATCCATCGATTTAAATTTGGTACGTGATCTGCACACACAAATCCTTGTGTTAATAACCCACATGATTGATCATGCCAAAATATACAAAAGGAATACTATAATGGATTGTAAAATCAAAATTTAATTAAAAGGTAGATGGTTGACACGATTTATTCTCCTTCAAAAACCTCTCATAAAAATAAAGCGAGCGGTTCATGTATATGAGATGAATATCAGTAAATATGTTTTACGAAGTTATCTATACATTTTTGCATAAAAGAGAACAAGTAAAACACGTTTCCCCCGTAATAATCCATCATTTTAATGAAAATGACCTCATACGAATGAGCATTTAGTATAAGAGGTCCTTGTACGAATTTTTAATCTTACGAGTTGTTATGGAACCATAAACAAGGTCCTCATATGAATTTTTCACTGTTACGATATTATCTCGCGTGAAGAAAAACTTCTTATGACGTCCACTATTTCGAAAACATTTTTCTTATACAAACTATCTTCGTACAACAACCTTATCGTTCGAAAGAGATTTTTTATTTATATAATCCTTATGACATTTATGAATAAAATATAAATAAATTATTTTTCAAAAAAACAAAGATCCCCATTAATTCTTAATTTTTAAATAAAACTTAAGGAATTTATAAAATCACAAATGCTTACCAAACTTTCGATGTAAAGAAATTTCCCAGTCCAATAATCAAACATGTTAACGCTTTGTCTTTGTTTTAAAGTTCTTTAATTGCAATTCATGACTCAAAAATACACATAGACCTAGTTATTTCATAATATGGAATGAAACTGAACCTAAACCAAATGATAGAGGTAAACTACTCTCCTCATAAATTTTTTTCTTCAAATTTCTAAGACTTTTATCCTCGGCTCATAATGTTTTAAGTTCTAATAACCCTGAATCTAGGCATATTTTAATAATATATCATACTTGGTTACAACTACGCGAAGCATTTTGTATTAGTTTGAGAAAATAGAAGAGAAGTTATTTGACAAAAAAATGGGGGTTGCGGGGACAATGTTATACTAGCATCAAAACTTAGAAAATACTAAATTTTAAAAATAATAAATTTCTTATTGGCGAAAAACAAGTAACAAAGAAAGCGCATATTCAAACCAAACACAATTCAAATATAAAAGAGATGAGTATTTTCATTCGTATATTCTAAGCATTGTTTATAGAAATCAAAAGGAAAAATAAAAAAGGCTAAGACAACCTTGTTATCACCACCCATAACTTTGTTAAAGGTCAAGAGTTTCTTATTGATCTCCACCCTTCAAACTAAATTTATCATCCAACTATGTGGTGGAATATGTCGGTAATATGAAATATGAAGATACATAAATAAGTAAGAATAACAAAGGATATGATATTTACCTCCCCCACAAGGTGGAATATTTCTTTAGCATTAACTTCGACACCTCTAGTCTTCATAGTTTCCAGTGTGGTCATGAAATTAACCTTCACAATGGCCTTCAAATCTTTGGTAGATGATGCCTATGTGTTCAAACCTTTAGAATATCGTGGCTTATTGTCGGCAAAGAAAGTCTCCATATATTTACAGGAACATGGGCCCTTATAGGACCCTTTTATTTTATAAGGTTCTCTTCTCCATTTTTAGGGGTATCAGGGACCTTTTAAACATTTATCAAAACTCTTGCCTAAAGGGAAGATGTCATAGACATGATTCCCATCCTTCTAAGGTTTAAGGGTAATGTCAAAGGCTTGGATTTCTTTGTCCAAGGTCCCCATGTCGAGGGGGTCGAAAAGCAGAACACTTGGTATATCCACCATTTTCATGATATTAAAGGTTGCAAGAGCCCTAAAATAAAAGGCACACCTTGAACCTGGTCAAGGGTTCCACTAACATCCTTTAACACTTGGAGTGGAGGTTAGTTTTTTTTAAAGCTTTAGAAGTAGGTGCGAGAGGATTAACAGTCTTTGTAGCTTTAGATATCTCCACAGTAGTTTTGGTAGGTACCATCGACTCTTTCCCCTCTTCGACTAAGGTATTAAAGGGATGATATACCTTTATACAGTTAGTGACATGGGACACATGTTTCAGTTCCTTCCTATGGGACACTTGATTTTGCTCAAGTGGCATTTAGCTGTATTCTTTTGGACCACTTCATCCATAAAGTTATTTTGAGGAACAAACAGTAAACTAAATGAAGTTGTTTAAAAGTTTAAAAATGATTTAAGCATAGGTAGATAAGGCTTACCAATATCAAGTTCTTATTTATAACTGAGGCCAAAATATCATCTAATATGCTTCTCATGAAGACATCATAGTTCGGAGGAAGAGTATGGTATCCTTCACCATTTATTTTCTTCACCTTCACTAGTCTAAGGAACTCCAGTGTAACGTCTTGACCTCGAATTTGTGGTTACCTATGGGTCAACCCTATTTGGTCCAACTACATTAAATGTGAAGTGATGTGAAATAACCTCAAGAATGTCTCTAGTCCTTTTTAGTTCATTAAAATTAGCAAGTAAGCATGCATTTTCATTTTCATAGCATATAAACATAATAATGACAAGTGTGCATCCCATTAGGCCCTAGGGTTAAAATGATCAGGTCTACAAGTGTGAGAATAAATAGTTACTTACTTGTAAAAATATCTCAAACGATGAAATATTGATTAACCTACTGTAATAAAGGGAATGAGGTGAGTTAATGGCTGGTGGGTTCCTTAACAAAATGCAATACAAAAATGAACGACATAAAGAAACGAATGGAATACCATGACCAATATAATCATACCCAACTCCACATGCAATTATTATACAATTTATTATTTACAAAACATTGTCTTTAATTCAATTAAATACCAATAGCCATTATATTCACCATTCGCCGTATTTTACCAATAATATCCTTTAATATATTAACTCACACGGTTAATATGAAAAATTATATTTTTGGGCTATATTTAAACAGTTTGAATTTCTTTTAAAAAAATATATACTTATATACTCAAGTTAATACATCCCAGATGTTTCTCAAAATGAGCATTTCGACACACGTACCTAGTGTTTGAAAATAATTACTCACACTCAACGTGTTAAATCTTTATCTTCTTATTCTTTTTGGAACACATCAAATTACCCACGCATTTTTGTGTTAAACCCGAGTTTTACTTACCCACCCAATAACCATCTTATTATTCCTTTAAATTTAAAGTGCTAGGTCCTTCATTTCATTTCATGTTTGGGTTTCACCAATTTACTTTATTACATATATACCATGATTTGTCGATTATGTTGCTTAAAATCGAAAATAATTTATGCAACCATTTAATTAACAAACTCTCCTTTTCCCTTGAACTGACAAATTCATTTCCTTTTTCATAATTACCATTTTATCTTGGAGTTCACCGTATACCATTTATGTTTACGGGCTCTCACCGCTTGCCATAAATGCTCCAACTGTTACTTCCCTGACTAGTGATTCTGACTCTAAATCGAAGCCGCACCCTAGGAATCCGAGCCCTTATTAAATTTACTAGGTCTCTCCTTTGTATAAAATCTTTCACTTTTCATTAAGTTCATTTTCTTTTGGCCGAACCGTCGTTTTCAATAAAATACCCGACTTACGTCGTATTTAATAAGATTTGTGTCGTATTTATTACTTGTATAAACACCATTTTAAGCTCCCATTTCACATTCTAGCATTTATGCCCGACTAATTCTCAATCCACTCAAAGACACTTTATGCATATTTATACTTTTATGCCCTTTATACAATTAAACACATATATTGCCTTTATGAACAGTTATATAGTTGAATTCACTTAACACTTAGCACATCTTTAGGTTCATTTCATAATTTTCTAAAATATCAAATTCTTTTGTAATTTCTTTTACAAAGTTAGAGTGCAACAACTTTAAACACTAGGGAATAACACCCCACACCACAAATTAATGGAATTTTTGTAAAGTTACCAAAAACTCAAGGGTTGCCTTGCATATATTTACAAGTACAGGATTTAATTTGCTATTACTCAAAATTTTGGGGATATTTTCTCGGTTACTCCATGTTCTGGGTTATTTTGCACACATCCCATAAAGTACATTCTTAGAGTCAAAATAATATTTTTTTAACAAGTCTAGGGTCAAAATTATAATTTCATGAAAGTTTAGAGTTAAAAACCATTTATACAGAGTTGGTGGGATAAAACATAATTTAAAATACTATTTGGCCTCAGATAATAACTTATCCAATGTCTTGGGTTTAGATAATATTTTATGAATATTATTTACAAAACAACCCTTAATTCACAATTTTATTGTTGACACGAATCATTTTTCATTTTGGACAATATAAAAAATGATTCTTACCCTGAATACATGTGTCCAACTTAAACATACCCCCTTTTATATGCATTATACTTACTGAAATTATCAATATCCACAAAGATATTTTTTCATGCACGAAAACTTCCTAATGCATTCTTAAATATATTCAGATATTGAAATGGATCAAAACCCCACCTAATTGTAGTTCTAAAAATTGGAGCAATATTGGTGTAGAGAGCAGCCCCATCCTCTAAAGGTGGTCGTAAATGGGTTACCAAGCTCTCCTAAAATATCTTGAAAATCATCCTAAAAAATACTCCAAGAAATTCTCCAAATAAGACCATTTGCTCGCTCCAAATAACTCTCCAAGAATACCCTCGAAAAATACTCTAAAAAACAACTCCAACAACTCTCAAATCCCCATAATATATATATATATATATATATATATATATATATAGGGAGAGGTTCAAAAGTGAACCAAAAGAATGAACTTTTTACTGAACCTACTAAGACATAAAAAATTGATCCTTAATTTCTTGTTATAATTGGTCCGCGCCAGCGGGAGGATTGAAAAATTATTCATTGCCGCTGGCGCGGACCAATTATAACAATAAATTAAGGATCAAATTTTTAATGTCTTTGTAGGTTCATTAAAAAGTTCATTCTTTTGGTTCACTTTTGAATCTCTCCCTATATATATATATATATATATATGAGGAGTACTTTGTTGTGGATGGGTATTTTTATAGCAGAGGAATGTTTTATCTTCTTTAAATGCAAACACAAAAATATTGGACAAGTTAATGAGTTGGTAATTTATATAAAGGAGTAAATGGGCTAAACCACTTATTTGTTGACAAAACGAAACTGATTTTGATTTGTTTTTAAAAAGGGTCTGAGTTTATTTGGCTGGAGGAGACAATTGTATCAAGTAGTAGAGTTTGAAGCACATATGGATTGACAATGCAATAAAAAGAACCGAGAAACATACACAATGCCTAAACTCAACCGTGTCCGTAGCTCATTTACCCTCGTTCGCAACCATTGAAACCGCCTTCATGGCTTAACATCTTGCTGTCGTAGCCTTCACAACAAGTTGGAATATAGCTCCGCTACCGTGACTGGCAATGCCGCCTTCGCCTCCTAACCATGTCGCTGGTGCAGGCAACTCGCGACCCTTTTCCTTTATTTTTTATTTTTTGATTTGTCACCCACAATTGAGGCAACATACCTATAATCTCTAAGACCTCAAGTCATATGTTGTTTTTTTCCAGCCCTATGTAACCCCATGCAAACCCTACTTTGATATTTAAATTCTATATATATGTGCTTTTAATTCTATAACCCTTTTTAACCAATAATGATTGTTAAGTACCAAATTTTGTTTAATTAATGTTTTATTATAAAAATAACCAACTTAACTATTCTATTAAATTGTTCAATCTCTTAAAAAATCACACTTTAATAAATTTGAACTTTAAATTGATTTATTTTCATTATAAATCCTCAACTTAATAAACCTAAAATAACTACCTTCAAAATGTTAAATTGTACTTCTTAACATAACCTTATTAAATGCTTTAATTGGTCAATTCAATTTTCACTACAACATCAAAATTGAGATCATTATACCTATATAAAATGTTATCTAGCACTAAACCAACGTAATTTAATCTCTAATATCATTTGAGCCATTTTCAAATATCCGTGTCATTACATTCATTTGTGGCATCTCGATTATAAACAACGAACCCATCAAGTTTGTGCCTAATTCTAGATATGGTTTACATCTGAGTATCTCCACCACTAATGACAACTATAACCACATATCATGCGCTTTGATTATTAAGGTCAAGCCCTAAACATAGAGCAATTTATTCATGGTCTTATGTTAATGATTAAAAAGTCATGTATTGTCATATTATTCTATGCCATAATTAAGCAATGCTAATGAAGGTGCCAAAGAATGATGACTTATCTAGAGAGCCATAACCTCTGGTGGATGATTACGGTTACCTTAACTTTAAGCATATAATCATTTTCGAGATGTGTAACAATCCATATTATTTATATAAAAATTCCATACATAAGTTTTCTCACACATTAAATAACATACACGCACATTATGTGTGTTTGATTATCCCCTACAGTGAATTTAGGTTATTATGTTGAAGTCTATAAAGTCTTGAATAGTTAAGGGAGATTTCGTTATTGAGTTGCAAGATTTGGCATGCACAAAGTGTGCGCATGTGCACACGTGTGTGAGCGTGGGTGGTGAGGGGAGATAACCTATAAAGGATGATTTAAAGAGGTCGCACCATTTGCGCTGATGATAAAGGTTGGGATAGTTTTAATCCTAATATACACACATTTGCCACTTTCGAGACAAAGGGTTGCTTCATCAACAAAATTGCAATTACTTGGAATACGTTCTTGCACCCATAAAGGAGGATTCATAGAATGATGGATACACACATGACTTAACCATGTTGTGTCCTTAGTATTAATTTCACAAGACTTCATATTCCATTATAACAACAATTGTTAATCTATTCATGATGCTATGATCTTTTTCGTTAATGATTATCATTCCATTTCAACATAGAATCATTTCATGATTTACTTATCATAGTTATAACATACAATTCATTACATCTATAGTTTAATGAACAAAACAATAAAAAATGTATATGTCATGCGTATGAAAAATAAAAACTATTTAGCCGTTAAATCAAACTCCTTGAATTTGCATATGGAAATGTTAATCCAGTTACCCCTTTTGGTTTAATGGGAGAAAAGATAAAGGAGTGAGTTGGTCTAGCTGGGAGATGTTATGCAGGCCCAAAAATGAGGAAGGACTTGGTTTTCGTGACCTAAAAGCCTTTAATCTTGCCCTCCTTGCAAAATGGTGATGGAGAATCCCTACAAATCCCAACTCTCTTTCTAGTAGGATTCTAAAGGCCAAATTTTTTCGAGGGGCTCCTTTTGGGAAGCTAAATGGGGTTACAACCCTCTATATATTTGGAGTAGTATCTGGGAGGCTAGATCGATTTTAGAGAGAGGGATGAGGTAGAGAGAGGGAAATGGGGATAAAATAAAAATTTGGGAGGATAAATGGATCCCTAAACCTCACACTTTCAAACATTTCACAAAACCCATTAATGAGCATAGTATTAAATTTGTTAATGATCTCATTGACCCTTTATTGGGTCAATGGGACATTACTCTCTTGTACATTGTTCTCTCTCAATAGGAAGTAGATGATATTCTCATAATTTCGCTCAATGGCCCCCTATCAAAAGATAAAGAATTCCGACACTTTGAAACTAATGGGAATTTTTCTAATAAGAGTGGGTGCCCGGTTGCTTGGGGTATTGGATCTAAAGATAGAACATCGCGTCTTGATAAACCTTCATCCTCGTCTAGAAATCGCAATTGGAATGTTATTTGGAAGGGATTAGTTCTAAATAAAGTAAAGTGCTTTATATTTTGTCTTAGCACAAACTCTCTCTCCATGGGGGAAAATTTTCTGAAGCGAAAGATAAAAATCCCAAATGATTATTGTTGTGTGTGTAAAAGTGGGAGTGGCTCTGCTTTGCATGTTTTCAAGTTTTTCCCTTTAGCGATTGAGGCTTTTAGGTTATGTGGTTTAAATTCAGATTTTTAGGGAGCCTTTAATCATGATATGGGTTGCTGGATTATATTCTTAGCTAACACATTAAAAAAATGACCACTTCGATTTTATGTGTTGGGACCTGTGAGCTTTATGGTCCAATATAAATAATATTTTCCTTGGTTTGGCTTGTGATAACGCGTATGGCCTTATTACAGAAGTTTCATGCTATTTCTCATATTCCAGATCGGTGTGGCATAAGGAAAATGTCCTAAAAAATATGATAATGTTCAATGGAAGTATCCAGACCCCAATATGGTTACAGTTAATTTTTATGCAGCTACGTTCACAGATTTGAGAAGCTCCAGGGTGGGGGTCATCATTAGAGACGAGGGTGACAATTTTTGGGCAGCTCTCTCCCATCGTGTCTCGCAACCTCTCGAGGTTGAACATGCAGAAGCTTTAGCTGGGATATTACCTCAACTTTCACTATATATTGTGATTTTTTGAACTTCAAATTAGAGGGGGACTACTATAACATTATCTCCATGCTGAGAAAGCAAGAAGACGATTGGTCTGCTGCATAAATTGTATTGAGTAGTTTGGGCGTTCACAAAATTTTTTCTCCTCCGATAATGGCCCGACCCATGTTTTAACTCAATATGCCAAAAATGTTAGGGATAATAGTGTATGTTTTGATGTTGTTCCTTTGTTTTTGAATAACGCCTTAAACTGTGATGTATTTCCTATTTTCATATAATTTATGTAATGGACATAAAAAAAATCTTAAAATCGAATGAATTCTTATAAATTTGTTGTAAGGTAAACATTTATATTATACCTCAAATACAATAGCATTAGAGTTATAAGTTCACATTAACGATAGACATTGATTATAGATCGTCTCCTTCCAAAGCAAGGAATTGTTTCCTTCCAAAGCAAAGATGACTATCCAAATCCCCACTTCATTTCAAATTGAATGGGCAAACGAATATACACAACCTTTGTCCCTTGACCCTCTAAATGCCATAAACTCTTCAAATTTCTTTAGCCCATACATATTTCCCCACATTTATATATGGAAATTTCAAGCCTAAGAAGCTTCAATCATCTTCAGGTATGCCGACTTTCTATCATACTCTCCTCGATTTTCTTTTTCCCACACAATGTTCCTAATATTTAATGTCATTTCTTTTTTTTGTAAGAAAAAATAAACCATTCTTTTTTCTTCAGTGTATTGGTTTGGAGCATACTGTTGGTCATTATTCCATCTTCATTGGAAGTAAGTTTCTTAACACTCTCCTCACATCATTGTAAAATGTGGCATTCACTTTTGCATATTATGTGTTGATTTTTTTCCTTTTTGATTGTTATAGCCCACATTGATATAGTAAAACATGTTTACAAATCATCCAAACATATTTAATATAGGATGAATTTTGTTGTCTCTTCCCTAATTCTTCTTTCCAAAATCAATCCAGTATAGGAGCATAACAGCCTCCATTGGACATAAAAGAATTCAGATGTCACTTTGGGGGGAGAGTGAATTATAAGGGCCAAGGGAATTTAAAACTGATCTAAGATTTATAAAGCGGACCCACATCCATACGACAATAACCAATCGCGACACGCTATGTTATCCTTTTGCGTCCAACTCATGAAAATCACGTGGCGGCCTAGAATTATTGTTTTTGTAATGAATTATAGTTTCAAAATACTTTTTTCGGTTCCTAGGTATTTGCAATTTCCATGTTCATCCTTAACTGTTGATCCACACATGAACATTCATACACGTTATTCTTGACTCAAGTTCATATTTTAACTTTCGTGAAATAAGTATTGCTGTGTGGATTCATTTGTTCATCAATTGTGTTTGAAGGTAAAATAAGACTTAACAAACGTGAACCATAGTTAGTGGCAGTAAAAAGGCATTTATTTGGCTATTGATTGTTGAAAGTTACTTTTTACTGTTCTTAGATCATCCTGTAGAATTGCATTTATTGAATATACTTTTATTTTACTTGGATACTTAATGATCGAGGGGAAACATTTTAATTTAATTTTAACATTGAGCAAATCCTACAATACAAGGTTGACACAAGGAGATGACAATTTTCTTGATTATGTTCATGGTAAAATCGAAAACTTAGTTTTAAACCTATATATAAGATTCCATTTTTGTGGTTTCTTTTATGCTTTAGGGGTATTGGAAAACATGATTGAAAGAAAAGAAAAACTATTCTTGAAATGGATTTATATAATCTTTTTTACAATGTTGGAAAGGTAGATTGCATATAGTGTTGAAATGGAATTTTGAAGATAAATTATGATTCAGTTAATGGTGCATATGTCCATATTTTGACAGAATTAAATTGTTTGAATTGATTTATCTTGAGATTCATCATATTTCCCAAGTAATTTTAATTATAAAAAGACAGGCATATGTTTAGTATTTGTGAACATTTTGAGTAATATCATAATGAGAATAATAACGTGGTGAGTTTGGATAGATCTTTTGTGTCTTTTAGTTATGGATCTCTACTGATTTTGCTTTTCGTTTTTTACATATTATCGAAAATCATATATGTTAGTCTTTTAAATGGTGAATGCATGTATCATATGGACATAGAGAAACTTTTTCTAATTTCCTTTTGACTACGTTTTTTTTTTCAATTACATAGTTAGCATAGTTATGTAGTCTTTCATAATTTTTTCATTTTGTAATTTTTATGGTCTCATTGTTGGTTTAAGAGAATGGGAAATTCGACTTTGCAAGTAAATTCTTATTTTACGAAAGTTGTGCAAGAAGAGGTAACACATTTACGACGGATGATTTTAAACTATAAACCCCTCTTTTCTGTTTAATACAATTTTGATTCAATTTATGACAGTTAAGGATTAAAAAAAGTTAGATCTACCTTTACACCTGTCATTTAGGTATAATTATACCACTCCGTATGCAACTATTTAACCTATAGGGTACTTTAATTTTTTTGTTTTTCATAGTGTAGTGATGTTTGAAGTTGGTTTGGGTAGAAACAAAAAGTGTGCACCTCAGTACTTTTATACTTTTAAAGTTGAATTATACGTATTGAGTGAAAATGAATTTCTTCGATCAAAGCTTTAGATTACACCAAAATGTCAGATAATAGTATTTATATTCCAACTCCAAATTCTGATATAGTAAAACCCTGCCATTTCTCCACAACCAGTTTCAAACTAAAGAAATAATCAGTGCCCAAAACTTAGGATATGCTTGGATGTCTAAAAGTATATAAAATTATGGGAAAACAAGAAAAAATTGTACTACTACTTGCATGCATATGTTTTTTCATGGGTCGGTGGGGTGATTTTTCCTACTAAATCAAATGCCTATATATGAAATGGTTCATTGTTGCTATTCTTTACTATATGTACTACTAATTTCCGTCTTATTGCATTTTTAATAGTATGGTACCAAAATATTCCCATTGGAAGTATTTTGATTAAGTACATTAAATAATGTCACTAAATACGTGAGCATCTATTATGTTATAACTTTATATATTTTCAATACCTATATTATTCAAGATTGATTACATGTTTTCAGATTTCTATTGTCATTATTTTTCCTATTGAGCTTGGTTAGTAGTAATTACATTTTCAATATTAACATTCAGACAATATGCTTACTATAGAACTTCGAAAGATTTGCAACATTTACTACTCAGTACTCAACACTTCAATACATGTTTAAGAATAGATTTATGAGCATATTATATTGCATTCATAAGCAAATTTTCATGTTAAGGACTTTGAGAACATATGCTTTATATTATGAATTTGATGTGATTCTTACGCATTTGTAGCAATGAGTTCGATGTTATCACGTTCTTAATCGTACATACTTGTTTAAAAATGTAATATTGGTATATTATACCTGTTAATAATTGAAATTTAAAATAGCGTGCTTCAAAAAGAGTAAAATTCAAGTAGTATGCTTCCTTCACTACTGGATACTTAAAAATAATCCTTCCACCATTTCAACCACATCATCTCAAACTGTGTCCCAAGAAGATTAAAAAAAATCGCAGTAAAACCATCCACACTACTCATCTATGGGTTAGATTCATCAGATATACTCCTGGAAAATGCTAGATGTTTAGGTGATCGAATAAAAATCAATTATCCAACGTGTATGCTTGCAAATAGATTATAATATACGTGTTTTATTTTATACACACAGTGAAAAGTACGGGCTCGACATGTTTTAAATTATATTTGTTATTGCTGATGCAAAAAATTACCCATCTACGTGGACCCAATAGAAATTGACACATGTCCCCTTAAGTGGCAACAACCATTGTCATCAATTACTTGGTCAGCTCAGAAGATAGATGATCGGCCAGCGGGCTGACCAACCCGAAGAATACAAACCATCATTATAGATAAACAATCATCACGTTGAATGAAGCTAAGAGTCATACTACGCATGCTCAATACTATCATCAACCACATTCATTATGTACGGGTGTAAATGCTTAAATTCATAAAGACATTCCAACCCTTGATCTTCGAGTCACTATAAATACAATGTATTCCCTTCAGAAAAAGTAAGGGAGAAAAGTACAAGGTCATTCTTCTAATAAGAATACCTAGCTTTCTGTAATCAGCAACGTCAAATACAATCACAGTGGACGTAGGATTTTCTCATAGCTAAACCATTTAAAAATCCTCGTGTCTCAATTAGTTTTCTCTCATTATGTTATATGTGATTATAAAATTTGCATCATATAATTCATTACCAATTTTGTACATCAACAGACTGGCACTATTTGTGGGAACGTTTGTTCGTCATCGTTCCCTACAAAATTCATTCCCTTAGTCTTCCTGAAAGATTGTACAGGATGAATGACATTCTTGAAAGCATTAATGTTGCTGGAGGCAATGCTCCTCCTAACACCACAAATATAAATGGTGTTCTGATCAATCTTGCAAAAGGGAAAGAAGTAATGCAATAAACTACGAGACAATTGTATCAATCCTTGCAAGCTAGACCAACGACTCCATCTCAACACACTAATGATCCGTCTTACAGAAGGGAAATGCCCACTCCTCCTCCTAGGAGGAATAAAAATAGTTATTACAGGTCCTCACGTGATAGGAATTATCGTCGGGGGCCTGTTTTTGAATCAGATCAACGGATTACCGTGATGGTTTCTCTCTTACTTCTGAACGTCCGAGTGCCTTGGAGCGATTAAGCAGGGCATCAGACCTTTATCATCTGGGACCTCGGGTAAATAGAGGGCATCATTAAGAACCATATCGGTCAAGATAATGACATAGCAAACACCATAGAAGATCAGTTAGATCTATAATAAGTGCCAAAGGATCCGTGCATGCTGAGCAGACTTCTCAATAAGAGAGCCCAGCACAGACGTATAGTAGGGATGCCTGAGCTGCTTCTGATAGATCTAAAGCTGAAAATCCTTCATGGAATGGGTCAATTCAATGATTAGAAGATCGGTTAGGGAATATGGCTAAGGTAAAGAATCCATTACAGCACACTTTTGTCAAAGGGTCTCCTTTCATCCAATCAATTGTTGATTTTCCTACCCCATATAAGTTTAAGACACCAGTGGTTACCCCTAAATATGATAGTGAGACTAGCCCCATTTTTCACATTGAGTAATATCAGACAATCATTGATATATATTTTTCTCCTGATGAAATGAGATGTAGAGCTTTTTCGAGCACCATCACTAGTTCAGTCCAGATATCGTACAATAACTAGCCCCGAGGATAAAATTTCAGTTTTAATCAACTTGTTGAGTTGTTCATCAGTAACTTTTGTTTTGGGGCCAAGCCATATAAGAGAGTATATCATCTTCTAAGTGTTAAGCAACGAGCACGAGAGACCACCAGAGAATACATCACTCGTTTTAGTAACGAGAAACTATAAGTGGTTGATTATGAAGAAAAAAACAACCATCAGCCCCTTAACGAGTGGGTTACTTCCAGAAAAATTATATTACCCACTGGCAAAAGTTCCTCCGGAAACCATGTCAGAGCTCATGGCTAAGGCTGGAAAAATCATGAATGCCGATAAGCAATGGCTACAAAGCAAAGCCCTACCAGCAAGCCTAAAAAGAAGGAATAAAAACAGAAGAAAGAGGATAAGCCTAAAAAGTATAAAGCATACTGTTGATGTAAAAAATTAGATCACTCTAATAATTCAATCACAGATAAATAAATGAGACAAAGAATTTTAAAGTGGTTCAGCCTTATAAGAATGGCCTACGTCCACTGTTGCTTTATTGCTGAGTTTTTGGGAATTCTTGATTACAAGTTATCTCAAGAAATTCCGCTCTAGGGGTCCTTTACAATGAGGATTGTACAATGTATTTATAGCCCTGAGGCTGTAATGTGAAAGGGTAATACATTAAATGATATACATATGAAAGGGTAATACATTTAATGCCCTCTTTGCGTGTGCGTCCAAATGATAAGCATTTAATGAGCAGTTAAACTGTTGATATCCTGCTTCGAGGTGCAGCTCGGACCGCCATGAGTAGCTCGGACCGCCTAAGCTTCTCGGTATTTAAGAGTTCCTCGGAGAGGCATTGTTCCTCGGAGCTTGACTAGTTCCTCGGGGAACTAGTCTTCCTCGTTGTAGTCTTGTTCCTCAGAGCGAGCGGGTTCCTCGGAGTGTTTGTTGTTGCCATGTAGATAGCTACGTGTCTTCATATGATTGGTCCATGACAGCAGATTAATTTTGGTATCAACAGAAGCCCCCAATGTTTCATAGTTCGAAATTTGAGGAGTATGGAATATTCTTTCTCGGAATATGGTAGCTTTAAATAGTCTTCCTGATTTTTTGAGGGTTTCCTAGATAACTTGCCTTGATGTAGAAAAATCAGATTTGAGGAAGATGCAAGCAAGATCCAAGCTCCAATCTCTCTTTTCTCCAAAGCTCTCTTCTTTCTCCTTTCTCTCTCTAGGTTAACAATTGTGTGTTAAGAGAAAATGAGGAAAATAATGAGGTTAGCAAGACTAAATCGGACCATTGGTCTAAAATGTCCAACTTTAATGACTAATACGTGATAAAATGATATGCGCTACACATTTAAGCTATAACCAGTCAAAAGTGTCCGAAATGCCAAAATACAATATGACAGTTATTTTGACTGTCTCGCACCTACCGGGACTAACTACACCCTCCAAATTATCATTTGAAAATTTTATAACTCATTTTAAGTTCCGGTTTCTCATTAAACCAAAATGTCATTTTATATCTTATGACACCATAAATCACCACATGGATATTTTTACCTACACATCAGGTAATCATACAACATTTTAGTAAATATTAACCTTTTTTCATATTAAATTAATATTTACTCAACATCCATCATTTTATAATTAATTACTACACATAGTAAATATATATAAAATAGGCTACCGAAAGAGAGGGTTGTTACAGTCGGGGTATCAATCCTAAGGGAAATAGGACGAGAAAATTGTGACGACATTTGGAAAGACAGAGAACCCTAACTTGACTGTAAAAGAAACGAAAAGATGCGATGGGAGATTAACTATTAACTAAATGCGGATTTAAATTAATGACTGACTAAACTAATAAGTGCTAATGCAATGCAACTAAGATAATTTACCTAAGAGAGATGGCAAGTGTATAACATACTTAACTGTAAATAAGAACAATAGGTCGGGTTACAGTTCCCCACACCCTAGTAATTCACCTTATAGGATACTAGACTTCGGAATTAGAATCTTAAATGAACCTGAACTTTATTAATCCTAAGCATTACGTATATGAAGGAGCGTAGTCCACATCATACGAAATCAAAGCCAAGAATAAAGTGATGTCACTATCACACGCGTCGCACTCTTAAGCATCCCAGTTACCTAAGGCAAACAAGATCAAATGTCCTAGGATGGTTGTGATAGTTACGCAACACGATTCCTTTAAGATTAAATTCAAAAATCTATTTTCAATTATGATGAATTACATTGGGTGGGGTTCATCCACCCCAACCCTGAAAAGTTTAGCCAAACATGATTAAATGAATAAAAATATCAATTTTAGAATTAAAAGAAATCATTAGTGCTTTGGAAGAATTTGACAAGAACAATTTTTAGTGAATAATTGTAGCTAAGAATTAAGGATTAATTAACTAAATAAGGAATAATTCAAAGCGGTGAAATAAAATTACTTGCATTCAATGAATCCGAAAATCAAATCTGAATATTGCAATTAATCTTCAAACTAGGGTTTTCTATAAAGGTGAGATATTTTTCTCTCTCTAAAAACCTCACAAAAAATTAATTATTCGAACTCTCCTATGTCTAATAATAACTAAAATTAAAATAGATCAAGAAAAATCAGGAGTTGTAGCTGAATCAAACTCTAAAATCGGAGGTGAAAATCACGATTTATCTCTATCGGACCGGTCCAACGATTAATACCGGATCGATTTGCTGCTAGACAGATCAATTCATTTTTTTATAATAAACAGATCGGTCTGCGGTCTAAAACTGGCCAATGTAAATTTCCCCTTCTAGACCAGTTCGTTTTCTCCAATAATCATATCAGTTCGGTACCTAAAAGTGACTAGTGTGTTTTTCTCATCCGGACCGGTTCGTTTTCTTTCATATTCGGTCCCGTCCGAGAATTACTCTAGCTTGACTATCTCATCTTTGGGGTTTCATATCTTCTAGATCGATGATTGGATTGAGGTGCTGTTTCTTCCTACGCGCTCATGGAAGCACAATCTTCATTTTTCATGTTGGACTCTCCTCCGAATTCTCGATGTAACCTATCTGTTTTGCCCTTTGACTTTCCTTCCTTGATTCATTCTTGTGCTTTGGCTTCTTCCTCTCTTTACTTAGCAATAAATACCTGTAAATATCATGAAAAAGACACAAAATTCGAGATACTATGTAGAAAGGTCAGTAGCATATAAATGAAATAAATTCGTATGAATTACATTATTCGAGGTGCTAAAAGATACTAAATTAGGGGGTAAATTCAGAAGAATTGATGCCTAATCAAACCCCCTAACTTAGAACTTTGCTCATTCCGAGCAATGTAAAAGAATCCGACTATGGCTCAACTCTTGAAAATCATTTTATTTGGATGAAATACCACATTCGTGGGCAAGCGATTGTATTTAGCATATGCAACAAGCATATAAACCCCTAGGTTACCGTAATAGGACAAGTTGAGTCTCATGAGGGTTTGCAATGAATATACGCACAAAATTCTTTTTGAGTCAAAGAAATTCAAAATACTTAAAAATTATTTGATTTAAACTTTTCGAAAAATAGTCACCCTAAATTTTTATTCGTAAGTCTCAATTTGTCGCCTGTGTGTGAAGCCAAAATTTAAACCGCAGATTTCCACCGATTGATCATTACGTTACTTTCCAAAAATTCTCTTTGATTCATTTCTCACGTGATGCTCTTACAAACGAATCTATCGGATTGTGTCTTTTTCTCTCAGTGTGCATGATTTAAGGAGTAAATGTAATGGAACACAAGTTCATGCACACAATTACGAAAGACGGACTATTTGAGGTGGAAAGGATCTCGTCATTAGAGTACAATTATATGAAGCACCTTATACCTTTGACTTGCTTAAGTCTACATTGTATAAGTGCTCAACTAATTTGGAAATATTGACAAAATTGGTAGTCCATCCTAGAAACCAAAAAGCCTCAGAACCTATCTCTCTAATCCTCTTCAATGATCCATGATGGTATAAAATGAATCACACTACACACAATTAGAAGTGAATACATGTGTTAATATTGCTTAAAATTGAGTGTGTGTTTAATTCCCCTTTAATTGGAGCTTTAATAATTTTTGGGAATTTTTAAATATTTTTTAAACCTTTTAAAACTTTTTTTTAAACATTTTTGAATAAACATTTTTATTAATAAAATTGGTTTATAAAATTTGTGGGGTTTATATACTATTTTGGAAACTTCATTTTTCACTAAAATGTTTGGTTGGGTACGATCTCAAAGCGCTAGAGACTTCAGGGTGATGTTTTGTAATTACATTGATGCGCGTGTGAGAGCCACTAACAAGCCAACACTTGTCATCCTTTTGGTGCGTTAGTTTGTGTTTGTTGTGTGAGAGGTTAGCCAGGTGCATTGGTGATCGTTGGATCTTTCCTTATCAAGGGTCTGCATGTGTTCTTGGTTAATCCCGGTGCTATCCATATGAACCAATCAGAATTACTTTAATCCACCGCTGTTTTATAACCTTTGGATTAAGTCAAACCTTGCAAGACTTGATCACAGCCCTTGATTTCCCTCGAATATCTAGAACCTTCCCTCATCCCTGTAAATACCTTCCTCTTCTCAGCCTTATAGAACTTTTGGGCATTCGTCTTTGTGAGAAAAAAAAAATAAGAGAGAAGAGAGAAAAAAAAAGAGAGAAGAGAGAGAAAGGGAAACCTGTTAGCCAAACCCTAACCCTAACCCTAAACAGTTCATCTTCTCATAAACAAACCTTCGTACATTCAATCCCAAACACAACCTTGAGTGTTTGTGAGAGAGAGTGGTTTGTTCTTGTGTTGCTGTAACCTCGTGATCTTTAGATCTTGTACACAACTTAAACATTTGTGTGAAGATCTAGGTTCTCTTTCATAGAAACGTTAGATCTACATACTATATGTTACATTTTCACTATTTATTTCTCCTTCCCAATTCGTAGAATCATGTTTTTTTGGACTTTTTTGCGTGCTTCGATTCCCGCGTTACTTTTCATCTTCTTAGCCACTGTTGTCCGCTTTGATTCCCGTGCCACTTTTACTCTTTTTAGCCGCTGTTGTCCGCTTTGATTCCCGCGCTACTTTTCATTTTTTTAGCTGCCGGTAACGTAATCATCCTTTTTTGTAATCATTGTTTCACCATTTCCCAAGGCAAGGTATTTAAACTTCACAGACGTTCCCATCGTCTTCTACCTTTTAAATTTTTATCTTCGAGTTTTACGTCGTCTCTTCCTACTCTCTTGTGCGTTCATCTTTTCCGTCGTTCGTTGTCAACAGCTCTACTCTTTTTCTGTAAGATCTTCTTCTTTCTTCTTTATTTCTTTTATTCATCATCATGGTTTACTCTATTGAGTCTCTTGAGGAGTTTCGCTCTGATTTTTCCATTCCCTCTTGGGTTGTCTTGGAATAGCTTTCTGAGCCTTCTGATTATTTCAATTTGGCTGAGGGACATTGGTTCCAGGTTGTCTTGGAATAGCTTTCTGAGCCTTCTGATTATTTCAATTTGGCTGAGGGACATTGGTTCCCCAGCCTTTTTATTGCTGAGTGTGGATTTTCTTTTCCACCAAATCCCTTGTGTCTGGAATTCTGTCAGTATTTTGACGTCGTTCCTGCGAGAATAGCCCCCAACACATGGAGAATAGTTAATGGGGTGCATAAATTAAATCAAGTCCATGGAACTCGCATAGGAATTCCAGAAATCATGTACTGCTATACATGGGCAGTTAATGATAATATTTTTTATTTGAAAACTAGATTTTTTAATAGAGCCTTAGTAGTCAATCTCCCAGATGCCAATAGGGATTGTTTTGAACATGGGGTTGTCATAAAAAATTGGCAACACCCTCCATTAGCTGGAGATGAGGTTTACCAAGGTCCCAGATGCCCTCCATATGGCAACGGGATAGGTTATTTTTATTTTATTTTATTTATTTTGAAATCATGTTTCTTTTGTGTTTGATAAAATGTGCCACTGATAACAATGTTTATCTATTTGCAGTTGATAACAAAAGAAAGTGCCCAAAGGAAGCAGATGTTAATGTAAGACATCTGAAACTTATCTGGAGTCTGCATCAGAGTGTTGCTGACGAGCACATTAGGTCGGCCTCGTATTTGCTCCAGTACAAGAGCTACACCACTTCCTTCACTGCTCGTCCAGTGATAAGTGAATCAGAGCCAGTTCCAGCTTCCACAAGTTCCTCGCCTGAATCCCATATTCCTTTAAGTGAAAGGATAAAGAAGAGAAGACCTCCTA
Source organism: Sambucus nigra (assembly GCA_949130495.1). Lineage (NCBI taxonomy): Eukaryota > Viridiplantae > Streptophyta > Magnoliopsida > Dipsacales > Adoxaceae > Sambucus > Sambucus nigra. The sequence goes on from OX422222.1 coordinate 234,366,861, forward strand.
CCCTATTTGAGAAGACTGCTTCCGGTTCTGGGGAGGCAAAGAGGAGTAGGATTGATGTCCCAAGAGATGGGACAAAGAAGAATGATAGACCTTACTCAGCTACTGCAGTTGTGAAGGTTGCTGAGAAGCCCGCAGTGGCTCCGAGCAGGTCTGCTGCTCCTAGAGAGGTGATTGTGATATCACCGACCAAGGATTCTTCCTTGGTTGAATCTGTACCTGTTCCCCCGAGGAGGCTGAAGAAAAGTTCCTCGGTTAATTTGGCTGATTCCATTTCTCAGCCCCCAGTTGCTAGAATTGGGGTTCCATCTTTTATTCCCCCGAGCTCTACCATCAGCTCGGTAAAGTCCTCGACCATTCCCGAGGTACAAGGTTCTTAAGAAAGCCTTACTCGGGATATGGTCACCTCATTAGTTGCTCGTCATCTTACTTTCAATTTTTCATATTTCCTTTGTCATTTCTGTTTCTAACTTGCTTTCTGTTTCTGTTCACAGTTGACGAGCTGCTTTAACATAATCCTGAAGAAGGATGAGGCAATTAAAGCTTCATGCTCCTCGTCCAGTGTGGAGGGAGCTTTGGAGGAAGCTAAAAAATCTCTGGCAAATTCTCGGCATACATATGCTACTGATAAAGCTATCTGGGAGAAGAAGCTTGCCTCCACCGAGCAGGATAAAGCTCGAGCTGTTGAAGCCTCCAAAGAGTTGGAGAAGAAAAATAATGCCTTGGAGAAGGCAAATAAAGAGCTCGAAGAGAAGCTCAAAGCTGCTGGAGAGCTGGAAAATAAACTCAAAGTTGCCGAGGAGGAGTTGGCTAAACTTCAGGAAGTAGGTCGGCAGAAAGAGGAGGTAGAAAATAAGTTGACGACTGCTGAGAACCTGCTGTCCGAGAAGCTCTCCTCGGAGAAACTGAAGAGGAAAGCCGCCGTGAAGAAGTCCTTCAGCTCTGGATGGGACAAGGGGTGGAATAAGGTGTTGGCTGCCATGGTATCTTAAGTGGACTATGGCAGTCTAAAGTACTTTAGGGATGGATGGGTCGTTGCCCTTCAGGAAATGAAGGTCGACGAGTCCTCCGAGCTCTTCCAGAAACATATCCCTGGTCCCTCTCCAACTCCAGAAGAATTAGAAGAGGACGAAGCTACCTCTGAAGAGTCTTCGATGGTGATGGGAGATCATGCTCTAGCCATCCAGCCTGCTGCTGAGGAAAATCAGCAAGTCGTTTCCTCCTCCGAGCAACCGCCTACTCTCCCCGAGCAACCTACCTCTTCATCCCAGCCTCCCGAGAAGGTTTTGGGAGATAAGGAAAAGGTTTAGTGTTGTTCGGGTTTTCTGTTTATTTTGTTTCTCTATATCAAATGTAACTCAGAAGATGTAACTCTGAAGTATGATCTAATAAAACTTGAACTTTTTTCCATACTGTTGTTGATCTTATATTCATACTCCGCTTGTTTCTTTTATTTATGATTGCTCTTTCTCTTCTCTGCCAGTTTCTGGCCAGGATGAAACTGCTATCTGCCCATGATACAAAGTTATTGCAGTAATGTAATGAATACTTTAAGGCTGGACACACAGACTTGAGTGCTGCACAAGTTGCAGACATCCTTGGACAGGATGCTTCAGAACAGGCAGTTGAAGCATATCAGTACCTGAAGTGTCTACTTGACCGAGCAGTGGCCAATAATGTGGCATACTATGAAATGATCGAGGATCTCTAGTGCATCCTCAAAGACCTTCAGAATCAATACAAGGAATCAACTGCTATGTTGCATGAAGGTTACGAGAAGAAATACAAATTGATCATGGCTGACAAGGGCTACGAGAAGCTTTTTGCTGGATATGATCTGAGGGAGAGAACTTTAAAGGGTGAAGTCGAGGAATGTCGACAGATTGCCAAGTTGCTGGAGCAAGAGAATAACAACTTGCAAAAAGAGCTATCACAATTGAAGTTTGCAGCCTCCACTTCCAGTGCCTTGATCCCAGTGACGGACGAGGGATTCTCGTTCCTAGAGGTTGAGAATGCCAAGTTGAGGGACGAGTTGGAGACTTTAAAGAGTTCTGGCACCTCTACATATTCTCGCGGTCGAGCAAGAGCTCCTCGGGGACGAGCAAGAGCAGCTCGGGTTCTTTTCGAGGAACAGAGAACTCAATCTGCGTTAGAGAACCAGGCTTTCCAATTAATGGCGAAGAACCAGGCTTTGTCTGATATGTCAAAGAAGATTAGGGACTTGGAAAAACAACTCTCTGCGCAGAAGTCAATCTTAGAGAATAAGGAGCTTTTCATCAAGAATCTCCACGAGCAGCTAGAAAAGCTAACATATCAATTCCACAAATAGCCCAGGGAGTTCTGGATGGCTAAATACAACGAAACACTATTCCACTTGGACGATCGTATCCAGAATGCCAACAATGAGGGCTACAAGCAAGGCTGGCTGAATGCCTTAGGTGTGTTGAAGCTCGAACAAGGTCATTATCTGTGGGACTACCATGATCCCGGGTTGCTCGACTTGCCTGTGCCGCCTTATAATTTGGACATGGAGTGGATCCCTGCTCGGGCCATTCCTCGGAACTTAATTTCAAAGTATCTCGGTGACTACAATCTTCACTCTCAAATCGAGGTATCTCATCCCGAGCATCTCTTAGATCGACTATCCGTGATGAATGTCAGGATGCTGAAGGATCTTAACTTTATCAATTCTCCTCAGTCTTTAAATGATCCTCCTGCTGGCGAGGAACCTGTGTCAAAAACAGAGGGGAAGAGACCAGTAGAATAGGAATTTTTTATGTAATAGCTAGTGTACAAGTCAATGTAACTATAATTTCATTATCAATGTAATTTATTTTGAATTCAATGAAAGACTTTCATTTTTGTTTGTAAATCTTGATTGCTATTGTCATGTACTTATCAAACACTTTATATTTATGCATCTCTGTTAAAAAGATAACAATATTATGTTCTTCGTCGACCAACTCAGTAACAATTAAAAAGTTACAAGTATCAATACTGTTGCTCGATCACTTAATAATAAAGTAACGAGTATAAAAATGTTGTTTAAAATGTTTCCAACCAACCAAAGTTGTTAGATTCTCCATGTCGACCAACTACAGTTAGTGGGTTTTTATCCCCGACCAGCTATAGTTAGTCTTTTTGAAATAATTTTACCCGTAAAATGTTTCCGATTAACCAAGATCGGTAAATTTTGTTTGTCGACCAACTACAGTTGGTGGGTTTTTATCCCCGACCAGCCATAGTTAGCAACTTTTGCACTTTTTGGAATGATCTTACCTCTCGACCAACATAAGTTGGCATTTACGAGAATATTTTGTTTCCTAGCCAAACAGGTTGGCATTTTTAGGAATATTTCGTTTCCTAGCCAAATAGGTTGGCATTTTTAGGAATATTTTGTTTCCTAGCCAAACAGGTTGGCATTTTTAGGAATATTTTGTTTCCTAACCAACCGAGGTTGGCATTTTTAGGAATATTTTGTTTCCTAACCAACCGAGGTTGGCATTTTGTTTCCTAACCAACCGAGGTTGGCATTTTTAGGAATATTTTATTTCCTAGCCAACCGAGGTTGGCATTTTTAGGAATATATATTTTGCTGTTGAGCAGTCTGAGCTTTGCCGAGTTTTGCTGAGTAGTGTGTAGCACTAGTATTCCCCGAAAAATTCTCAATAAAAGGAGAGACTTTAGCAGAATATCTTCATTTTATTCATACTGATGGAACTGTGTTACATATACATCACTGATAATACTTGCGTAGGTGCTCTGCGTTCCATGCATTCTTGAACTCTTCCCCCTCTAGAGTTGATATTCGATAAGTTCCTGGTCGAACAACTTCTGTAACTCGGTATGGTCCATGCCAGTTTGCCTCCAGTTTGTTGTGCTTTTGGATTACTTTCTTCAGCACATAGTCTCCTTCTTTCAGGTCGCACCTCTTCACCCTTTTGTTGTAGAACAGAGTTGTTCGCTGCTGGTAAGCAGCATTTCTAATGGCTGCTTCTTCTCTGACTTCCTCGAGCATGTCTAAATCCAGCCTTCTCATTAAGTCGCTGACAGGGGAATTGAAATTTAGTACCCTGTGTGTTGGGAGACCCAACTCGGCAGGTATGACAGCTTCACTTCCAAACGCCAGCATGTAGGGTGATTCTCCAGTTGCTACTCGGGGAGTAGTTCGGTAGGCCCAAAGTACTGATTGTAGCTCGTTGATCCAATTCGATTTTCCATTATCCAGTCTTTTTTTCAAGCCATTTAGTAGCGTTCTGTTTGTCACTTCAGTTTGTCCATTGCTTTGAGGACGGCCTGATGCTGAGTGGACCTTCAAAATATTTGACTGATGACAATAGGCGGCAAACTCCTCGTTATCAAATTGTATTCCATGGTCTGTGATGAAGGCATGAGGTAGACCATATCGATAAATGATGTTCTTCCAAACAAATTGGTACACCTTCTCGTACGTCATGTCAATGAGTGGCTCAGCTTCTACCCATTTAGTAAAATAATCCACTGCGACGATGAGGTACTTGAACCTTCCTCGGGTCGTTGGCAGTGGCCCAACCAAATCAATTCCCCACATGGAAAATGGCCAAGGGGAATTTATGGGTGTCAACAATGCTTGTGGAGTTCTTCGGATGGAGGAAAAGCGCTGGCACTTGTCACATTTCTTGGCGTAGGCTATGCAATCAACTCATCGTCGGCCAGTAGTATCCTTACATCATCACCCTTGTAAAAGCGTCCGACCTGCTACATGTGCTCCACAAGACCCTTCGTGGACTTCTTCAATTAATTCTTTCACTTCGGAGGGGTGTACACATCTCTGCAAACCTGTCATAATTCCTCGTCTATATAAAACACCATTAGTTAATACATACCGAGCAGCTTTAAACTTCAATTTTTTGGCACCGAGCTTGTCAATTGGCAATTCTCCCTCCTAGATATACGCCCTGATGGAATCCATCAAAGATGGTCCTAAATCAAGGGTGATAAAGTTCATCGTCAGATCTTCATCTATGCTCCGACCAGCTAACACTTCAATTGGGATTATTCGTCGTAGCTCGGTGCGATTAGCTGATGCTAGTCGAGCTAGGGCGTCTGCTCTCGCATTCTCCATTCTTGGTATTCTGACCAGCTGAATAGCGGCAAATTCTGACACCAGCTCTTTTGCCTTTGCATGATATCTGATCATTAATTCTCCTTTAACTGCATATACTCCCATCATTTGGTTTACGATCAATTGAGAATCACTGAAAACAATGACCTGTTGCGCCTCCATAATTTTTGCTAAACCAAGTCCTGCAATCATGGCCTCATATTCAGCCTCATTGTTGGAAGCTTTGAATTGGAAACGCAATGCGTATTCCATATCGACCTCATCTGGAGTGCTCAAAACTATCCCCGCGCCGCATCCTACCTTGCAAGATGAGCCATCTACATATAGTCTCCATATAGATAACTCGTCTTCAAATTTCTGATCAGTTAGAGTTCCTCGGTGAAATATTTGTTCCTTCCTTTCCTCCTCGGGTTTTTCTTGCTCTTCGTCGATCATTTCTCCTTGCCCTTTTACCAACCAGAGTTGTCCTGAGTCCGAAGTCAATGATCTTGTAACATCCATTAGCCCTTTTACCAACTGGAGTTGGTCTGAGCTAGTGTTTGTTGATATTGTAACATCCACAGGTTAATCATCGAGCAAATCTTATTTCTCGTTCGGAATCCTCACAACTATCTCTGCGTCACATCCTGTAACATCCACACGCCCTTTTACTAATCGGAATTGGTCTGAGCTTGTGTTTGTTGATCCTGTAACATCCACAGGTTGATCAGCGAGCAACTTTTGTTCCTCGGAGCTATCAGGATAGGTGAACTCTGCTATAAAATCTGCTACAGCTTGCCCTTTAAGCGATGATCTGGGTTCATAGACTATATCATATTCACCGAGTTCTATTGCCCAGTACATCAATCTTCCTGATTTTTCTGGCTTATGCAGGGCTTGCCTCAATGGAATATCAGTATATACTACTATGGTATGAGCCTGGAAATATGGCCTCATTCTCCTACTCGCCTCAATCAGCGCCAGTGCCAATTTCTCCAGCTTTGGATATCTGATCTCTGCTCCTCAGAAGGCCTTACTTGTGCAGTAAATTGTCTTTTGTACTCCATTCTCCACTCTGATCAACGTCGAGCTAACTGCATTCTCGGACACTGCAAGGTACAAGTATAATTTTTCTCCTATCACAGGCCTGGACAACAGTGGAGGTGTTCCCAAGTATCTCTTCAAGTCTTGAAAAGCCTTCTCGTATTCATCATTCCACTCAAAAGTCTTTCTGAGTGTCTTGAAGAATGGGAGACATCTATCAGTTGCTCGTGACCCAAATCTGTTGAGTGCTGCTACTCGTCCTGTGAGACTCTGTACTTCCTTCTTCGTCGTTGGAGATCGCAGCCCTAATAGAGCTTTGATCTTTTCAGGATTTGCTTCAATGCCTCGTTGATTGATAATGTACCGGAGAAACATGCCTTCTCGTACTCCAAAGATGCACTTCGTCGGGTTCAACTTCATTTGATATTTATCTAGTTGATCAAAAGTTTGACTTAAGTCAACTAGATGATCGACGACTTTCTTGCTTTTCGTCAGCATATCGTCAACATAGACTTCCATATTGTCACTGATTTGTTCAACAAAGACCTTGTTCATCAGCCTCTGATATGTTGCACCTGCATTTTTCAAACCAAAAGGCATAACATTATAATAATAAGTTCCCCTAGGGGTAATAAAAGAAGTACTATCCCTGTCTTCAGGTTTCATTTTAATTTGATTGTAGCCAGAATAAGCATCCATGAAGTTCAGCAACTCGTGTCCCGAGGCAGCATCCACCAGTTGATCAATTCGGGGAAATGGAAAATGATCCTTTGGGCATGCTTTGTTGAGGTCGGTGAAGTCCACACACATCCTCCACTTGTTGTTCTTCTTCTTTACCATTACCACATTGGCTAACCAATCTGGATATTTAACATCTTCAATGAAACAAGCTTTCTGGAGCTTCTCGACTTCCTCCTGTATAGCCTGATTCTTCTCGGGACTGAATACTCTTCTTCTCTGCTTCACAGGCTTGATCTCCTTATTCACATTGAGCTCGTGACATAAGAAGTTTGGGTCTATCCCAGGCATATCTTCATGACTCCACGCAAAAGTTTATCTTTTACTTATAAGGAAAGTTATCAATTCCTGTTGTAATGAGGCTTCCAACGATGAACCTATTTGAGTAGTTCGCTCAGGGTGCTCGTCGTCCAGAATGATATTTTTAGTAGCTTCCACCACTTGACCCTTTACGAGTTGCGACTCATCTCGGGGATCCAATGTTTCAATTTCTACACCTTCATCCACTTGATAAGTAGTGGTATTTGTCTTTGATTCTTCCAGTTCTTCTTGCTCGGCGAATGAATAATAGCATTCCCGAGCTACTTTCTGATCACCTTTCACAACTCCTACTCCAAAGTTTGTTGGAAATTTTAGGCACTGATGTACTGTAGATGGCACAACCTCGAACTTCTTCAATCCTACTCTTCCCATGAAGATATTGTACGATGATTGGACATTCTTATCCATCACGAAGAAACGTATTCTTTCTGCCCGACAAGCAAGCCATGTACCAATGAATATATTCAACTTGATCGTCCCAAGTGGAAATACTTTCTCGCCAGCAAAACCAATGAGGGGTCTGTGGTAAGGTTCCAGTTGAGGTAGCTTTAGATTTAAACTATCGAAGCACGAGTAGAATACGATGTCTGTTGAGCTACCATTGTCGACCAGTACTCTTGAAATCATGACCTCCTTCATTCTCATTTTGATCACCAGTGGGTCATCATGAGGATATAAAACACCTGCAAGGTCATTTTTTGAAAAACCTATTACCAATTTCTCCTTGTTCACCTTTCTCGGACGATTTTCCTCAGCTAGATTTATTCGTTGAATGTACGAGCAAGCTTGGGCCTCACCGAGGTAAGCTTTTCTTTCTACAGTAAGGTCTCCTCCTCCTGCATCTCCTCCTGTAATAGCATTACAATCAAATGAACCAAAGCGTATTGAAAATACCTCTCGTTTTGGCTGCCTTGGTTTCTTGGGAAGATCGGGATCATCCTCTGGATCAACTTCGTGGTTTCTCTTTTTGTTCTCCTCTGCTCGACGAGGAGATCTAAACCTCTCTCTAGTTCGGTCGTTGTTTCTTCTTTCGCCTCCCCGATCAACATACTTTGTTAGCTTTCCTCGTCGGATGAGTGTTTCAATCTCATTCTGAAGGGCTATGCAATTTTTGGTCATATGACCATGATCTTTGTGGAACTCGCAATATTTTTCCCTATTCCTCGTGCAGGGTCTGCCTTCATTTTCTTTGGCCAGTTTAACTCCTCGCTGTTCTTAATTTCTTCCAGGACGTGGTTGATATTTACCTTCAAAGGTGTGTAATTATCAAATTTCCTTAAGACCTCCCATGACGACCTATTTTTGGATTGTTTGTAACCACCATTGTTCTTATGTTCGTTCTTCTTAGCTTTATCACCTTCCACCTTGGTTTCTTTGGCGTCCATATTCTTCTTCGCAGACATGGCCTCCTCGACATTCATAATTTTGGACGCTTTTCCCATCAGGTTCGACATGGTTCGAGGTGGATATTTGGCCAAAGTATAGTACAACTTGTTTGGCAGTACTCCACTCATCAAAGCGGTAATCTCTATTTTCTCCTCATAATCAACGACTTCGAGTTTCTCGTTATTAAAACGAGTTATATAATCTCTAGTACTCTCACCAGCTTTTTGTCTAACACTTAACAAATGTGCTACTCGTTTAACTGGCTTTGATCCAAAGCAGAAATTCCCAATGAATAGTTCGGCCAGTTGAAGAAAAGTTGAAATCTTACCCCGAGGAAGACTATTATACCATATTTGAGCAGATCCGGTAAGTGTTCCCGAGAATTCTTTGCATCTCATCTCATCTGGGACAGCATAGATGTCGGCTGCAGCTTGGTATTGTTCTATATGGAGGACAGGGTCAGTCTTTCCATCATACTTGGGAGTCACAACAGGTGCTTTGAACTTTGATGGTGTTGGAAAATCAACAATGTCCTGGACAAAAGGCGTTCCTCGAACAAAGGTTCATTGTAGAGGGTTCTTGGCCTTAGCCATTTCCCCTAATTTATCCTCCAGCCTCTGAATAGATCCTTTCCATGCATCATTTCCTTCCTCGGTCCTATTGGTTCGAGCAACTGATCGCGTTAAAGTGGCTTCCTAGGATTTTTCTTGACGAGCAGCTGATCGGTCATAGGATCTATCTTGACGAGCAGCTGGTCGCGACTGGGCAGATCCTTCCCTTAAATCTGATGGTCGTCGAAAGCTCCTCGACGTTGCATTAAGAGGACTTTTGTTCCTCCTAAGGCCTAATCGGTCGAAAGGAGAAACCCTACTTAATCTTTCCAATGCGCTGGTCCTTTCTGGGGAGAGGGTGACACGTTGTTCAGTATCCGTGGCTCGTACCGACGAATTTCGCCCAGGTTGATAAGAGAAATCATCAGATTCCTCATTGCAATGTGAGTTAGTATGCCTAGTACGCGAAGAAGGCGCACGGGTATTTCTTTGAACGCTCCGTGGTCCGGAATGGGCTGATGCACCGCCATGAAGGGTTTGGATGAGTTGTCGCATGGTTTCTTGCATGACGGTTTGGCCCTGAGCCAGATTTGCTATTATTCCAGGCAGATCTGGAATAATTGGTGGAGCAGATGGATTTGGAGGGGTTCCAGCATTTCGATTGCTGGATTCAGGAATATCAGCCATTGGTAATGGATTATTTTCGATGAAAAACGATATTATCAGTCGTTTCCCACAGACGGCGCCAATCTGTTGATGTAAAAAATTAGATCACTCTAATAATTCAATCACGGATAAATAAATGAGACAAAGAATTTTAAAGTGGTTCAGCCTTATAAGAATGGCCTACGTCCACTGTTGCTTTATTGCTGAGTTTTTGGGAATTCTTGATTACAAGTTATCTCAAGAAATTCCGCTTTAGGGGTCCTTTACAATGAGGATTGTACAATGTATTTATAGCCCTGGGGCTGTAATGTGAAAGGGTAATACATTAAATGATATACATATGAAAGGGTAATACATTTAATGCCCTCTTTGCGCGTGCGTCCAAATGATAAGCATTTAATGAGCAGTTAAACTGTTGATATCCTGCTTCGAGGTGCAGCTCGGACCGCCATGAGTAGCTCGGACCGCCTAAGCTTCTCGATATTTAAGAGTTCCTCGAAGAGGCATTGTTCCTAGGAGCTTGACTAGTTCCTCGGGGAACTAGTCTTCCTCGTTGTAGTCTTGTTCCTCGGAGCGAGTGGGTTCCTCAGAGTGTTTGTTGTTGCCATGTAGATAGCTACGTGTCTTCATATGATTGGTCCATATCAGCAGATTAATTTTGGTTTCAACACATACACTCCATTAACGGTCAATATCCACCATATCCTGGAGGAAATTAGGCACAATAAAGATTTAAAGTAGCCTGAGAAGTCGAGGGCATCTCCCAACAGGAGAGATAAATCCAAATATTATGAATTCTACGAGGATCATGGCCACATGTCCGATAGTTATATTGCTTTAAAGAATGAAATTGAATCCCTCATTCACCGAGGAAAGTTAAGCAATTTTGTTGATCAGTATTAGAGCCGATAAACAAGCGAAAGATCAAATTCTCCCTACAAGCCTAGAGATGACAAGAAGCGAGGCCATGATGATGGTTACGAAGACAATCCAGTAATGCCAAAGAAGCCCAAGCAACCAAAAATTGAGGTAGTTATGATAAGTTTTGGTTATTTTTATTACCATGTCATCACAGGTGGAGATACAGAAGGATGATATCAGACTGCTGAGAGGAAAGCTTATCCGAATGAAGATCATAGCTGCTCATATATACAACTATCAATTTAAATGGTGATGATGACCCACGAAAGTAAACAAAGATAAACTTGTCATCAACTTTTCCAAAAATGACCTCTACAGAGTATTGTATACTCACGACGACTCGCTAGTCGTCAAGTTTATAATCCAGGAAGCCATCATTATTAGGATTAAGATAGGCAATGGAAGTTCAGCTGATAGTTTGGGACTGAAGCTTAGTCAAATGGAATTGTACCACAAACCCTTGATTGGATTTTCAGTGGAAAAGTTTATCCCGTTTGAATAGTCAATTTAGAAGTGTTATTCAACACCTGGACAACAAGCTGCATTGAGAAGGTACATTTATTTGTTATGGATAATAATGTTCAATCAGTTTACAATGTGATACTCGATAGGTTAGGATTAAATAAAGGTGAAGTTGTACCATTTACTGTCCACCAATGTTTAAAGTTCCCTACCCACTTCGGGGTAAACTAAGTAAAGGGTGATCAAAAGGTGGCCATAGAATGCTATTACTCTTCAGCCGAGCACGAAGATTTGGTTGATTTAAAGAAAAAGAGAACCACTTACCAAGTTGACACTGTGGAGTCTAATAGCGAATCAGAAGTTGATACTTTGGATCACCGAGATGATACAAAGCTAGTCAAAGGGTAGATAGTAGAAGTTACTAAAAGCATCATGATGAAAAACTAAAAAGAACCACCCAAATTGGCTCTACATTGTCGCCACTCCTCAAACAGGAAATGGTTGCATTCCTGAGGAAGCAAAAGAATGTATTCGCTCGGAGTCATGAAGATATGACTGGGACTGATCCAAACTTTCTCTGTTACGAGCTCAACATTAGAAAGGACACCAAGCCAATCAAACAAAAGCATAGGGTGTTCAATTATGAGAATAATCAGGCCATTAAAGAGGAGGTAGAAAAACTATAGAAAGCCCAGTTCATCGAGGATGTCAACTATCCAGCATGGTTGACAAATGATGTGATAGTAAAAAAGAAGAATGATAAGTGGCGAATGTGTGTAGATTTCATTTATCGTAACAAGGGTTGCCCAAATGACCATTTTTCATTACATATAATTGATCAGTTAGTAGATGCCATAGCAGGACATGAGTTATTGAGTTTCATAGATACCTATTCTGGATATAACCAGATAAAAATGAAATTACAGGACAAAAAAAGCACTTCTTTCATTACCAATCGAGGTACTTATTGCTACAACGTGATGATCTTTGGGCTAAAAAATGCTGGAGCAACATACCAGAGATTGGTCAATAAGGTGTTTGAAGAACAGATTGGGAAGAATGTGGAGGTGTGCGTAGATGACATGCTGACTAAAAGTAAAAAAACTTCAGATCATATAAGGGACCTCAGTCAAACTTTTTTACCAACTGGAAAAGCATCAGATGAAACTGAATCTCACCAAGTTCGTATTCGGTGTGTAAGAAGGAATATTCCTCGGCATTATAGTGAATCAGAGAGGAATAAAAGCGAACACTGCTAAATCAAAGCTCTAATTTAAATGCAATAACCAACTTGCAAAAAATATGTTAAAAAACTTACTGGCAGACTGGTTGCCCAGACCAGTTTGTTTCTCGAGCAACAGATAAGTGTTTACCATTATTTAAGGTGCTCAGAAAGACCTTCGAGTGGAATGAGGAGTGTGAATAAGCATTTCAAGAGTTAAAGAAGTATTTAGGATTTTTTCCATTATTATCCCAACTATTTTTGGCAGAAAGATTATACTTATATTTAGTTGTTTCTAAACTCACAGTTAGCTTGGCATTAGTTAAACTTGAGAATGGGATCCAAAAACCAATTTACTACACCAGCAAATCATTCAAGGGAGCTGAAATCAGGTATCCACACTTAGAAAAACTAGCCTTAGCTCTCATTGAAGCCTCAAGGTGAATAAAACCTTGTTTTCAAGTGCCCACCATAGTGGTGTACACAGATCTACCTCTTTGTCAATCACTTCATAAACTTGAAAAGTCAGGCAGGTTGATGTATTGGGCAGTAGAACCGAGGGAATACGACATCATTTACGAGCAAAGATCATCATTAAAGGGGCATGTTTTAGCAGATTTCATTGTAGAATTTACATATCCAGAGGTAATTGACGAACCAAACTTGCCTACTGAGCAGACTTCTTCAGAAGAGAGCTCAGCTCAAAAGCAAGCCAAAGTCGTAGCTGATCAACCCGAATCATCCATGGCGCAAGAAATGGCCCAAAATATGCAAAAGAACGTAAAAAGGTATTCTGCCATGGAATTTTATATACAAAAGGCTTTAGTAATGAAATTCCATTATGGAAGTTACAGGTGGATGGATCTTCATGCCCAGCTGATAGTGGAGCTATTATCATACTTAACACTCCTGAAAATATAATATGCCCTCAAGTTTCAATTCCAAGCTTCAAATAATGAAGTCGAGTACGAGGCTTTAATCACTGGACTTGAGTTAGCCCAATCATTAAGTGCCAAGCAAGTAGTAGTGCATAGTGATTCCCAGTTGATGGTAAACCAAGTGCTTCATATATATGGAGTCAAGGAGATTTAATGGTGAGATACTTAGCCAAGGCAATGGAAGTCATTTCTAAATTTCAGTTGCATAGGGAAGCTGAATACCAAGGATAGAAAATGCCAAAGCTGATGCACTTGCTCGTCTGGCTTTAACAACAAGAATATAACTTAAGAGAAGTATTCTAGCAGAGATCTTATCAACCAGGAGCATAAACGAGGATCCAATTATCAAATTCATTATTGTAGATTTGGGACTATCCTCGACGGATTCAATTAGAGATTACATTGAACAAGGAACCTTGCTAACTGATTCAAATGACGCAAGAATGCTTCGATACAAAGCATCTAGATATGTGTTGGAGAAGGGAGTTCCATACAAAAGGGGATACACTGTTGCGTTACTATGTTGTGTCCATCCATTAGAAATGTACAGTTTAATTAAGGAAGTACATAAAGGTTCTTGTGGAGCTCATTCAGCTGGTCGGTCCTTAGTCTAGAGAATTACCACACATGGGTATTACTCGTCAACTATGAAGGCAAATTGTAGCTCCTTCGTAAGAAAATATAATGAGTGATAGAGATTTGATGCAGTTCACAGAGCACCGGGTGCTACTTTAACATCGACCATTTCTCCCTGATCATATGCCAATTGGGTAATTGACTTGGTTGGACCATTGTCGACCACCAAAGGTGGGTTTAAATACCTAGTGGTGGTTGTTGATTATTTTATAAAATGGATCGAAGCAGAGTCATTAATAGATATGCCCTACGAGAAGGTATATCAGTTCATAAGGAAGAACATCATTTGTAGGTATGATGTACCTTATGCCTTTATTACTGACCGTGGCATCCAGTTCGATAACGATGAATTTGAAGCATATTGTGTTCAATCCAGGATCCAAAAACTACACTCTGCCCCAGGACATCCACAAAGTAATGGTCAAATAGAAGTGACAAACAGAACCTTGCTTAATGGATTGAATAAGAGACTTGATGATGCTGAAGGTAAGTGGATTAATTAATTGCAATCTGTTATTTAGACTTATAGAACCACGTCAAGGACAACAATTGGAGAAACACCATATATGCTTGCATTTGAGATAGAGGTCACGGTACCAGACGAGATAGGTCTACCAACTCATAGAGTGTTAAACTTTAATTCTCCCATAAGTGATCTAATGAGATGGTTAGAATTAAACATATTGGAAGAAGTCCAAGAAGATATCGCTGCTACATATCAACAAAGGACTACTCGTTTTTACAACAAAAGGGTTAAGCTGACCAACTTAAAAGAAGGCGACTACGTACTTGATAAAGTCGTCTAAAAAGGCAACAATCTTAAGGCAAACTAGCATAGTCCATATCGCATTTTAGCAGTAATATGACCAGGAACTTTTCAACTACAAACACTTGATGGGGAAGAATTCAAGAACCCTTAGAACGTCGAGCATCTCCAAAAATACTATCAGTGAGTAAAGGCATTTTGTATTTCTTTTTGTTTTATGTTCAACAAAACTTTATTTCAAGTTTAATAAAATATCTTGATTTTAGTTTCCAATTTTTTCAGAGTACGGCGATATACATCGCCTGAAATATTACTCAAACAATGTCTTTTGTTCTTCAACCCTTTCCAATCAACAAATGGCAACAATTACATAAATTAACTACTTAATGAGGTTGAACTTATCAATTTTGAGATGCACCAATAGCTTAACAAGCAGTTCGAGATGCACTAATAGCTTAATATGCAGTCGAGTTTTACTCGATGAAGTTAAACTCCAGAATATATATATATATATATATATATATATATATATATATATATATATATATTCCTGACACACTTGGTCGCTGATGTTAATTACTTCATGTATGACTTCATCCTTGACAGGTTAAGAATAATAAGTCTGTAAAACTTCGTGTACAACTCAAGAAGTTAAAAATAAGTTTTACCCGACCGGGTTAAATGCAGGAATACATGCATACATTCCTAAACATAGGGACACATACGTACATTCCTCATATACTTGGTCGCTACTGATAACTAATGCTACAACTTGGATTAACAAAACTATTTAGAGTTTCATTTTAATTGCATTAGAAGAATCTAAGGCCATACAATCACAGTTTAATAACTCATCATCAAGATTAACTAATCATAAGTTGACAATAAGTACATATACTTTTATTTAAATACTAAAGGTATTACATTCGAGATCAAGCGAGTACAAAAATAGAAGAATCATTCAATTGGACTTTTCCCTTGTGCTTTGGTCATTTCAGAAGATGTCTATCGTATTCTCTCCAACCCAGCAGGAGGATCATCCAGGTTATAGGGGGATTTATGTAATTAAAATATCTTAGTATTAGCCTATTGTTACTCCTTGGCTCGTTGATTAGATGAGGAGAACATATTATCTCACGCACATCGTGAAGGCCATAGTCTCCTTAGTATTTGGTGAACAAACTTTTGGGAATGACATTAGGAGGGATCCATGATACGTCCAACTTGAAGGGAGGTTATCACAGTCCATCAAACCAGGATCATTCCAACACCATAACTCACTGTTTTGGTCATATTTCAGTAAGGTAAGCAAGTTGGTCCATCCCCACCTATAACCCCCACGATGACTTTGTGCAAGATGATCATCCATATGGCTTAGGGCCTCATTATAACCTTCTATCCAAATCTCCTAGCGTTGCTTATGAAATTGAAAGGTCAACCTTTCTACCTGATGTTGGAGTTTCTTTATAACATCATTTTTTACTTTTAACTGGGCAGATTGGTCAGTAATAGCTTTATCCTTAGCTTCCATCTGGATAGATAGATTGGCAATGAGAGTACTCTTTGCTTTTAACTGAGTAGCTTGGTCGGCCAGAGTCTTCCTGGTTCTTTTATAATCTATAATTGGTCGGATAACCACTATCTGCGTGGATGTTTGTCCAGGTCTGGTTTTCTGCAATGCTTCAAGTTCTTTCATCAACCTTACATTTTCGATTTCCAGGAAAGAAGCACCTTTACTATAACCATTGGTGGACGATTTGTTCCAGTTTTCTGGCTCATTTGTGAGGCGATTATTTTCCTCTTCAGGCAATTTGCCTACTTCCCAAGCTTCTTTAACTTATCGGTTTAGCAAGAAATCCTTTTTTCTATACAAAGAAGCATACTCTTTAAGTTTTTTTAATCAAAACTTACCCCTTGCTCGGTAATTTGTACTCGGCTTTGTAATTAGCACGAAACAAAGCTTTGGATAAGTTATGATCCTCATGAAGCTGCTCCATCTTTTCATAATAAGCAGCATTATTGGATGCAGCCTTATCCCATAAATATTGAAGTTGAGTATAGGACTCTTTAACTTTCTCGGATACATCAGGGCCTAGAAATCCGACTAAATTCACTTTAGACAAGGGAATATGACCAGCTTCTAGAAGACTTCTACTATGCCTGAGTAGGTCGAATTCAACAGAAACTATTGCTTTGCATCAAACTAAAATTCACAAGGATAAGAATACAGAGACTACAAAGATGGCGATCAAGTAAAAACTTCAGGAACTATAATTTCACAACAACCAAGCAAGATGAAAAAGAAAATACACATGTTGGATCGAAATGAAGTCCTCTCATTAATAAGCAAATGAGTGTTATAAAATGATGATCCCAGTACAAGACTAAAAAACACTTGCAGGAAAAGAAAATAGATAATAAGGAACTAGACCTTCTCCTTATCCTGGGAATTAACTTTAGGAGGTAGCTCGGCAGGAAGGACAGCTCCACCAGCTGGCTCCATAATAAACTCAACAGGTTGTAGGTAAGACTCCCCTGATTCTTTTTTATTATTAAATTCTTCGTCTAAATTTGGAGGAGTGCCCGAATCATATCTCAGGAATAATTTAGAGTTATCAGTAGTGCCCACTTCCTTGAGTGCCTCCGACCAACCATCCTTAAAGAATTTTTTCTTGGCGTACTCAATCTGCGATAAATCAGCCAATAATGCCTTATGCCAGCCCTTATTGAAATTAGTGTCTTTGATGGCCATTTCATTAGCCTTCTGTAGTTCTTCCTCCCATGTTTTTTACTTTGTCTCCAAAGCATGTCGGCTAGTTTTCAAGGATTTCTTTAGACCTTCGAAGGCATCTTCAACTTCTCCTAAAGAAGAACGCAATTGATCATCCTTCTCCATTATCTGATTAAAGCCCACCCAAAACTGCCAAAATGAAAAAGTAGCAAGTCAGTGAAAAAGGAATAAGACAGTAAATCTGAGCAACAGGTGGAAGATGGTTACCAAAGCCAAAGTTTGGCAAGCTCTCTCTGTCTGTTTAGAATGAGACATAGGAACTACAACTGCTCTATTAACAGGAAGAGTTTTAGACTTAATCAACTTCCTGGACAAACTATGATTAACAGCCACCGAGGATGACCCAGTAACTTATAGGTTAAATTGAATCTTTTTTACCAACTCAGGTTGGTAGGCATAAGTTATATTGGTCAATTTGTCAAGAAGTCCTCTCTTCATTCTCTTCGAGTGACCCTTGTTATTAACCTGAGGAACCGTCTCAGCAACCTTGGACCCTTTTCAGTCACTTTGGACTTCTGGGTACCAATAGCTTTGGCAGTCTTGGAGGTGGGAGACTAGCGGTGGCAAATTGCGACACGACCCGTTAACCCGACACGAAATCAACACGCTTTAAGCAGGTTTGGGTATAACCTTAATGGGTTTGGGTCATAAACGGATGGACCCTCCAGACCCGTTAAGCAAATGAATCGGGTTCGTGCATATTCGCGAGACCTGTTTATGACCCACCAAACCCGTTTATCAAACGAATTAGTAACGGGTCGTGTGACCCGTATAGACCCGCCTAAATATTAAAAGAGAGGGGCATATTTGTATTTTTCAAGGTAAAAAAAGGATATCTAACAAAACCCTACTTTCAGTTTTAAAACCATTACCACCGACTTGCTATACATTTCATTTATTATTACAACGGCTATACATTTCATTACTCCACGGCTATACATTTCATCACCACCGATCTGCTCAGCGACTATACTCAGTGGCTTTATCACCACCGATTTGCTCCGACCTTCTTTGATCTTTTTCGACCTGCTCCAGACTTGCTTCATCACCGTCGATCTCCTTTGTTTTTCAAGGTAAGCTTCCATTTTCCATACCTGATTTTTTTTTCAACTTTTTTTTTTCAAGAATCCATATCTGATGAAGTTTGATCAGCGGCAATACTCAACTGCTTTGTTTGATCTGCTTTATTTTAACTTAATTTTTTTTCTTCTCATACATGTTTCTTCATTTTCTATTTCAACTTCGTTTTTTTTAACTTAGTTTTTTTATTTCAACTTCGTTTTTTTTTTCAAACAAATGGTTGTTGTTTTTCATTTTTTTTTAATTTATTCGTTTATGGCATACCATTTGTTGTTTTTCAATTTCCTTTTCTTTTCTTTTCATTTTTTATGCCGCAATTTGTTATTTTTCAATCTCTGAAAGCTGATTATGTTAGATTTATCTATTTAGCTTTAGTTATAGTAATTTTTTCAAATGCCATTTTTTCAGAATACTATTTTTTTAATGTTTCCCTCTTTTACTCACATAATACTAATTTTCTCATGCTTATTATATTTTTTCAGATGGAGTCATTTGAGGCAACAAATTTGGATCATGTTGATGATAACTTGGATAACACTGAAACTTATTCCACTGAACCAGACTCAACACAAAATGTTGGAGCAGCTCCTTCCTCAAAATGTGGTAAGAAAGGGAAAAAAACTTCAATTGTTTGGACTATATTTGAGGAATTACCCATATCTGATGACGGGAAAAAAACGTGCTAGATGTAGGAATTGTGGGGTGGAATACATAACTGAACCTTCTTATGGTACGGGTAACATGTTAACTCACATGAATAATTGCGTTAGAAAGGACACACAAGTCGTAGGACAACTGCTAAGGGAGCGATCTCACTAAAATCTCCAAAGTTTGATCATGATGTATTTGTTGACTTAGTTGTTGATGCGCTAATTATGCACGAGTTACCATTTAAGTTTGTAGAACTTAAAGGCATCAGAGCTATTTTTAATTATATTTCACCGGACCTCAAATTACCGTGAAGAAATACCGTTAAAGCTCGCACACTAAAGAAATATCAGAGGGGAAAAAGGAATCTTAAAAGTTTGTTGACTTCATTACCTGGTAGAATTTGCTTGACATCAGATTTGTGGTCCTCGCGTTGTACTGATGGGTATCTTACACTCACGACTCATTTTATTGATACAGATTGGACGTTGAATAAGATGATTCTTAGTTTTTTTATTATGCCCCCTCCACACGAAGGTGTTCATTTATGTGAAAAAATATGTGCATTGTTAAGGGAGTGGGGGATTGAAGAAAAGTTGTTTTCTATAACTTTGGATAATGCTACTAACAACATTTCATTTGTTGAGATTTTGAAAAGTCAGTTGAATTTGAAAAATGCTCCCTTGATGAATGGTAAATTTTTTCACGTGAGGTGTCGTTGTCACATTGTGAACTTGATAGTTCAAGATGGACTTAAAGAAATTGATTAAACTGTGGTGAAAATCCGTGAAAGTATTAAATATGTTAAAGGCTCATCTAGTAGAAAGGCCAAATTTGATATTTGTGTTGCACAAGTTTCTTTAGTGGGAAAAAAGAGGTTGCGAGGAGATATTCCAATTAGATGGAACTCCATATATGATATGCTTGAGGGTGCTCATTTTTATCAAAGGGCGTTTGCACATTTGCAACTGAGTGATTCAAACTACAAAATGTGTCCATCCCCCGAAGAATGGTGTAAGGTTGATAGGATTTTCAAATTTTTGGTTTTTTTTATGATGTCACTTGTCTTTTTTCGGGAACGGCCTATCTCACGGCTAACTTATATTTCCCTTAAGTCTTTAGGGTTCAACATACTTTGAAACAATCAATGTCGGATAGTGATAGTTATATGCGTAGGATGGGTGGCCAAATGATTGTGAAATTTGAAAAATATTGGTCGGATCATAGTTTGATTTTAGCAATTACTGTTATCTTGGATCCTCGATAAAAGTATCAATTTGTTGAGTGGGCTTATACAAGGCTTTACGGGAATGATTCATATCAATTGGAATGTGTACGGGATACTATGGCTTCTTCATTTGAGTTGTACACGAACAATCTTTCCAATTTGGGTCGTGCAACAAGTGAGCGTCCAAGTGGGTCAAATGATAGTGTTGAGAATCGAGATTGTCTTTTTGAGGTACGGTTAAATTTACTTTTATATTTATTGTTTGTTGATTAATTTAATTTTAATTAAGACTAACTTACTTTTATCTTTGTACGTCGTAATGTAGGATTTTGACCGAAGTGAAAAAGAGAATAGCATCGCTCGACTAAGTGAGCTTCAAATGTATTGCAATGAGCCAAAAATTGATCGGTTAACAAATTTGGACATTCTTGATTTTTGGAGAGGGGAGAAATATCGTTATCCAACATTATCAATTTTGTCTCGTGATGTGTTGTCAATCCCGATATCTACCGTTGCGTCGGAATCAGCATTTTGCACTGGTGGTCGAGTTCTTGATGAATATTGAAGTTCACTCTTTCCAGAAAATGTCCAAGCATTGATATGTACTCGGGATTGGATTTTTGGAAAAAAAAAAAGTAAGTTATTTTTTTTTGTCGAAAAATGTTCACTTTTTTCTTATATTTTTCTTTACTACTAAGCTTGTTTGCATCCTAACCTAATTCTTTTTTGTTTACTCTATATATGTTTTTTTGGATAGTTGATGACAATGTGGTAGAATAGGAGGAAACTAATGGTGATACAACTCGATCATCAGGCGAATGCTCAAACACAATTTTTGTGGGTAATTAAGAGAAGTTAGTGAAAGTTGTTCGTACTTAAATTCAAGAAGTTTTATCTTTTTTAATTTATCCATTATATTAACTATTTGCATCTATTTAAATTTGATAGGAGAAATTTTTTTGGAGGACGGGAGCTATGATATGGAGGAGGCAACGCGATGATATGATGAAAATGAAGTTCTAGTCAATTTCAATAGACTTGTCTTAGTATTTGTTTTTTAAGTTGAATGGTTGTGTTATTTTTATATTGAAGAATAGTATGTTTGGATTTTGAACAATTTGGGTTTGTAATAGTTGTGTTGTCATATGACGATTTTGAACAATTTGGGGTTCCTACTTATTTATTATTTGTGTGTGTAGGGTATTGTTATTTAATTTTGGATGAGCATTGAATTTCTGAAACGGGTTAATGAGTGAAACGAATGAAATGGATTAACGAGTGAAACAAATGAAGCGGGTTAACGGGTGAAACCAATGAAACGGGTTAACGAGTGAAAACGAGTCGTGTCGGGTCACACGGGTTAACACGATTCGTTTAGTTAAACGGGTTAAAACGGGTCGTGTCGTGTCACCCGCTAAGTAAACGAATCGTGTACGAATTTAATTTTCTAACCCGTTTAGTAAACGAGCCGGGTATGGGTGGAGCCATTCATCACGCGATTCATTTATCACCCGAAATGACCCCGGTTCGACACGACCCATTGCCACTCGTATGGGAGACAAAGGCCCCTCCATCAAACTGGGAAGCTTTCTCTTACCCATGACAACTAGGGGGAAGTAGGGATTGCAGAAATATCCAAAGATTCAAATAAAGAGGATGTTCCAAGGTCCTTATCAACTCCAGCAGATTCCTTGGTCGAAAAAGTGGGAATTGGTTTCTCTTACAAATTAATGGGGATTGAAGGTGCTCCAACAACAGAGCTTCTGTATTGCAACGGGTAGGAGGATGACCTGGGATGTTCCTCACCAATTCTTTGATGTATACTCCACAAATATTTAAGCTCTTGAAGATTGATGTCCCCTTCCCTTGACACTTTTTCTTGATGTCCACTGCATAAAAAGAAAATAAGAAGGTTAGTTGAAGTATTATCAAACAACTAGTCTGTGAAAAAAAAGGTCTACAACCTATGACATGTCCCTCGTGGGAACACTTGAGCTCATCATACATTTTTCCTCTTTAAAGAGGAGCATGTTGCCAGTTATTTGTTGTTACCCCATAATCAGAGTAGTCCTTATTGGAATCCGATAAATTGATCACTGAGGCTCTATTGGCAAACCTAGTTTTCAAGTAATAGGTGTTATCACTAGTAAACCACTTGTAGCAGAAGATCAACTCATGAATATTAATATGGGTCCTATATATTTAATTAAGCCTATTAATCCCATTTACTATTCTCCATGTATTGGGGGCTACCCTAGCAGAGACAAAACCAAAATATTAACAAAAGTCCAAGAAGAAGCGGTTGGGGGGGAGAGGTAATATCACACTCAACTATAAACAATGAGGGGATCCAATGACCCTCTAGTAATGATAAAACGTCAATTGGAGGAACGTGTATTTATAATTCTACCCAATCGGGGCTATTACTTTCCTGCCTAAATTCATCTAAAGAATCCCCTGAACAATGTACACCGTGATTACAACAAAGAAATAAATCAAAGGAAAGGGAAGAAGAGAACTTATAAATAAACTGATGGCAGAAGCAAGAGTGGAAATGGACGCAAAAATAAAGCTTGAAGACGAAAGGCTTGGAGATGAAAGATAGTTTGAAAGTTTGAAAAATTGTGGTACCGAAATCAGCCAAAACCTCGTCTCTTATAACTTGCATAGAATACATTTCATGTAATGATTAACTTTATAAATGATTGACATTCTGACGGTTGCACAACTCCAAAAATGAGAAAATTACTAATGTGCCCTTTTGTGGTTCACTAAATTTTAAATTATTCTCGAATTTTCCATCACATGATGAAATTTTTTTACAGGTCCTATAAGTCGACAATCGACTAAAACCACGAAATATTGTTGAGCAACTCTACTTGAATCATCTTTCATCCTTTTAATAAAATATCAAGAATGAAGCATTAGGGGCCTCTGTTGGTGCCAAAAATTATCCATCTATGTTGACCAATTACAAATGGACACCTATACCCTTGCATGGCAACAATCATTGTCATCAATTACTTGGTTAGCTCAGAAGATAGTTGATTGGCCAGCAGGCTTACCAACCCGAAGAATTCAAACCATCATTGTAGATAAACAGTCATCACGTAGAATGCAGCTAAAAGTAATTATGTATGTGCTCAATACTATCAACGGTCATATTCATCATGTACGTACGTAAATGCTTGAATATATAAAGGCATTCCAACCCTTGATATCCGAATCACTATAAATACAACGTATTCCTTTCACAAAAATCAGGAGAGAAAAGTACAAGGTCATTATTCCAACAAGAATACCTAGTTTTCTGTAATCAACAACATTATATACAATCACAATGGACGTAGGCTTTTCTTATAGCTGAGCCACTTAAAAATCCTCGTGTCTCATTTATTTTTCTCTCGTTATTTTATCTGTGATGATAAAATTAGCATCATATAAATCATTACCAATTTTAGACATCAATAGTTATGCTGCAAATTTTGTTTAGTTACGATTGTCCATTACGTAATGCCCTATTCACTCTGCTTTTGCATTGCTTATGTGATCCTTTTAGGCTCTTTAATTTTTAACATGTGGCTCTGCTTTAGATATAAATAGAGTATACGATAATTATATGTAACACTACTACAGACATTAACATATTCAATGTTTGGAAAAACATATCAAAATTTCCATTTGTCCTATACAAAATGTGAACTTCAATCCTTTAATAATAAAGTTAAACAGTTGGACTACCTAATTTAAACCACTGGAACATAAAGACGATATGGAATCAGTTAAAATGCACAATAAAAGGATGTATTTTATATATGTAACGCTCTAATTCATTTCCTTTTTAGTCCATATTTCAAGACTTATCCAAACATAAAAAAGATAATAATACCTACCTTTTCATCGTTCAATCCCTTCGGATAAATTACTTTTATTTCACTAAATAACATATTAACATTACAATAAAGTTTCCAAATATAAACATAAACCCAATTTTCTTGAAATGACATAGATCATAAAATTAGACACAAATGGCTTGCCCAATCTTACTTTCATTCATGATGTTATAAAGTGATATGATGTCGTGAACTATTATCCTAAAGCATCATATTACAAGTGTATTGACATAGTAAACAAAAAAGTTATATACTTACTTATTAGAATGATGAATTTACTGTTTTTAATATACATTCTTTCTTTAATTCCTATAGGTTTATAAGCTAAATAGGTTCCCTCCTACATTGGTCAGTATTTTTAAACTCCTACTTAGTTTTTTATTTCTCTTTAGTTGTCAAATTTCATTAAATATATTGTTAAGTCTATTGGTTTCATTAATACACACACACGTATATATATTGTTGAGAGAAATAGGGCACAAAGAGAATTTGAGAGAGAAAAAGTTCTCATTAATTGATGTGTCAATAATGAGGGGGGCACCCCTTTCTTTACAATACAAGTCATCTCATCCCAAAGGCATACTTTTCCAATGTGGGACGTGTTATAGTGGATATCCACCTTAAAATACAACTTTTATAACACTTCCCATTGGATGTACACTATTTTCACCATTCATTGATCGTTGACTCGTTAAAACATTACTAAGGAAAACCCCACTGGGAAAAAACCAAAGTGAAGGAAAAAGAGTACAACTATTGTGATCGATGAATTAGTTTTGGACGTGCTTAATGTTTTCTCGTTAAAACCTTTGTTAGGAAAACCCATTGGGACAAAACCTAGTCAAAGGAAAAAGAGTACAACACACATATGCCCCAAATTACATGTTCTTGTACCCCTCGATAAGATGCTCCCCTGATTGATATGTTCAATTTCACTGTTGGTGGAATCAACGCATTCCAATCTTGTACACAAACTTCAAAAATGTCGCCTTTGGTAGGGACTTTGTGAAGAGATCAGCTAGGTTATCACTTAAACAAACATGCATGACTTCAATCTCATTTTTTTTCTGAAGCTCATGAGTAAGGAAAAACTTTGGTGAAATGTGCTTGGTTCTATCTCCTTTGATGAATCCTTCTTTAATTTGTGATATACATATTGTATTATCTTCATAGATATTACTTGGAACTATCTGTAATAGAAGGCAATTGACAAGAACTACGAATATGCTGAATTAAAGATCTCAGCCATACACATTCACGGCTAGCTTCACGAAGAGTTAAAATTTCAGAGTGGTTAGAAGAAGTAGCTACTAAAGTTTATTTAGTATAACGCCAGGAAATATCAGTATTAAGTCAAAGAAATACATAACATATGTAAGATCGATCCTTATGAGGATCTGAGAGATATCCATAATCAGCATAACCAATTAATTTGGAATTATTAGAGTTATAGGAATAAAATAAATCCATATCAGTGGTTCCACGTAGATATCTTAGGATATGTTAAACACCAACTCAATGCCTTTTGGTTGGTTCGGAACTATATCTAGCAAGCAGGTTCAGAGAGAATGAGATATCCGGACTACTGCATTGTGCCGAGTATAATAATGCACCAACTGCACTTAAATAGGGTACTTATGGACTCAATATTTCCTCATCTTCTTCTTTAGGATGGTTTGGATCTTTCTTATATCCAAAGACCGGACAACCATGGGGGTACTTAGTGGGTGTGCTTTATCCATATTAAAGAGTTTTAATACATTTTCAGTATAATTAGACTGATGAACTAAAATCCCACTAGAATTTTTCTCGATCTGCAAGCCGAGATAAAATTTAGTTTTTCCAAGGTCTTTTGTCTCAAATTCCTTTTTCAAATAGCTAGCAGTTTTTTTGAGCTCTTTTGGAGTCCCTATTAAATGTATGTCATCCACATATACTACTACTATTACATATCCCTTTGAAGATTTCTTTACAAATACACAAGGGAAAATTAGATTGTTTTCATACCATTCCTTAGACAAGTATTCACTACGATGATTATACCACATTCTTTCGGATTGCTTTGAATCGTATAATGAACGTCTTAGTCGGATTGAATGCGTACTCCTTGGCTTCGTTTTAGAAAAAGTAAATCCTTCAGGGATTTTCATGTATACTTCTGTGTTTAAGTCCTCGTATAAATAAGCGGTCACAACATCCACGAGTCTCATACCAAGATTTTCAGAAACCGCTAAGCTAATTAGATATAAAAAAGTTATAGTATCCATAACGGGGGAGTATATTTCCTCAAAATCAATCCCAAGTTTTGGCGAGAAACCTTGTGCCACAAGTCATGCCTTATATAGAGTGATTTATTTATTTCCATTTCTTTTTCTTATAAAACCCATCGATAAATATCGGGTTAAAACCTTTTGGGGTTTGTACTATAGGTCCAAATACACCACGTTTATTTAGAGACTCGAATTTTGCCTTGATGGCAGTTTCCCATTTTTGGCCAATCTACTCTTTGTCGACATTCATTTAGAGTGCGTGGTTCATTGTCCTTATCACTGCCCATTGAAATTTGTGTAACTACTGCATATGAAAATATATCATCGATGACAGTTTCTTTACAATCCCACATTTCTCCCGAATATGTATAAAACATACAGATATCATTATTATTATTATTATTATTATTATTATTATTATTGTTATTATTATTATTATTATTATTATTATTATTATTATTATTATTATTATTATTATTATTATTATTATTATTATTAGGTACTTTTGTCTCTTCAGGGGATTGAATAGTCACTTCAGCAACTTGTGTGCTTTCAGAAACAATAACCTCTTCAAGGGTTTCAGAGAAAGTGGAACTTTTATTCATAACCTCCTCGGGAGGATTATTAGGGCATGATTTTTCATTTGATCTCCTCTTTAGGGGAGCAGAGTCTTTGGAACCTATAAATCTTCCACGCTTATGGCATGCAATAGATTCATTTGCTGCTGATGTCAACGTTTATCCCACTGATACATCAATTCTTGCAAGCACATTTGCAGTGGGTGCATGATACTTTGTTACTTTTGCAGCATCATTGAATGCATAGGGTAATTTATGTGCAATTTCTTGAAGATGCAATATCCTTCTCACTTATGCTCACATTGAGCAGTACAGAGGTCTAGATGAGACAAAGTGGAAGTGCTCCATGATAATTCTCGTCGTTCTTCAGTAATGGAAGGTACTTCTAGTACGTTCTTTCATCCCCCTAACGGTGGGAAGAGTGTCTCATCAAAATGACAATCCGTAAATCTGGCGGTAAACGTATCACCTGTCAGTGGCTCAATATAACAAATAATTAATCGTGAATCATAATCAACATATATTCCTAAATATTGTTAGGGACCCATTTTGGTGCACCAGGGTAGGGGGAAGGGCACGTGCACTTCACAATCAAATTTACGCAAGTGTGATATATTTGGTTGACATCCAGACACGAGTTGAAAAGGTGAAAAAAGGCGATAAGCAGTGGGCCTAAACTTAATTAACTTAGCTTCGTGTAGGATAACATGTCCCCAAGCAGAGACCGGGATCTTGGATTGCATAAGTAAAGGTCGTGCAATAAGTTGCAAACGTTTAATCAAAGACTCAGCTAGATCATTTTGGGTGTGGACACGGGGGACTGTGTGCTCAACATCAATTCTTGTGACAAACAATAGTCATCAAAAACTTTAGAAGTAAATTCTCCCGCATTATCTAAACGACTGGATTTAATGTGTTGATCAGTAAAATGTGCTATAAGTTTTATGATTTGAGCAAGTAATTTTTCAAAAGCCAAATTACGAGTAGATAAGAAATAAACATGTGACCAACGAGTAGACGCATCAATTAAAGCCATAAAATATTTAAAAGGTACACTAAAAGGGTGGATGGCCCCATAAATATCCCCTTGAATTCTTTGTAAAAAGGATGGTGACTCGGAAGCTATTTTAAGAAAATATGGTTTAGTGATTAATTTACCTTGAGACCAAGGGATGCAAAAATGATCATCACGTAAGGTAAGTTGTTTGTTTGTTAAAGAGTGCCCATATGTGTTGTTTATGATTTGACGCCACATGTTTGATCCACGGTGACCCAATTGGTCATGCCACAATATTAAATTATAAGGATCAATGAGCTTTCGGCTCATGACACTATGTGATTCTACAACATTAATTATTGTATGGTATAACCCCATGGATAATGCAGGAAATTTCTCTGGTGTGAGTTTCTGTCTTCCAACACTAGAAGTAATGCAAATGAACTCTTTATTACCTTCATTACATATTTCAATATAATACCCGTTCACTCTTATGTCTTTAAACTCAATAAATTTCTTCTGGAATTTCTTGAGTATATACCATTTTTTATGAATAAGTGGGTACCATTAGGTAACACCACATGGGCTCTTCCGGAGCCTTCAACAATCTTAACAGGACCAACTATAGTGGAAACATTCGTTGTATTGTGTACCAAGTCTGAGAAAAACTTCTTCTTTTTTTAAATGGTGTGGATTGTCCCACTATCTACCAGACAAGTGTCATCGCTTGCTCTTATTTTCGGATCCACACCTTTAACATAATTAAATATAAATTGAAATTCAATCCACCAATCATATAAGCATAAAAAATGAACAAAATCATTCCATTAACTAATAAATTCTCAAAATAAATCTATTAAATAAAATTATCTAAGATTTAATGATAAACTACTAATGTCTTAATAGAAAAGATAAAGCAGATAAATAAATAAAGCATAATCATTTAGGTCTTCAGAACCGTCTCTAGTGGCTCTATATGCATGTTTTCAAATGTCTCATCATCAATCGAATTTCCATCATCATCTTCAAAAAAATCATTGAAATTGAGATCAGTATCGTCAAGTTTCCAACTGTCTTCAAAACCTTCCACAATGTTTGTCTCTGCTTTCTTTCGAGGCTTGATATTTTTCCTTAAATTTATTGGACGAATGACAGGTACATATCCAATGCCCACTGTGGCCACATCTATAGCAAATATTATTTGGATTATGTGGATTTGACCATTGATTCTCTTTATTGTTGTTATTATTACACTTCTGGTGGTTCTTGAATTTCTTATTTTGTCCAGGGCCTTGATTATGGAAGCCACCTCTTCTGGAGGTGCCTCAGCCTCGCCCCATATTTCTTCGGCATCTTTCGTTATTATGAACAGAGTTAGCATTCACTTAAGGGAGTGCTACAAATCCAATGGGTCTAGATCTACAATTCTTCATTAGTAAGTCATTGTTCTGCTCAGCAACTAGGAGGCATGAGATTAGTTTCGGGTACCTTTTAAATCCTCGCTCTCGATATTGCTGCTGCAGGAGCATATTCGAGGCATGAAAATATGGAGAATGTTTTCTCCAATATATTTGCATCCTCTACCTTTTCTCCACGTAGCTTTAGCTTGGAGGTAATCTTGAACATAGCAGAAGTATATTAAGACACATTCTTGAAATCTCAAGTTGAGCCATCCATGGCGTACACATGGAAGTATGATCGATTTTTTATGGTCATAGTGCTCCTTAAGGGATTTTCATAAACCAAGAGGATCTTTCACAGTTAGGTGCTCCATTTCCAAATCATTGTGTATATGATGTACAAATAATATCAGGGCCTTAGCTTTTTCCTGCTGGGACATGGTATTTTCAAGTGTTATTGCATCACCGAGATTTTGCGCACGGAGGTGGAGTTCAGCGTATTGAGACCAATTAAGATAATTCACCCTATAAATTTTAAGTGCTTCAAATTCGAGTTTAAAGATATTTGACATCTTTAAACTGTTCAATAAGTAAATTACAATCCGAAATATGTAATGCATATTAAAAAAATATATAATTAGAACTTCGGGTCCGTGTTATTTATTTGTTGGAACTTCAGATCAACACATAAAATAATTGAACTTCGGGTCAATCTTAATAAGTATAAGGACTTTAAAGTCTCTACCCTATTGTGTCAATACTTCAAGTTCGATCAAATTCTAAAAAAAATATTTGGAACTTCAGGTCCAAATTATAAATTATCCGAGGACGTTTAGTGTCCCTTACTTTATGATAAAAATAATCAAAACTTCGGGTTTTGATGGAGGGTATATATTATTTTGAACTTCAGGTCCATAATGTAAATAACAATTCAAGTCCCAAATTTTAAAGGTAATTGAGAACTTCAGGCTCCAATTACTTGGAACTTCCGATTCCAAAAATAAAAACTTCAGGTTTGATTTTATGGTACATGTTATTATCATGTCCAACAAAATGAATATCAATTGCGAACTGCAGGCCGAAAAAAAAATAATAGGGATTGGGAACTTTGAGTCCCAAAAATATGAATTATTAGAAATCTTCGGGTCTTAAAATTTAATCATTTGTGCCTAAACTAATTTGATGGGAACAAAAACAAAAAAAAAATTGCATGACATAGTAATTGCATTAAAAAAAATATTAAAACTTCATAACTTTTAAAGTCATATCACAATAAAATCCACACAACGATGTTATACTAATTTTTTTTTGTACGAGATGGCTATTTGAATTAAAATCCATTATATATATATCATGTTCCTGGTATAAAAGTCCATGTGATGTCTTATATTCTTGATGAATAATGTGCAGAATGTTGCCTTTAAGATTTTTAATAAAGACAAACTCCCAAAGGTTCATAAACATGATACGATTATTTAAAACAATACACATGAGGTATATATATATGACATGGATTAACAACACATATGAGATATATATAATATAAAAGTAGATGATGATCCCATATAAACTGATATAAGTCCATGAGTGGGAAGAAAAATAACCTGGTAGTCAAAAGACGATGAAAGTTGGTTAGAAATTGTAGACTGAGAATGACGGTTATAAGCTCCTCATGTTGATAACGTGTTGAGAGAAATATGGCACAGAGAGAATTTTAGAGAGAGGAAAATTTCTCATTAATTGGTGTGTCAATAATGAGGGGGTCACCCCTTTAATTATAATACAAGTCATATCATCCCAAAAGCTTACTTTTCTAATGTGGGATGTGTTATAGTGGACATTCACCTTAAAATACATCTTTTATAATATATACCCTAACACAAATAGATATATTACCATTGCATTAGATTTACTAGTAAAAATAATATATTTTACATGTTTTTGGAGCCTTAAGGGCTGTTAGAGTCGTTATGGAAATGGAATACAAAATATTCTCAATCAACATAACTATCCCCCCTTGGGACAATTATCAAGAGTTAAATTGTCCCGGCTCTAATCAATTTCCTTTTATTGTTTTTTTTTTCTATTTTTCTATTGGTTTTAGTTATTTCTTTTTAAAATAAGTGGCTAAGTTTTGTTAAGAACTAGTCTGATTAGGTTGATAATAAGAAGAGAAAATAATAAGGAAAAAGTAAAATTCTGGTTGAGTGTGGAAGACAAGTGATTTCATTACAATTGTCTTTAAACTTGAAGGGGTTTTGGCAGAAAATTACACCTGACATGTTTCCATGGAAAATTATTTGCATTTTGTATACTTTTTCTTATTGCTTTTCTTGAGACTCATTCTTGGCAATCTTTGGATTCCTTCCTTCATATTTTATAAATTTCACATAGAAGAATCATGACCTTTTTTAACAGTGTAATTTCATTTTCGTCGGTCCTTAAAGGTAGTGGTATTCTCTTTTTGGTACATGTACAACTAGACAAAGCATGTGTAAATCCTCCCCCCGAAAAATTAGAAAACAACATTTTTAAGCTCCAAATAACCTGCTTCGGAGGATTGAGGTTTGCTAAAGTCAATATGGAAATGGAATACAAAACACTTCAACAATTGGAATATAAAAAAAAAATCATTTAATCCATTAGAACTTTTTCTCCTCTAAGTTAAATCCTCACCAAAAAAAATTACAAAACAAACTTTCTAAGCTCCAAATAACCTGCTTCAGAGCCTAGAGGGCTGCTATAGTCGATGGATATAACTCATGGACAATAACAATTTATATGACTAGGAAGAAGAGGTAGGTATGGATGTGTTCACTATTAGACTCTAAAGATATGATAGAATGTAGATTAATATGAATTTGGAAGAAACTGACATTCTCTTATCTCATTAGCATACATGGGTAAAGTTTATATAGGTGATGTATTTGAATTTGAAACAATATTTTGTTAAGCTCAATTGGATGTATAAATTCCTACTCCAAAGAATTATAATCTGCATCATATGATTAATTCCCCTTTAACACTTCATTTCCCCTTCCATAGAAAATCATTATGAAGATTGTTATGCATGTTCCATCAGCACAAATTAAGTAGTAATTGTCTCCCTTGTATTTATTTACTGTTATAACAAATATTATTTTTTAAACATTATTTCTACTATTTTATATTTCGACATCTATAAATTTTCGTCTTCAATTTGTTAAGTGTTAAATTCATATTCAAAGACTAAAATTGAAACACCATAAGATTCTAGGCTATTATAAAAGTAACTAATTGTTATTTGATTTATTAAAAAATACATATCCTTTTAATTTATTTTCGTTATGAAGTTTAGATTTTGACAAACTAATTTTGATATAACTTTTCAAATCATTTTAACACAGTATTTTGTATATTTTTTTGGCCTCACATCATTACGAGTTTCATACAAATCACAAATTTCCATGTTGATTTTACACCTGACATATTATTGAAAAGTAGAAATAAAATATTTTTTGAGTGTTGTTTTATGTTTTTCAAACGCTTGCCAATAGCGATATACAAAAAATGGTATTAACTTGGTGCGCATGAATTCAATTTATATATTCTTACCTTTTGTAATTCAATACTCGCTTAGTTTAACATGTCATTCATTAAATTAAGTGTTTTTTCTTTACAAATACCTACAATTACATCATTCGAGACCTTTTGTGTTTCAATAATTGCTTAGTTTAACGTTCCATTCAATTAATAAAGTGTTATTTTAGAAATTTCTGCAATTCCATCCTTCTAGACCTTGTATAAATTACTATAATTCTCACTAAATTTGATTTTTAAAATTGCAAATGTATTTCACAATTTTACATAAAGAATATTGGAAAATGACTTGGAACTTACCTTTTCTAATTCAATACTCACTTAGTTTAACCTTTCATTAAATTAAGTGTTTTTTTACAAATACCTATAATTACATCCTTTGAGGCCTCTTATAGTTCAAAACTCACTTAGTTTAACGTTACATTCATTAAATTAAGTGCTTTTTTACAAATAACTACAATTCCATCCTTCTAGGCCTTTGTCTAAATTACTGTGATTCTCACTAAATTTGTTTTTGAAAATTACAAATGTATTTCACAGTTTTACATAAAGAAGATTGGAAAATGACTAAGAACAAACGTGAAATGCTTTTGAAGTCAAATGCAATCTACGCTCGCAAAGATGTAATCGATGTTGATAATCCATCTCCTAGAGCATCACGTTTCGAAAAATGACAACGTGATAAAGAATATGAAGATTTTGTTATATACTCAGGGAGAAAATCGAAGAATGCTATATCTGAGAAGCTAAATGATATACACAAATGTATTTCGAATGTGCCCATATTAAAAACATTTGACAACGATGGAAAAATAGCCCCCATGATATCCAGTGATATCTTTAAGCAAGAAATTCGTTTGTCATTGCCGTTTATCATAATTTATGGAATGTATGAAGGAAATTCAAGCCACTCTTGTGTTGACTACCTTGTTATTGATTGATATGGATCTTTCGTTTAGTATAAGAAATTTATTTGCCTATCCCGTTTTTCGTAATTTATGGAACCTAAAAAGAAAATACAATCATCGCATATGTTCATTATGTCGTTATTGATTGAACTTGATGTATTGTTGTGTCATTTTCCCTTACTTTGGTGTTTTTCTTAAGTTTGGAATATGTAATAAGCACATTTGTAGATGGTCAACATTTAATACAAATTTGAATTCTAACTTATTTCTCTATATTTGCTTTTACATTTACATAATGACGTTTTCACTTTTGGTATTGCCCATGCTTCACACTTAATAATGTGATCTATTTGACTACAAAAAAATTGTTTTCAAATAATTTCACGTACAGAATTTATATTAAATATCCAAAATATACTAGCAAAAGTAGTTACAAATTACATTTACAAATAAACTATAAATTTATTTCTCGAATTTTATATTTGTGTACGTGGATACATAGTGGACTTTCACCAAGTATGAAGTTTATTTCGTCACGTTCCGTTGTTCGAGAAGACGGTACTATTATCCATACTAAGGAAATGACCCGCTCATATAAGAAATAATGGACTATTTCCAACTATTGTGGCCATACATTGAATACCATTGAAGATTGTCTCCATAATTTGAAAGCGACAAACAGTGGTACCAACTACTGTGGTTATACTATTGGAAGTGTTAACAAATGTCTTCGCACTTTAACTAGGAAACACTCTTTCCTTAATTACTGTGGATACACCTTGGGCAACGTTGAACATAGTCTCAATGATCATAGGAAAAAATAACATATCGCAGAATTTTCATTGATGAGAAGTAAGCAGTAGTGAAATTCAGTTATTTCAACCAATCTTTTTGAAATTAAACATTCATAGAAGATATGTATATATATATATATATTGACTATTAATATATCAATGTATATATAGGGACATATTGGCAACCAATGGATTTCAGAATGCCTACACACAATTGCCCACATTGTAATGCAGTTCTTTGGTACGAAGAGAGAAATGACAAGAGTAAAAAGCTTAGAGTTCCAAAATTCCTCATATGCTACCAAATTGGTCGAGTTAGACTACCCATGTTGTGCCCGACTCCCGAACCTTTGAATTATCTTTTGATATCACATAACTGAGTTATGGTATCAAAATTCAAAGGCAAAATAAGAGCATACAATGCCATATTTTTTTCACATCTACTGATGCAATCGTAGACAACCATATAAACAATGGTTGTGCTCCGTAAGTTTATCGAATATATGGACAAAATTATCAGAAGATCTGTTCACTACTGCCTATTACAGGGAAACCTCCAAAGTTTGCACAACTTTAGGCCTACGACACCGATAATGAGGTGGGCAATTGAATAAGGCCGTTAGGCAGAGAAATTAGATCATCTATAATTGATCCAATCGTGGTGTCTGATTTATAACTGATAATCGATACAAATAACGAGTCAAATTATCTATACAAATAACGAGCTTGATAATGTATTCAAAATGGAGAGAGATCGTTTTATCGAATCCGATGTCCAAACGGTAAGAATAAGAATTATTCGACAAATAAACACTCACCCATTTGTTTACAATCTACCGAGTGCATAAAAAATGCAGCATTAATTGTTGGAGATTTTACGAAAGAAAGTTCAAGCAGAGATTTCATCATTGAGCACATGTACAATGGATTGCAACGAATTACTAAAATGCATACCTCATTCATGGCAATGCAATACCCATTTATTTTTCCATACGGAAAATATGGGTTCCAATTAGGCATAAAGTATCGAAATATCCTAGGAAACAAAACAATCAAAAGAGAATGTGTGACTCTGAGAGAATTTTATGCATACAAGCTACAACAACGTAGAAAAGAAGGCCAAACTCTTTTGTTAGACGGGCGACTGTTCTAACAATACGTCGTAGATGCATACAAGAGGAAAGCCTACGTTGAGTACGTTAAAACCAAACAAATTTGAGAGTTGACTTGTATAACAGATTAAAATATGCGGTATTGCAAGGAGATTGTACGCCATCGTCTGTTGGAAAACGTATTATTTTGTCGTTAAGCTTCACAGGCTGTCCTAGATATATGGCTCAAAACTTTCAAGACACAAATGATTATTTATAGATGGTTTGGCAACCCTGACTAATTCTTGACATTCACGGCCAATTCGAACTGGCCAAAAATTACAAATTTCTTATCTCCACCTGGACAGGTCCCAACAGAAAGACGTGATATCATGTAAAGAGTATTTAAAATAAAGCTTGACGCGTTATTAAATAACATGACAATGAAAAATCACTTCGGGGGTGTACTTGCGGGTATGTCTACTTTTAGTTAAAATACATCTTATAACATATATAATATAAAATATTGTTACGGTATTTATCTTTTTCTAAAATCAAATGGTGACTTTTAAGGAATCAGATTAACTTGACACTTTGATTAATAGAATTGATGTGGAGAATAGTGTGTTTACGGAATGGATCGTTGCAAACAATAAATATAAAGATGCCAGAAAGATGACATATGCGGAATTTCCAAAAGGGTGGACATGGAAATCATTAGGGAATCAATGGAAGTGAAGAAAATAAGGTATAAACCTTGGCTGTATTTGTTGATACAAAAATTAGTCAGCTGACGTGGACCAATTATATGAAGACACGTGTCATCTTACGTGGCACAAAAAAAATCATCGAGCTATTCAGCGTACCAAGCAACTCAAACGTGACAAGATACTCAACGTACAGAGCATCTGGCCAAGAAGATCAAGCGATAAAAATAGATTCAATCAACATTCTTATTATGTACAGATGTATATGTCTATTAAATAACGGCATATTGTCTATTCATATTGACAACCCAAGAGCTATAAATACATTGTAACCCCCTCCATAAGGGGGCAATGGATCACTTGCGATCATAATTGAGATCAAGACAAAATATCCAGCAATACAAGACAGTGGACGTAGGCTATTTTCATTAAGGTTGAACCACTTTAAAAATTCTTCGTCTTATTTCTTTTAGGGGTGTTCGCGGTCCGGTCTGGTCTGCTTTTTAGTAATTTCAAGGACCAGACCGATTTAACCAGTCCTAAAAAAAGTACCAAGACCGGACTGATTAAATCGATTTTTTGGGCTTAATCGGTCCGGGTTTTTATATGGTCGGTCCGATCTAGGGGTGTAAGCGGTACGGTTTGGTCGGTAAATCGTAGATACCAATACCAAAACCAAACTCTAGATGGTAAAACCAAACCGTACCAGTTTACCACCCGGTACACTAAAATCAATACCAAAACCAAAACCAAACCGGCTGGTATTTCAATTTTTTCAGTAATTTCGGTTTTTTCTGGTTTCGGTAAATTCTGGTTTCTTCTGATTTTTTCTGGTTTAGGTAAATTCTGTTTTTTTTTTTGTTTTTGGTTTCGGTCTTTTCTGGTTTCGGTAAACAACACTAAAAGTCCCAAAAAACCAAAAACAAAACCAACCAACTTTTTTAAATATTAAAACCAAAACCAAAACCAACTTTTTTCTGGTTTTGGTAAATTCGGTACGGTGATTTTGGTAAATTTGGTAAGGTACGGTAATTTTGGTACGATTTTTTCCGGTTTCGGTAAATTCGGTACGGTATGGTAATTTCGGTACGATTTTTTTTGGTTTCAGTAAATTCGGTACGGTAATTTCGGTAAATCGTTTTTTTTAATATTAAAACCAAAACCAACCAACTTTTTTGCGGTAATTTCGGTTTCGGTAAGATTGGTTTCTGGTATTTTAATATATGAAACCAAAATCATTTTTTTTCGGACCAAAACGGTACGGTACGGTAAAAACCCGTACCGCTTCCACCCCGATCTAACTTGTCGGTCCTAATTTTACCATGAAAACTGCATAAATTATCATAAAAACTGCATGAAGTCCACCTTCATTTTCATCCATTTGAGCAACCATTATCTACAATATATACAACATAAATTTAAACAAGTTATTATGTTAACATTTTAGACCCTGAATAAATACTCAAACAACTAAAATAATACATCTGAAATAAAAAAACAAAATTTAAAAAAAAACAAATCTGAGACAACACAGGTCCGACCTGAGACAAACAAATCCGAGTGTAGAGCAGATATAGATAATACAAAACTTTCATAGTTTTTTTTTAGAAAAAAATAATAATGTCGTAGACGTGTTGTGCGTGTAGAGCAACAGCCTCCATGTGTGGAAGAGTGTAGAGCAGCCCAACAGCGACGTTGTGCATGGCAGAGGGTAGAGCAGCTTCCGTGTGTGGCATAGGGTATAGCAGCCTTCGATGGTGGAAAAAAGAAAAAAGAGACCGGCTGTGTTAGTGTGAGCTTGGGAGTAGAAGATAAGAGCTTGGGAGTAGAAGAGAGAGATATAGAGATCGGTTGTGTTGTTGGTGTGGGTTGTGGAGTGACGAGCCTAGTCTAGGTTTTTTTTGGTTCTCCAACTTTAAAGACTGGCGAGCGTACCCCTTGCCTGTTTTCTATTCTTTTAAGTATTTGTTTTATATGTACATATAATTATAATTAAATAAATAAATAAATATATATATATATATATATATATATAAGAACCGGTCCGGGTCGTGTAACACCCCGCCTAATTAAATACCGGGTGGCCAGTCCCATACCAAATTAAAACAGAATATACAGTTGGCTCATTCTTAGCATCACTGTCGAAAACATTAACTAATCACCCAATACCCAATTAAGCTGGTGTTAAAAACTTTCCAAATTTTAATTCAGCAAAATCCATTTTTAGTTTAAGAATAACACAACACATTTTATTCTACAACACTTATAACTGAACAGATAACACAAAATAATTTTAATGCAATTGGAATAAACATTCCCAAATACTATTAATCCAGTACAGTAATCCCAACAATAACAAATGTATTAAAATGACACGAACACAATAGTATATGACTCCGATAGAAAGTGATAACTGAAATCCTTTGGGCGACATGCCCTAACTATAAGAATGTTGTGAATCAAATGAAGATAGGCGTCTAAGCAAAACTCCATAGCTCCATAGCTCGTCATAATTTGCTAAGGTTGGCGTCCCTGCTGCTGGACACCTGATATAGAAGGTACAATAGAAAAGAAAATATGCAAGGAAACGAGTCAGAGCCCGATGTGAAAATGATTTTGAAAACAACAAGTATTTATAAAGTGCAATAAAGCATTTATTATGTACATGTTAGTATCCAGACTCTCACTTGCTATTCTCACCTCTCAACTATAGTGCACACTTAACGTTTCCTATTAACCACCTAGTTAATGGCTCCTCTTCACTAGTTCCCATAATATGATTTTGTTGTCCCATATCCTAACCCTGTATGTCCCATACCATACGTCATATAATCATTCATATACGTTTCCCATTAACATGAATCATTTCTCATTAATATGAATTAAGCTTTTCAAATCTATAAGAATAAACATTCATTAACTTAATTCACTTCTTTTTCTTTATTCATCGTCATCTACAATTATCACACAGTAGAATGAACTAACCATAATATACATTCATTTAATTTATTATATATATATATTCACATATAATACGGCACCCCGAGTCACAGCTGCGGTGCAATGCATTACTCTGCTATCATGTCCCATCATCGCTGGTCGCCGAATAGGGGACTAAAGGTTCGGTAAGGATTCCTCGAACCACAAACAACAACATACAAATTGGAGACGAACATAGTTCTCGTATCCATGGGTCACGCACATACCTACGTACCCATAGTCAGTGGACTTATCAGCTCCCCGATAAGTCTTTCATAGACCTATGTTCTCGAGCGACAAATCAAAGATCCCATGGATTCATCAGGATATGACTACCCTCACGCGCAAACCTCCCCATCTATAGCAAGTAAGCTAGGTATGTCATACACGTAATCATCAGTCAATCAAAAGGTACTCACATTACCCTAAGATAGTTCCCGTACGTAGCATTATATCTCTTTAAATCCCACATGTTAAAATATCATAACTTTACTTTTTTAATTCAACTATCCCCGAGCCTCACTCAGTACTCAAGGTTCAAATAAGTTTTTCCTCAATATTTTATTCAGTAAGAAATCACTAATATCCTACTGGTCCATCTCATCTTATCTCCCGAATTACCACGAATTAAACTCTCCTTTAATTAGGGTTATAACCGATTGTTTCTAATCTCTTATAAACACATCTTCTATCAACTAGGATTGAATACCATCATCACATCATTCACACTATATGACTTATCAACAAAATCAACATCCTCGCATCCTATAACATCTCTCCACTCCTGACGACGTTAAGGTTCATGCGCGGAGCGTCTCGCAAATCGAAATCCAAACAAGGAACCCTCCAATACACTACTACTTAACTTTGTCGATCGTGGAGGTCCGTCAACTTCAAATACGCAACCGGGATATCCTCATCTCCTCTTTCAACAAAATGTAGTATAAACTCCCATCTCTATCCAGGAGCCATACCACTAAGCGCTTGTACTACACTCAGTCCTTGCGCAATCATTAATGAGCTTAAATTCAGTCCTTGATGTTCAAATTATAACCCTAAGGCTACCCAGGTGTTATATTAAATCTCATCTAATGGACCTATCCTGAATCCTCATGCATACAAATTAGAATCCAACACATGAATCTAGCAACCGAAATGTCCTTCAATTTAATTATCATAATTTTAATCAATTAAATCCCAATCAAATAATTCGATTCTCATATAGGGCTTACTGATCTTCCCTAAGTCCCATAATATCCAATTAATAATCACCAAAGATCTACAAAAGGTTTGGGATAAGAACCAACATTAAAAAGAAAAGACTTTAACAATTCCGGGGAGGTCGATCGATCGAAGGCAGGGGGTCGATCGATCGATCGCCCAGGTAATAGTCCAGTTTTTTTGCATTTCTTCTTCCACGGGTTTAACCATTTTTAATCAATCAAACCTTCATATTAACAACCCAGATGACTTATAATCCTTACTACATGAGATATCAACATATAAAAATGATTTCTAATGATCTAAACATCCTAGAATCATCAAGAGTTTTAATTAAAAGCATATATTTATTCTATTTTTCCAGAAAATAATATATATGATATCTTAAAGAACACACCAATGATTCTCAGCATTTCTTCAACAGATTTATGATTATTTCGTGGATTGCTATCTACCTACATCATGAGCTTGATTCCTATAAACTTTCATTTTTCAGAAATCCATTAGCAACTCTTCATTATCTTCCAAACATGTAAAAATCTCATTTTTTTATAACTATCCTAACAAGGAAAATATACAAACTTAGATTGCAATTATCAAACACTTGCCTCTAATGAAGATTTGATCCTTTGGGGTTGTATAACACAGGTGGTTCTCCCCTTCTTCGCTCACTTCCAGTGGTGGTTGGTGGTGGTGACCTTTGGTCTTTGGTTCTCCTCCTTTTCCAAGAAAACTTCTCTTCTCCCAAGCAACCTTTCACTCTCTCTAAGAAGATGACCTTTCAATTTTGTGTAGAAGAGATGAATGAACCCACATTCAACTAATCTCCAAATACTTATAATAAGACAAAATCCGATATCACTATTCACCCCCTTGTAAAAATAACCAAAATGCCCTTTTGGGTTGTCTTTTCATTTCCAAATGACCCGAGACCCAAAACTAACATCCAAATAGACTTTTCTGACTATTTCAACCCTTCTGGACGCAACGACGCAGTCGAAACGACTATAAGGTTGATGTAAAAATAAGTTTCCTTTTTAATTTAATAAATTAGTCCCGACACATCCCATACCACGTCCGACTAAAAATCCAAATTACTGAATTAATATCACACAGCCATATCAATAGCATCACATTCATATATTACCTAAATATCTTTAAGTATGAGAGAGTAGCTACAGCGAAAATATTGCGACTTCTCAAATAAAAACCAATTTTAATTAATCCCAAATTTTAATTAAACCCTAAGACATGCATCTAGATGATTTATCAAATAAAATATAGCATGCAGGATAAAAACAAACAATTTCAGGAAAAATCCCCCAAAAGGGCAAAGCCTTTTATTTTCATTATAATATTGTAACATACAATTTCGGATTACAATGAAAATACAGTGACTAAGAATTACCCTCAGGTATCGGATTCTGTAGTCGGCGGCTGGAAATATCCCTTTCCAGGAGGGCAGCAATGAATCCACACGCAGCGAACCCACATGAACCTCAGTCCAATCAACAAAGGAAGAACCGCAGCACTCCTCAATGACACGCAGCCATGAAACTTTGTAGAGACTCCCTCAGCAATGACGCGCAACCCTCGTTTGCAAAGATCTCTCCACAAAGGTTTGAACAAACACAAGGTTGTGTTCTTGGGTTACCAAAAAG
The DNA here is from genome assembly GCA_949130495.1 of Sambucus nigra. Classification (NCBI taxonomy): domain Eukaryota; kingdom Viridiplantae; phylum Streptophyta; class Magnoliopsida; order Dipsacales; family Adoxaceae; genus Sambucus; species Sambucus nigra. The sequence goes on from OX422222.1 coordinate 234,409,417, forward strand.
ATTCACAAAGGTTTGGCAATTGTGTGAATCAAAACATGAGTCTTGGGACTCAAAAAATATGAAGACTAGAGAATTTTGGACTCTCAAAAATGCCTTCTAAAGTCTTGCAAAACAACTCCCCCGAAGTTGGTATTTATAGGAAAAAAGATGAAGAGTCCCACGTTCTTAAAACTCTAAAATTCTATCCAGCGTACAAAAAAAAAAACATTTTTTAAGGAATTTTCTCCATCTTCAAAAGGTCATAACTCCTTCACCGTAGCTCGGATTGAGGTGCCGTTTTTTCCAGTATCTTCGTTACGGCGAGCTCTTCAACTTTACAGTTGACCAGACCTCCAAACTATGGATGTGAAATTACGAAAATGCCCTTGAACACTCCTATCGTGCCTTTTTTCACTGTTTTGACTTCCCTTGCGCCCACTTGCATTATGAGCCTAAAATCAAGGAACGTGAAGTCGTTGTGGCAGATGAGGGACTCATTAACGGAGTTGTTGAATGCTTGATGCTTGGAATTCGGATTGAGGCCGTCGTGAGCGATCGTGTAGAGACGTGGCAAATGTAACGGCGTATGACATACATAAATGTAACATGTTGGACATGAGAAAAATGTCCTTACAAAGTAATATTCAGAATCATACATTTTAATATCCTCAATTCGGATAAAAACCCAAATGAATTAATTAATATTAAAATCCAATTAATCCATTAATTTAAAATATAACCCATTTTAAAAGTCATTAAAATCACGGGGTATTACAGGTCGTTCCAGATCGGGTATTTAATAAGGGGGACCGAGGATCGGACCGATTAGACCGGTTTGTAAAAAAAAAACTTGGACCGGACCAATTAAAAAGAAATCGATAAAATTAGGGCGGTCCGGTTCGGTATGATTCAGTTCACCGGTCCATTCGATTTTTTGAACACCCCTAATTTCTTTATTCGTATTTATCTGTGATTAATTAATTAGATAAAGTCTAGTTTTTTACATCAACAGATTGGCGTCGTCTGTGGGAACTGACTATACGTAGCGTTTTTCACTAAAACATTCATTACACATGGATGAGATCCCAGAATCTAGCAATAGGAATAATGACAGAGTTCCTCCCAACTAGTTCTCTCCTCCAATTGTCCATGATCTCACAGGAATAGTGGCCAACTTAGCCAAAGGACAAACAGCTATGCAGGAGACCATGCGAATACTCATTCAGACTGTTCAAAACGCAACGCCTGCCCAGTCGGGCCAGCGAAGCGTTCATAGAAACATACACTTGTTGTCTTCTCGATCCAGACGTACTCTATTCCCTCATGCTTCCCGGTCCAGACATACCGAATTCCATCATACCGAGAGGTCTAGCGACCCCTCCTATCAGCCTGGCCGGACATCTCCCATAAGAGTTATGAACTCTCAAGAAAATGTTACTCTAACTCCAGAACGAACAAGAGTTATGGAGAGGTTGAGTAGAGTATCCCCCTTTGACCATTTGGGCCCTATGAGGAATAAAAAGCCTCATCGGATTGCGTCGAGAAATTCTCAACGATTAAATGATCTAAGGGAAGGTTCTACCCAATCACGCACTGCAGCTCGTACAGAAAGATCCCAAGAGGAGAATTCAGTGCGATCGGTTGCTCGGGCAAATAGATCAAAGGCTGGAAAGGCTCCATTCAGAGGCTGGAAGATAGGTTAGGGGAAATGGCTAAGGCTAGAAACCCGCTCCAAAGAACCTTTATCAAAGGATCTCCATTTATACAAGCAATTGTGGACTTTCCCACACCCTCAAAGTTTAAGGCTCCTGTATTTACGCCGAAGTACGATGGAAAGATTGATCTTGTTCTCCACATGAAGCAGTACCAAGCTGTTGCAGATATTTATACAGTCCCAAATGAGATGAGGTGTAGGGCATTCTCAGGAATCATCACCGGACCTGCTCAAATATGGAATAACAGCCTTCCTCAGGGAAAAATCGCAACCTTCCATCAGTTGGCCGAGCTCTTCATAGGGAATTTTTGCTTTGGTGCAAAGCCAGTCAAAAGGGTAGCCCATCTGTTGAGCGTAAGGTAAAAAGTAGGAGAAAGCACTAGGGACTACATCACTCGTTTTAACAACAAGAAACTGGAAGTAATCGAATACGAAGATAAGACATCCATTACAACTCTGATGAGTGGTCTTTTACCGAACAAGTTATAATACACTTTGGCAAAATATCGCACCAAATCCATGGCAGAGTTGATGGCGAAAGCAGCCAAGATTATGAATGTCGAAGAAGATATGGCTGCAAAGAAGAAACTTGAGGCAAAAGCGGAAACTAAAGTTGAAGGTAGTTCGGAAAGGAAGGATCATAAGCATAATGGAGGCAGCAAACAATCAAAAGGCAAGGAAACGATTGAGCACTTGAGTAAGTATGCAAATTATACCCCCTTAAAGGTAGGCATAAACCATATTCTGAAGGAGATAAAAAATAGCGAAGAACTAAATTGGTTGAAAAAATTGAGGACAACCACCAAAAGAAGAGATAAGTCCAAGTATTGCGAGTTCCACAAAGACCATGGTCACATGACCAAGTGGTGCATAGCTCTCCAGAATGAGATCAAGGCACTCATTAGATGAGGGAAATTGAAAAAGTTTATTGATCGCCAAGACGATGAGAAGACCAACAACAGAGGTCTAAATCTCCTCGCCGACCAAGAGATGATAAGAAAAGGGACCATGAAGATGACCCGGAGGATGACCCCAATCTCCATAAAAAGCCTAGACAGCCAGAACGCGAGGTAATTTTAACTCGCTTTGGTTTATTTGACTGTAATATGACAACAGGTGGAGATGCAGTATGTGTTGATCATACTGCTAAAAGGAAAGCTTACCCCAATGAGGCCCAAGCTTGTTCCTACATACAACGAATAAATCTGGCAGAGGATGATCATTCAAGTAAGGTCAATAAGGATAAACTAGTCATTGATTTTTCCAAAAGTGATTTGGAAGGTGTCTTGTATCCTCACGACGATCCTTTGGTGATCAAGATGAGGATAAAGGATGTAATCATCTCAAGAGTATTGGTAAATAATGGTAGCTCGGTAGACATCATGTTCTACACTTGCTTTGACAGTTTAAACTTGAAACTCACCCAATTGGAGTCGTACCATAGGTCCCTCATCGGCTTCTCTGGCGAAAAAGTCTTTCCACTTGGGACGATCAAGTTGGACATGCTTACTAGTGCCTGGCTTGATTGCATAACAGAAAAAGTATGCTTTTTGTAATGGATAAAAATGTCCAATCAGCCTACAATATAATCATGGGAAGAGTAGGTTTGAAAAAGTTCGAAGCAGTGCCGTCTACGGTACATTAGTGCTTGAAGTTATCAACCTACCTTGGTGTGGGACTTGTTAAGGGCGATCAAAAAGTATCTCGGGAATGCTACTATTCATCTACCAAATAAGAAGAGTTGGAAGATACCAGGACGAAGACCACCACTTACCAAGTGGATAAGCCTGAAGATGCAGAGATTGAGACACTGGACCCCAGAGATAAATCAGAGCTCATGAAGGGTCAGGTCATGGAAGCGATGTATAACATTATTCTGGACGATGAACGACCAGAAAGAACAACTCAAATTAGCTCTTCACTTGATCCAACATTAAAGCAAGAGTTGGTGGCATTTTTTAGGCATAAAAAGCAAGCTTTCGTGTGGAGTCATGAAGATATGCCGGGGATAGAACCAGCCTTCCTATGCCATGAACTTAATGTTAATAAGGAGATCAAACCGGTGAAGTAGCGAAGAAGAGTCTTTAGCTCAGAGAAGAACCAAGCTATTCAAGAGAAAGTAGAGAAACTGCAAAAGGCCTCTTTTATTGAGGATGTCAAATATCCTGATTGGTTAGCTAATATGGTGATGGTAAAAAATAAAACCAATAAATGGAGAATGTGCGTGGATTTCACATATCTGAACAAAGCCTGCCCAAAAGATCACTTCCCTCTGCCCCGAATAGATCAGCTGGTAGATGCAACTTCGGGGCATGAATTGTTGAGCTTCATGGATGCTTATTCCGTCTACAACCAAATTAAGATGAAACCAGAAGACAGGGAAAGTACCTCTTTTATTACCCCAAGGGGAACATACTGTTACAATGTTATGCCTTTTGGTCTTAAAAATGTAGGTGCTACATACCAGCGGCTAATGAATAAGGTGTTCGCAGAGAAAATAGGCAGAAATATGGAGGTTTACGTCGGTGATATGCTGACTAAGAGCAAGAAAGCTGCTGACCACATAGCTGATCTGAGCAAAACCTTTGATAAATTGGAGAAATACCAAATGAAGCTTAATCCGACCAAGTGCGTCTTTGGGGTGCAAGATGGCATGTTCCTTGGGTGTATTATGAATTAATGAGGTATTGAGGCAAATTCGGACAAGATCAAAGCTTTGCTAGAACTACAATCTCTAACTACGAAGAAGGAAATGCAAAGCCTCACAGGCTGTGTTGCAGCTCTCAATAGGTTCGTCTTACGAACAACTGACAGATGTCTTCCATTCTTCAAGACACACATAAAAACTTTCGAGTGAAATGACGAGTGTAAGAAGGCATTCCAAGATTTGAAAAGATATTTGGGGACACCTCCTTTGTTGTCCAGACCGGTAGTGGGAGAAAAATTATACTTGTACCTGTCTGTCTTTGAAAATCCAGTCAGTTCAGCGTTAATAAGAGTAGAGAACAGAGTGCAAAAGTCGGTGTATTATACGAGCAAGGCATTCCGAGGAGCAGAGATTAGATATCCGAGATTGGAGAAGCTCGCATTAGCACCGATCGAGGTGAGCAGGAGGATGAAGCCATACTTCTAAGCCCATACCATAGTAATATATGCTGATATGCCACTCAGACAGGCTTTACACAAGCCAAAAAAATCTGGAAGACTGATGTATTGGGCGATGGAATTAGGTGAATATGACATTGTTTATGAGTCAAGGTCTGCTCTTAAAGGGCAGGCGATGGCATATTTCATTGTTGAAATTACTTACCCATATACCTTTGACCAACAAATGTCTAATGCAGAACAACCCACGGATGTTGGAGGATCATAAAAAACCATCCTCGATCAACTCCCATCAACAAAATTACTAAAGGGGCTGGTGACCGAGCAACAAGAATCCTTTGGTAAAAGCCCAGCACTGGGGGATGATAAAAGGAAGTACCAAGTATTCCATCAAGGGACTTTGACAGACCAAGGGTTTGATAACTGTATCCCTGTATGAAATTTGTATATTGATGGTTTTTCATGTGCCACAGGCAGAGGAGTCGAAATAATTCTTAATAGTCCGTATGGATTGGATATAAAATATGCTTTGCGTTTCTAATTCAAAGCTTCCAACAATGAAGCTGAGTATGAAGCTTCCAACAGTTTAGCTAAAACACTGAATGCAGAGCAAGTTACGGTGTTAGTGATTTACAATTAGTCGTAAATCAGATTCTCGGGTTGTACGTGGCAAAGGGAGAATTCATGTATAAGTATCACACCAAAGTTATAGGGATTATATCCACTTTTGCGACGGTCCAAGTGATCAGAATACCAAGACTGGAGAATGCAAGGGTTGATGCATTAGCTCGGCTAGCCTCAACTACCCATATCGAGATACGAAGAACGATTCCTATTGAGATACTGGTAGACCGAAGCATTAATGACGATTTGATGGTGAAGTTTATCACTTTGGATATGGGACCTTCCTGAATGGATCCCATCAGGGCGTATATCGAATAAGGCATTTTATCAGGCGATCAACTTGCGACCAAGAGGTTAAAATTAAAGCTGCGAGATATGTCTTAAACAATGGGGGTCCATACAGAAGAGGCATGATAGAAGGTTTACAAATATGTGTTCATCCATCAGAAGTTAAAGATTTTATAGAAGAAATTCACGAAGGCTCTTGTGGAGCTCATATAACAGGTCGAACTCTTTTGCAAAGGATAATGATGCAGGGATACTATTGGCCAACGATGCGAGCTGACTGCACAGCTTATGCTAAGAAATGCAAAATAAGTGTCAACAATTCTCCACCATATGAAGAGCTCCCCAAGAATTATTAACACCAATTACCTTACTTTGGCCAAATAGACTTGGTCGGGCCTTTACCAACTACCAGAGGACGATTCAAATACTTGGTAGTCGTTGTTGACTATTTCATAAAATGGGTGGAAGTTGAACATCTCATTAACATGGCATATGAAAGGTCTATTAGTTCATCTGGAAGAATATTATTTGCAGATATGGTTTACCACATGCTTTCATCACTGATCATGGTACCCAATTTTATAATGAGGAGTTTGTTGTATACTGTCAACAGTCCAATGTTCAAAAGATTCATTCTGCACCAGGCCATCCACAGAGCAACGGGCAAACAGAGGTAACCAACAAAACCCTGTTGAACGGGTTGAAGATATGGTTAGATGATGCGAAAGGAAATTGAATTAACGAGCTGCATTCCGTGTTATGGGCTTACAAAATAACTCCTCGAACAAAAACTGGGGAATCTCCTTATATTTTAGCCTTTGGAAGTGAAGCAGACATACCTGCTGAACTGCGTCTACCTACTCACAGGGTACTTAATTTCAACACTCCAGTAAGCGATTTGATGAGATGCTTAGATTTAGACATGCTCGAGGAAGTCCGCGAAGAAGCAGCAATCCGAAATGCCGCTTACCAACAACGGACTGCCATGTTCTATAATAAACGGGTCGAGAAATGTGATCTCAAGGAGGGAGATTATGTACTCAAGAAAGTCATTCAGAAGCATAATAAGCTGGAGGCCAACTGGCATGGGCCTTATCGTGTAACAACGATTGTTCGACCTGGAACCTATAGAATAGAGACTTTAGAGGGAGGGAGAATTCAAAAATGTGTGGAGTGCAGAGCATTTGCGTAAATATTATCAGTAATGTAGATTCACATGTATTTCGTTCTTTCAAAATGAATAAAAATTATATTTTCCCCATATTCTTTTTAGTTTAATTTTTTCCAGAGTACTCGTGCTACGCGTTAAACTTGAATTTTGCAAGAAGGCATCAACAACCACCAACTATGGTTGGTTGGCATATCAGCAACCACCAACTACATTTAATCGGCATATCAACAACCACCAACTATGGTTGGTCAGCATATCAACAATCACCAACTATGGTTGGTCGGATATCAGCAACCACCAACTAAGGTTGGTCGGCATTACTTACATAACCAATAATGTTGGCATAACAATCATACAAAGCAAGGCCTGTTTGATTATGGGTGACCTCAATGAGCATCCAAAACTAGGCAAGAAGATGGGTGACCTCAAAGGGCATCCACTGCCTAGGCACCAAGGTAATCTAGATAAGATTGTTACAATTAAGCAGGACCATGGGATGAAAATAATTTCAAAGCTTAGGCACTTATGGGTGACAAGTCACTACAATTAGGTAGCAAATGGGGCAAAGTTCCATTGTCTAGGCAATTAAAACAAAACAAGACAAATTGTCTCCTTATAGATATATATACAGCATGATAAGCAAAATATCTTATAATCTATTTCCAAGGAAAGAAAATTACAAAAAGATGAACTTTTATTCATTAAATACAAATTTCCTATTCTATTGGCTTTTTTCCTTCCGATCTAGGTACAAAAACCATTTCAGCTGGAGGATCATCTAAAGCAAAAGGAGAATTGATATAATTTAAATCCTACAACATCCTGGTATTGCTCGAACTGGGTTGGTCAAGTAAATGTGGAGGACGGGATATCTCAAGATCTTTATGAAGTTGGTGATCACCCAAGTATTTGGAGATCAAACAATGAGGAATGGAATTTACTGAAATCCAGCTAACATCTAGTTTGAAAGGAGGAACCGGTAGATTAAGCAATCCAGGATCACACCAATCCCACAATGAGTTTCCTTTTTCAACGTGCATCACAGCTAGAGCATTCATCCATCCACACTTGTACCCCTCATTGTTTGATTGCTTCAAACTGGCATCAAGATGGCACAAAGCTTCATTGTATCCCCACATCTAAAACTCTCTAGGCTGCTTGTGAAATTGATAAGTCAATCTCTTAACTTGCTGATGAAGTTTCTTCACCAAGTTTTCTTTACTTTCCAACGCAAAATTCTGATTGGAAAGTTGCTCGGTAAGACTTTGAATTTTTTGGGACATCTCAACCAGAGCTTGGTTTTTGGCTTTCAACTGAACACCCTGATTTACTAAGGCTTATTAAATCATAATTTCTTTAATGCTGCTCCGACCATCCCTTGCTCTACCCCGCGAGGAAGATGTAGGTCTGGCTCATTTCAAAGCCTCCAATTATTCTCTCAATGTAACATTTTTAGTTTCCAAAAATGAAAATCCCTCATCACTGACCGGTACCAGAGCTCCAGAAGAAGAGGCAGACTTTAGTTGTCTCAGTTCTTCTCGCAACGTAATATTTTCCTCCTCCAACAACTTGGCAATGTTTCTGTTCTCCTCAACTTAAAGTTTAAGCACACTCTCTCTTTTCTTATGGGCTGAAATAAATTTGTCATAACCCCGATAAGCACTCAAATGTTGGTACTTTTTCTCATAACCCTCACGCAGAAGTGCGGTGGTTTTCTTGTGTTGAAGTTGAAGTTCCTTGATCACTCCTTTAAGGTTTTCAATCATTTCATAATAAGTGACATTATTGGCCATCGCATGATTAAGTAGACATTTTAAATATTGGTAAGCCTCAATTGCTCACTCAGAGGCATCATGTCCGAGGATATTAACTATTTTAGCTTCAATGAAATCTATATGACCAACCTTGAAGTAATCAGAACATTTATTCATTAACTCTGTATCATGAGCAGACAAGAGTTCCATCCTAGCAATAAACTAGTAAGGAAAAGTAAAAATGGATCAACAACGATACAAAATGAGCAAGTAAAGGAGAAAACTCATAATCAATAACAACGTCCATTTTATTGATTATATGAGGAGAAAGTACAACCCAAGTTACAATAAAAAAGGAAAAATAGAAAAATAATATAATTAAAGAGCCGAACAACTTTACACCTTCTCCTTATTTCCTACAATATCTTCAGCCGATTTGGAATAAGAAATTGGTTGCTCAGAGGGAAGTTGGCGTTGCTCGGAAGAAGTTATTATCTGCTGAACTTGCTCAGAGGAATGAGGAATGGTAACAACAGGTGTTTGCACTACTATCACCATAAAAGATTCATCAGATGCATCTTTATTTTCTTCTTCTTCAATAGTAGTAGGAGGGACATGAGTGTGTTTTTGAAAGAGTTCAGAATCGTCAACAACATTTAACTCCTTCAACACAGCAACCCATCCATCTCTAAAGTATTTCAAACTTGCATAGTCCATATGGGAAGAGACAGTAGCCGAATCTTTATTCCATCATCTGTCCCAGTCAGCGCTAGAGGACTTCTTCACAACAGTTTTTCTCTTCGCTCTCTCCGATGAAGTTTTTTCCCTAAGAAACTCTTCAACAGACTTCAGCTTCTCCTCAAGATCTTTCTTACGTCGTTCAACCTCTTCAAGCTTGCCATCAGTTTCCACTTTGCTGGAAAGAGTAACCTTTAATTTTTCCTCCAACTCCTTGGAGGCATTTACAACCTGATCTCGAGTTATAACAGCTTATTGATGAGCCGTCTCAGCAGATTGGAATTTATTCTCCCAGGCAACTTTGTCCTCTTTGTACTTTTGCCTAGACTCTCTAAAGATTTTGATAACCCGTAAAGGGCTTCATCTACTCCACTAGATGAGGTTGAAGCTTTGATGGTTTCATCATTCTCCATGATATTATTAAAGTACACCAAAAACTGTAAGAAGAAGAAAGGCACGAATTAGAGTATGAACATGGCAATAAAGAATTAAAAAGATAAGTATACTGATCACTTACTGATGCAAGGTGTAGGGCTGCCAAATCGGTAACCTTCTTACGAGGAGTTGAAATTTTAGCAACTCGATAATCAGGGAGAGTCCCTAACTTGATCAATTTCTTGGCCAAGCCAGGGATAAGGATGGCTGAAGAACTAGCCCTCAAAGAAGGAATCCCAACCCCACTAGGTTGGGCAACAACATCCATTGTCCTTTCAGCAAGACCCCTTCTCGACCTCCTCAAAGGAGCACCTTCAATCACAGGGGTTGTCTCTTCTTGAATAACAGTAACTTCAATCAAAGTTGTTGCCTCTTTTGAGACAATAACTTCAATCGAAGGTGTTGCCTCTTTAGGGGCAACATGGGGCTTCTTGCTGACATCTTTAGCAGGAGGAATAACATCCTTTTTCTTAGCTACTTCAGTTGGAGCGTCGCCTTTTTTCTTCTTCGCCCATTCTGTACTAGGAACAGATTTGACAAATAGGTCATGTACTGTCCTCTTCTTCGTCATCAGGTCAGCAATAGCAATACCCAAGTCAGGAGAAGCTTCTTCAACAAATGAAGAGGATGCTGGAGCTTGCTCAAGGTCAATCACCAATGGAAGAACAAGAGGACAAGCAATAAAAGAAGAAGTGGTGTTCTTGTATCTCGACAAATAAAAAGCAGACCTCACGTGTTCCCCTTCTATTGCTCGATGCAACCCCCTAGGTAAACTTCAAATCTTTTAAATTAATGTCACTCTCTTTTGGGGATTTCCTTTTACTGTCAACTGCAATAAACAAAAAATAAGTGTCAGTGACACATTTTACTAAATAAAAACAGAGTTAAATTGAAAAACAAAAAACAACCTATACCATTGCCATAAAGTGGACATCTGGGACCTTGGTACACATCTTTCCCTTTTAACGGGGTGTTGCCAATTTTTCATCACAACCCCATGATCAAAATAATCCCTATTAGCATCAGGGAGAATGACCACTAAAGCTCTATGAGAATAACTAGTTTTTAAATAAAAGGTGGTATCGCTAATAACCCATTTATAATAGTACATAATTTCAGCAATCCCTAAATGAGTTCCATTAATTTGATTTAGCCTATGTACGCCATTAACTACCCTCTGTGTATTTGCAACTACTCTTGTAGGAACAAAATCGAAATATTGACAAAATTCCAAACACAGGGGATTAGGCGGGAAAGAAAAGCCACATTCCGCTACAAAAATAGAGGAAAACCAGTGTCCCTCAGCTAAAGAAAATAAATCAGAAGGGCAAGGATGTTCTTCCAAAATAACCCAAGAGGGAATTGCAAAATTGACTCGGAACTTATCCAACGATTCGACAAGATAAACCATGGTGGCTAAAGCAAAGAAAGCAGAAAGAATAAGGTCTTACGAAAAATTGAAAAATCTGCTAAGGCGGATGACAGAAGGAGCTAGTGTAAGAATAAAAAGTGAGAAGACAAAAGGCTTGGAAGTCTAAAAGTTAAAATATAGAAGACGATTTGATTCTATCGCTTTTAAATGCATTGCTTCGGGAAGCGAGAAAAGCAATGATCACTGGAAACGACGATTGTGTTTCCGAAGACTAAATGACGAAAAAGACGCAAATACCCAAGCGTCTGTCGAAGATTCAAAATATTTATGAGTTTTGCCATTTCACGCTCAAAATCATTAAATGTCACAAGTGTTGGAGATCTGTAATCTAATGAGCCTGGGTAAACATGTCCGAGCAACCTCTGGGCATAATGTTCCACACTTTCATATCCAACATCAACTGTGAAATATTGGGGGCTTCTGTTGATACAAAAATTAGTTAGTTGGTGTGGACCAATTATATGAAGACACATGTCATCTTGCGTGGTACAAAAAATATTCACTGAGCTATCCAGCGTACCGAGCTACTCAACGTACAGAGCATCTGGCCAAGAAGATCAAGCGACAAAAACAGATTTAATGAACATTCTTATTATGTACAGATGTATATGTCTATTAAATAACAACATATTGTCTATTCATATTAACGGCCCAATCACTATAAATACATTGTAACGCCCCTCCATAAGGGGGTAATTGATCACTTGCGATCATAATTGAGATCAAGGCAAAATACCCAACAATACAAGACAGTGGACGCAGGCCATTTTCATTAAGGCTGAACCACTTTAAAAATCTTTTATCTTATTTCTTTATTCGTATTTATCTGTGATTAATTAATTAGATCAATTATAGGTTTTTACATCAACCGTATTGTATATGCACATCCAACATCTGGAGAAAGATTTTACTTAAGATTGTTGTTGAATGTTGTCCGAGGTGCAATGAGTTACAAAGAGGTAAGGACTTTTGAGGATATTGTATACCCAACTTACAAAGCTACATGTTACGCCAGAGGTCTACTTGAAGATGACAAAGAGTGTCATGACGCACTCTCACAGGCTTCTCAATGGGCAACTGGACATCAACTTCGTGAACTGTTGACAGTTATTTTAATGTTTTGTGAAGTTAGTGATCCTAAAAAACTATGGGAAACACATTGGGATCTTTTATCAGATGATGTACTGTACCATCAAAATAAGTTGTTAAACTATAATAATTTGGTCTTGAGAGAAGATCATATTCAAAATTACGCCCTATATAAAATAAATGAGATTCTAAAGAAAAATGGTAAGGGATTATCTGAGTCGGACCCATCTATAGTACGTGATCGTGGGAATCGTTTGTTAATAAAGGAGTTATCTTACAACGAAAAGGAAATGAAGGATGAACATGACAATCTATTAATCGATATAAACGTTGAATAACTCAATGTATATAATGATGTGATGCAATATGTATACGAAATAAATAAGGACCTTACTTTGTTCAGGGTGCGGGGAAGGGGGGGGGGGGACTGGTAAAACTTACATATACAAGAACATCCTTGCACATATAAGGTCTAAAGGAAAAATTGCATTAGCAGTTGCTTCGTCGGGCCTTGCCTCCTTGTTACTTCCTGGAGGACATATTGCAGATTTAAGATTCGGAATTCCTATTAAAATTATTGTAGATTCAACTTGCAAATGTTCACCAAGGAATCCAACTGGCGAATTTAATAAAAAGGCAAGTCTTATAATATGGGATGAAGCACCCATGGATCATCGTCGCGTTTTCGAAGCTCTTGATAAAACTCTTAGAGATATTTTGCGTTCGAACAATAAAAAATCTTTCGATACTCCGTTTGGAGGTTTAACCGTGCTTTTAGGTGGAGACTTCAGACGGACTTTGCTCGTTGTGCGCAAAAGGGAGCCGATAAGACATAGTAAAATCCTTTATAAAAAATTCCTACCTTTGGGACTCATGCCATATTTTAAACCCTACACAAAATATGCGCATACATGAGTTTGCAACGTTCACCGAATGGGTATTATCTATTGGTGATGGGAAACTATCAATTTAATCTTTTGATGAAGACGAGGGACCCTCTTGGATTAAAATTTATGACGAATTCCTTATTGAACAAACTGAAGACCACATTCTATGAATCGTCTCCAGTACATACCCAAATTTACTCAAGAATTATCAAGATCCAAAATATTTAATGGGAAGAGCAGTATTGACACCAACTAATCAAATTGTCGATGAAGTTAACGATTACATGCTTTGGTTAATACCAGAAGAATGAAAGACATACCTTACCTCAGATTCTGTATCCAAGATGTTAGAAAACATTCAAGACCAAGATTTAATGTTCCCTATAGAGTTCCTCATCACTTTGAAATTCACTAGGGTTCCAAATCATGAGTTAGAATTAAAGGTCGGTTTACTTATTATGCTTCTCAAAAACATCAATCAATCAGCTGGACTTTGCAATGAAACACGACTAATAATCATGCAACTGACTCCCATGGTCATTGAAGAAAAAATCATTACAGGCTCCCCAGTAGGAAACAAGGTCTTTATACTAAAAATAACAATGTTCGCAACTGATTCGAAATGGCCCTTTATTATGCAACAAAGACAATTCCCAGTCCGAATTTCATTCGCAATGACCATCAACAAAAGTCATGGACAAACACTAGATCAAGTGTGCGTATAACTTCATAAACCAATGTTTAGTCACGACCAACTCTACGTTGTTGTTTTAAGATTAAAAAGTAGTTCGAGGTTTGATATTTTTCATCATTAATGAAAATAAAGACCATTACAACTACACCCAAAATATTGTGTATGAAGAGGTGTTATCCCAAATGTAGAATGGTAAGTAATTAAAACTAACATTTATGATAACATATAATATACAAATATTATTTAGCGAACATTCATACATTACAATGCCTTCATGCATTGCAATCATGTATATATATATATATATATATATATATATATATATGAATAACTTTAAAATAAATGAAATTTTAATGGCCTTCGAAACCTACCACAAATTTGCAATCTACGCAAGGGAAGAGATGACTGGACACTAAAAGTTATTTTTCCAAGGATATGGAAACCAAATAACTCCAAGAGAGGAAACGAAACCATTTCACTTGACACGTTGCTTCTTGATGAAAACATAAATACATGTTACCCCTTTCTTCAAAATTTCTTATATTTCAATCGACATTAATCTTACAAATCTTATAATTCTCCTAACACGGGGGCATGCATTTCACGCCTCAATTCGAACGTACATGCTAATACGAGAGCCAGCTCATCAAAGGAAATGTATTTTATATTTCCAACCTAAGGGTCCTTAAAAACAAAATTAACTACAAACCCGTCCCGCACGAATACATGCTTTAATTCTTACCGTCAACCATGGCCAAAGAAGCTCCTGCAGACACCGAAATCCAGATTCATCTCTTCAACTTAGTCGACTTCGGCAACTTAAAATTTTGGGTTCATAACGACACTAATTTGTCAGGTGCTCACTTTATCATAGATTAAATAAATTATATATAATTACTACAATTACATTGCTAATTCAAAATTTCGAATTAAATCTTATTGGGATATTTATTACCATATCACCAGTATCTACTCAAACGTCTTATAAAAGAATGGTGATGAAAAGGTTCTTAGAGGTTGACAATACAAGGTATTAATTATTTCTCTTAAAATCACATATTACACAAACTTTACAATTTAGTATAAATTTTATACTTGAATAAGTAACAACTAATTACAAAGGAAAACGAATAGGTATTACTTTTTAGGGAGATAACACTAATGATATTACATAGGAAAACTGCCGTAACTGCTCATCTGCAGTCATATTAATAGTAAATTCGCGTACTGTGAGGCTCTTCAATGGTAAATTTAATACATTTTTATATTCGTTCTTAGTTAGTTTTAAAACTTAAGTTTTGTATACACATGACGATTGTTAAAAAAATATTACTAATAATATCAATTATACTGGCCAAAATCATACAAATTCATTAAGTGGAAGCCAGATATCTACAGAGGCCTTTAACATCGCCGATATATTGGAACTACGTTCAACATCAAAATAAGAGGTGAAACATACACTTTAATATGAACAACAATATATTCTTAAATACTTCATAATTCTTGCTAATTGCTTTTTTAATAACAATTTCAATGGATTTGCTGCAAGGCAACGCAATCTGATATCGAAACTAAATGTGGTTGGTACTATAATTCGTGCAATATGTGCAGCAAAAAGGTTCAATGGGTTGGAAATCAAAATTGGTGTCAAACAATCAACATGGATATCAAATATCCAACATCAAGGTTCATTTATCATCATACGACCAAGTTGGAAATTAATATGCCTTAAATATAATGACATCAAACATTTAATTTAATTTTTTATTACATATGGAATTCAATTACTACAACATATAATTTTTTGGGGGATACAAGGAAAAACTACAATTATATGTCGAGGATAGTTCAACTATACTTCATCCGTGCTCTTCGACAGAGTTGCTGAATAACTACTACATACTCCAATTGAAGCAGTTCTCAAATCAGAAAGCAATGTAAGAATATTTAGGATGACGAATAACATATCCACGAAAATTACAATTTATATACAAATAATATTATAAACTGACAAAAATTAAACAAACAGGCCAACCAAAGTACCATACCGAGTCAACTTACAAATTTGATTGGGACTATGCACATGTTCCAACTAAAACTCACATTCCACAACTTGGTCCTTGGGTGGAAGAACTACATAATTACAAGAATCGTGACAGACGATTTTATGGAAAAACATCTTAAACAAAACTCTCCTTTAAAGGTAACAAACACTAAATGCACCTCATTTGTCAATATGTTACAATTTACTTAACATACATACTACTCACTTTAGGATCTACAACATATAGTCAATGTAACGATTGTCCTAAAGTTACCAAGTCATTATTTTCTTTTTGGTATTTATTACGATTGCATCCATCATGGCCCATGAATCCTTTCATCTGCAAGTGAATTTATTATAAATGATTGATCTCATTCATCCGACACGTGCTTTGCTTCATAATTTCTACATTATTTTTATTAGCCTCACAAGTGCTATTATGAAAGACATCTCCTACTATTGTGTTTATTGTAATTTTTATAAACCAAAATCTTTTAAACTTCACTCATTTCTCCCATGTTCAACATGGTTTCTAAATAGTGCTTCCAAATATTCAATCTCTTACCAGTAAAATCCATATAATTTACAATTGTTTTACACTATATACGGCTTCCTTAATCTATCTATGCTGTGATCCTCATCTGTTGCTACCCGTTTCCTATTGCATCCCTAATAACTTCATGTTGGCTTCGTACAACCCATATTCTTAACCATGTACAACAGTTATCTGCATATCATACCATAATATAACATGTCACAAACACACATGTTTTAATTCTCGCATCTCTTATTCAATTGTAATCCATATTTTTACCTAATCCAATTCAATTTGGTGAACAACTTTCATGGTGAAAGAAGCCCAATGAATTCCCAGGACCCACCAGGATTGTCTTTTGTTCCAACACATACTTATTAGAGAGATGAAAAAAATATTATCATTATTCCATGAATGTCTTGAGAAAGAAAATAAATATCAATGATTCCGATTTTTCAAAGTAAGTAATATTACTTGACGAGCAACTCCAAGGGATCGGAGCCCACGTTCTGCGTATTTGTCAATAATTGAATGTACCCTCTTCTCAATTTTCTGGTCTGTCGTGTGCTAGATTGAGAATATACATAAGTGTAAAAGGCTTATTGACCGTCGATAAATTGCTGCTGTTAGTAGAGTAGTTGTGTTAATATATTTAATTTAGACTACCTGTTCGGGTGCACCTTTGCTCACTCTATGCATTTTACCAAGAACTCCTCTCTCAGTAGATGATTTGATTGGAATAACATATGCATGATTCTTTTATAATGATGATTCGACCTTTTTCTTGCAACCTTTAAAGACTATAACAGTCATTCCAACTTCTTTATACGTTACAACCGAAAAAAACTAATTATTGACTGTTGAATTCTTTACAAATAAATATTTTCTAATTGCGTTACAAAACAAAATATACAACAACAAATTAGGAAAGTCCAAAATTACTGAATTCGTAAACAACCTTCCTTAATTTGGGAATGGATTCACTACTCACAATAGTTGTTTTACTATTCTCGATCTAAGATATCGTAACTATACAAGCTCTAAATTTTTAATCGCTATTTGACAATATTTCAATTTTACAATTTGTCAATTCATGTATACTTATTACTCTAGGTATGATATGTACATCCCACTAACCGTTTTCAGTAACTGATTTTCTTCATGTTTCAGCACATCACAGGAAGTTCTGAATCAGAAACACATATTATGTTCAATAACATGGCTCATGCTTGGGTATGTGCATACTACATAAACTTTTTAACTCATAACTAACTATTCAGCGTAATGTTAATAACCATTTTGTATATTTCATCAAAAAATGAGAAATACTGAATCAAAAGTGCAACAATCGTACACTGAAATGAATACACTATACACAAACTTTTGAATATCTAGTCATCTTTAATAAATATAAATAATTTATACAATACTGCAAAGGGTAAAAAGGAAAGGATATGAATGTATGGGTGCGACTGTTGCACCCAAAAAATTGATCTTCTAATTTTCAACGTAGCAGTTTGTTAAAGATAATAGCTTATACTTTATATTGCATAGTTTCATACATAATGCACACACATATCTCTTATCACTGATATTTATCAGATTGTTAGGTTTAAATAGTTGGGTAACTCTTTTGATATTAGGATGAATGATATGTTTAAACTTTATAATTATCATAGACATGTTGTTTTCATAGGGGCATTTTCCTCCCCCAAACTATTTTAAGTTTAATATAGATGGAGGTTCAAAATGGAATCTCGGCACTACTGGTTGTGGATTTTTCTCCCCGTTTTTGAGTTTAATAAACTCTTATGTATAATTACATGGGTTAACTAGGGGACTGCAATTATGTTTTAAATGTCATGTTAACCCTATCCATATATCCTCAGAACTATCTATGGTGATTAGTTTGATAAATAACAGTTTGAAACCTCCTTGGAAATTGAAATCATGTATGGGACACATTATTTAAAGTCTAAACTCAATGCAATTATCAATGAGTCATTGTTATATGGAGTTTAACTTGGTTGCAAATTGTTTGGTTAATGAAGGTGTGAGTATGGTCATACGCATTTAATGCATAATCTCATTGAACCTTAATACGAAAACGCAAATGGACCAAAAGCATTGGTTACAAGTATGTAGAATACTCAGGGGCTAGCTAATGCAATGACAAACCTACACTGGCTTATTACGCTAAAATACAAAACTTACGCGCGTTACAAAAGAGCTCAACCAACACACTAAAAAGCTTTAAAATAACAAAAAATTGGCATCAAATGCCCCAAACTAAAATTGAAATTCTTACTGAAGTATAAAAAATATCTAATCAAGCCATTTGGATAGTTCATTTACTTGATTGTTTTATAAATGTGTACCTTTAAAATGTTTCTATTACTAACATTTCCTTCCAAACAACGCTTTAATGCAGGACGACAACATCTCCATTCATGAGACTGTTGTGGCAAATATCGATGATGGCAGCAACACAAGATCTTCAAAGAGAATAAAAACTTCCAAGTATAATTAAAAAATTCACGTTACATTCAATGAGAGACATTTTTACCTTATATTACTTTAGAAATATTCTATAACTATTAAACCTATATTTCCTTAATTTGCAGGGGCATAGGAATACAAATAAAGAATTGAGGAAGTGACAAACTTATGGATTGATGAAGAATTTATCTCTTTTCAATCATCACGAAGTTGTCTTTTTCATTTACATCTTAAGAACAGAAGAATTTCCTCTTTTTTATCATACTGACATCGTCTTTTTAATTGACTGATCAAGACGTTTTTTAATCTCAATATAAAATGCATTATGTGTTATACTTAATTCAATTTATTGAATATAAGCTATTCGTTACTCATTTACTATTCTACTATGCTACATCATCCCCCATTTCACTATAATTAATTACTTTATCAATGAGAATAAAAATATATTTTGTTTTACACACGTACGTTCTCACATCGCGCGAGTTACATGCTAATAATTATATATATTAAGAGTGTAGATTTTTAATTAGAAAGTATGCAACTCTAACTCCGAACAACTCTCTCAGATTGTCCAAACACTCACTCCCTTTCCCGCCAAAAAAGAAGCCCTAGCTATCAAATTCCCGCCAAAACAAAGCTAGTTAGGGTGAAAAAGAGCTTAATTTCTCTCCCATTCTCTCAATTTCTCAGTCTGCATTTTTTTCTCTCTCCGTCTCTCTGTGTAGCCGAGCAATGGACATCAGCGAAGAAGTCAGAATATCTCACAAACGCACATTCGTCAAGTTCTTCGAACACGATGTAATTTTCTTCCCCTATTTCTACATATACATACATATTCTAACTTCGTCTCTAAATGTTAATACGAATTTCATCAGGAGCGGAAAAACATATTCGCAGACGAAATCAGAGCCATGATTCACCACAAACGCCGCCGCCTAATCATCAACCTCGCTCACCTCTTCAGCCACGATGACGGCGACGACCTCGCTCGCAGGTATATACATACATACACACACAAAAAACTTGAAAACACGCAAACATGTTGAATAAGTTGTTTATGCTTTGGATTTTGATTTTCCAGGTTGCTTAGAAATCCGAGTGAGTACATCCAGTCCTTGTGTGACGCGGTGACTGATTTTGCGCGTAGCGTAGACCACAAGTATTTGAAGGAAGGGGAACAAGTGATGGTTGGATTTGAAGGTCCTTTTGTTTCGCGCCGCGTTACGCCCAGAGATCTTCTCTCCAGCTTTATCGGTTCCATGGTTTGCGTTGAAGGCATTGTTACCAAATGTAATCTCTCACTCAAAAGTTTCATTTTTATCAATCATTTGGTTCATAACTGCTTGAAGCTCTTAATAGGGTTAATTATGTATATCTGTATAGAAAATTGGAGTTATCCTGGATACAATCAAATTAAACACAGCTGAATTAGGGATAAAAACTAGTTTACTACAGAAATAATGGCTACAAATTAGGAAAATGGAGATTAATATTACCTTGAGGATCATAAAAATAAAAGAGGGGTTAAGAGTTTTGAGTTTTATTTAATGTTTTGGGTTTATTACACTTTTTACCTTTATCTTTAGGCTAATTTCGACTCAACCCCTCATTTTCTTAACTTTTTTGACTTCTCCCCCATCACAGGGAGTTCAGTCTAATTTGACATTATAAGTAAGGGCCAATGTCAAATAAATCCTTAGACTTAACCCCCTATTTTTTTGCAATATTTTGAGATAACCTTGTAGTTCGGGGGGGTTATGTCAATAAGATTACATCAGGGTAAAGTGAATATTGCATTAAAAAGTAGGGTTAAGTAAAAAAGGCCCTTAACTTTATGAGTTTAATAGCACATATATATATTTTTGGTTTTTTTATGTACTTGACTAAAATTGTGCAAAAATTCATGGCGGGTCCCCTCAGCCTACTCTAGATCAGGCATGTTCACAACTGGGAAAATATCAGTGACATGTTGAGAAACTATATATGTTAAGAATGTGTAGTTGGGCCTTTTGACATTCAGCAAATTGTTTCTTATAACAAGTACAACAATTTAGAATATAATTCTTATTTGTTGGATTGGATGATTTAGGTTTTGTTTGTTTGGTGAAAGACTTGCATTCAGAATATGAAGGTTGATGAACAATCTTTTATTATATATGTCTCCCTTTAGGTATCATAATATAAAGCCTGGTAGTCAGTTCCTGTCTTAGTTGATAGTGTAGTGGCTAAGACTGGACTGGTGTTAAAGGTATTTGGACTCTTTAAATAGCAGAGGCTGATGGCTGAACGCAGTAAGGAAGCAGTGCATATATTATATTTATACTTTTAAGCCTTGACATCTTTACAAAGTTGTTTTACATGTCCAAATACCTTTTAAGCGATCATATCTGACATCTAGTTATTTAGCCGCTGTAACCCCAATGACTATCCTTGGGTTCACTTCTTCTGACACGCTTTACATACTAATTCCACTATTTTTTCTACATATAAATATGTATCTAATCGTCTTGGTTTTCAACCTGTAGGTTCTCTTGTAAGGCCAAAAGTTGTCAAAAGTGTCCACTTCTGCCCGTCAACTGGAAAATTTACAGACCGTGAATATCGAGATATAACATCCAACATGGGTTTGCCCACGGGGGCTGTTTATCCAACTCGGGTAATCTTATGTTTTTTTTTTGTATCCTACAGTTTAGTTTTTATAACAAAGAGATCTTCCAATAACTTAATTTGTTCCAGGACGATAATGGCAATTTGCTAGTGACCGAGTATGGGTTATGCAAATACAAAGATCACCAAACAATATCAATGCAAGAAGTTCCTGAGAAATCTGCTCCTGGTCAACTTCCACGGACAGTTGATATCATTGTAGAGGATGACCTGGTGGATTCATGCAAGCCCGGAGATCGTGTGGCTATTGTTGGGATATACAAAGCACTTCCTGGAAGAAGCCAGGGTAGTGTAAATGGGGTGTTCAGGTTCGTTTGGTTGCTTTGATTATTATTACTGTTTTCTTATTTTACCTTCCACTACATTGTTTTCATTTAAAAGCCTGATTGAGTTACCTTGTTGTGTAGGACTGTACTTATAGCTAACAATGTCTCTCTGCTCAACAAAGAGGCAAATGCACCAATCTACACCCCTGAAGACATTAACAACATCAAAAAGATATCCGAGAGAGAGGATACGTTTGACCTGCTTGCCAATTCACTCGCACCATCTATATATGGGCATTCATGGATAAAGAAAGCAGTGATTCTGTTGATGCTTGGCGGAACAGAGAAGAACTTAAAAAATGGGACTCACTTGCGTGGGTGAGTGAGACTACTCCTTTTTAATTGCTTCACATGCTTCAAAACTCTGCCCAACATCCTGTTCTCCAAGTGTTTTTGTTTCATTGCACGGATTTATGTATTTTTATTTTTGCCATTTGGCTTTGTTGAAGTCCATAATTTAGTCAAGGAAAAGGAAGGAAAAGTTAAAGAAAAAGACCTTTTAGTTTGGTATAGGAAGTAAAGAAAAATCCATCTTCCTTCTAACCCACCAAATTATATCCTTCCCTAAACAACAAAGTGTAGGGAAAGAGGGTCATTAGTTACTAAAGCATGACATTAATTACTTTTATATCTTTACAGTAACATATAGATTATATTCAAATTGTTTAGATTCAAGGATATAATTGGTAGCACATGAATTCTATTTTTCCTTCCTTGCCAAACACAAAGGATAGTTTCTTTTGCTCCTAATAAATCAAATTTGCTGTTCTCTGTAGTGACATAAACATGATGATGGTTGGTGATCCTTCTGTTGCAAAGTCACAGTTGCTTAGAGCGATTATGAATATTGCTCCTTTGGCCATATCAACCACTGGGCGAGGTTCTTCTGGAGTTGGTTTGACAGCTGCCGTTACCTCTGATCAAGAAACAGGTAATGCATCATCCCTATTGGATCTTTCATCTTATTATTTCTTCTCATTATTCATGAACAATTGTGGCATTTGTGATTAGGCGAAAGAAGGTTAGAAGCTGGTGCAATGGTTCTTGCCGATCGAGGTGTTATATGTATTGATGAGTTTGACAAGATGAACGATCAAGATCGCGTTGCAATACATGAAGTCATGGAGCAGCAGACTGTAACAATTGCCAAAGCTGGTATCCATGCATCATTGAATGCTCGATGCAGTGTAGTGGCAGCTGCAAATCCCATATATGGAACTGTAAGTTGCTCAACATATTCTGACTATTTATGTGTGTTCATGTTGCTTAATTTGATCTATGTTGGATATTTGATCGATGTACACAGTATGACCGTTCACTAACCCCAACAAAGAATATTGGACTCCCGGACTCTTTGCTCTCTCGTTTTGATCTGCTATTTATTGTACTGGATCAAATGGACCCTGGTATTGACCGTCTAATCTCTGATCATGTCTTGCGTATGCACCGGTTTCGTTCTGCAATAGATGGAGGTCAGTGAGTTGTATTTCATAAATTAAAACATTGATGGAATTTCTATTGTAATTGATACTGATCATTGGAAGTGGCTTGTACCTTAAGGTGAGGGGACACTAGATGGGAGTTCAAGATACGGAAGGGAAGATGAAGGCGATACAGGTTCATCCGTTTACGTCAAGTATAATCGAATGCTACACGGGAGAAAATCAGATAGGGGTCGGAAGCGTGACACTCTCACCATCAAGTTTCTAA
The DNA here is from genome assembly GCA_949130495.1 of Sambucus nigra. Taxonomy (NCBI): domain Eukaryota; kingdom Viridiplantae; phylum Streptophyta; class Magnoliopsida; order Dipsacales; family Adoxaceae; genus Sambucus; species Sambucus nigra. The sequence goes on from OX422222.1 coordinate 234,433,114, forward strand.
AGAAGTACATTCATTATGCAAAGCATAGGATTCAGCCAGACCTAACTGATGAGGTCCTACTACTTTTCTTACACATACTTATACTATACATGTGTTAACTAGTATGGTCCTGTCACGTGAATTGTTCCAAAACATATTCTAGCACCTGACATTTCCCATTGGTCCTATTTCACGTACTGGGTGAAATGGCTGAACAGAACAGGCAGGGAATGTGGACATGATGTTGGAGCAGGGCATGTGCCCCACCCAAATTTTCAATTATTTGTTTTACTATGTAGTGTAATATATATATTTTTTACTTCGTGAACCTAGTGCCCACCTTTCACTCAACTAGCCTCTATGCATATAGAATCACACATTTAAACTTTCTAAACTATATTATTTGTTATGTTAGAAACATCTTAGAATATCTAAGAATGTTGTTGGTAACTGTGGCTCAAAACATCATGTTTTGAAAACAAAAAATTTGTTATACCTATTAGTTCCTCACTTGAAAGAAATCCAAGATTGCTACTGCCAACAGGATAAAATAATCCCACCTAGAAGGTGGAAGGGTATTATTCCACAACACATCCGTGTGCTAAGTTATCCCACTTTAAATCCTATCCTATCTAACACCACACATGGGATCAGATAAAATTATCCTATCCTACCTCATGACTGCTCATTAAAGAGGCCTATAGTTTCCCTTTTTGGGTACCACGTTCCTTTAATATCCTATTTGCACCTTCGATTTATGGGTGTGTTAGTGATGCTGATTGTGGAAAATTTTCAACTGTAGGCTTCTGATCAAATTGCAACTGCATATGCAGAGCTCAGAAATGCTGGTTCAAATGCAAAGGTTGGTATTTTGTCAGCTGACAATCTTTTGGTATTAAAATTCTTTGATTGTTTTCAAAGCCATTTTTGAGATAATTTTTTATTTTTTTAGTCCGGTGGAGGAACTCTCCCAATCACTGCCAGAACCTTGGAAACCATAATAAGGCTTTCTACTGCCCATGCCAAATTGAAATTGAGCAGACAGGTACCTATTTTGTTCGTTCGGTCTGTATTTGTTTCAGATTGTTATAGTACGATTCTGTACTAATGCATTCTTTGGGCGTTCAATTCCGACTAGCTGACTATGTTTTTTTATTGGGTAGGTTTTGAAATCTGATGTTGATGCTGCACTTAAAGTTCTGAACTTTGCCATATACCATCAAGAGCTGAATGAGATGGAGGAGCGTGAACATGAACATGAAAGGGAAAGTGAATTGGAGAAGAAACGCAAAGCTGACCATGATTCTGGCAACATTAACAGAGACACTGGCATAAATGACCATGGTGCTGGGTAAGTGATATATATTTGTGAACTCAGCCATTTACTTCTCTGAGTTTATCGTGAATTAAAATGTCACCACTGTGCATGTTTTTTCCATATAAAGATAATCAATTGAAGTTTTCAAACTTTGCTGTTTCAAAGGGAACTAAAAAAAATCATAAACAAATATTTTAATAATTTCAATAGTACTGTTTTGGAGGCACTGTAAATGAGATCGACCAAGAAATTTTAATCAATTACTCATAGGCCAAAATGAACACTTCTTTTTAAAGTTATCCTATTATTACAATTTATTACGGACATAACTTTTACAATGCACCTTTAATTAACTGAAAAATGTGTTTTGAACTCAATTATCATACCGAATGCTAATCTTTTGATTTTAATGTCTACATATGGACTGGTATAATTATAATTCAAGGATTTAGATGCACAAAGTATTGTGATGGATTACTTATGAGGATTGGACGTTCTTAGTGGTTCATGTTTCTCTCAGGAAAAGAATAACCTGAGATAACTTTCCAAATTATGCATGATAAGAAACCACCTTTCAGTATTTTGTCGAAATTTTACAGTCGTTTTTTTTTATAAATTTTATGATGAAACATTATTCAAATATTCCACTTGAGTAACTAATTTAGACAAGCAAATTTGCCATAAATGTGGTCATACAAGATGATAAGTTACAAACTGTCCTCTGTTCTCATAATAATTGTCCGTTATATTCTTTGAAGTTAAATGCAATTGGTTCAAATTGTTTCACAGCAGGGTTGTCCTGAGCAAGCTAGTAATATAAATAATCAAAATTTTAGTAATGAATCATAAAATAAGTTGAATAATGCTAATTTAATTTACCAGCTTTAGAATTCACCAAGCCGCCTCCACAATTATTTGGAAGCTTGGGGCCTTTATTTTTACTGGAAACGTTTTAACATTTATTGATGTGACGTTTCTTCCTTGCGGAATAAATTTTTGATGACCTGTTTGTATCTAGGCCTGGCAATTTTTGACACGATAACTCGTTTATGGTAATAACTCGAAATGACCCGAACTTGACACGATTAACTTGTATAGATTAAAGAGTACCCAAAACTACTCAAATAAAAATCAACGCGACCTGAAAATGACACGACTCTAGAGCTTTTTTTTAAACTTTTATTTATTTATTACAATTCTGTTGACAATTTTCTAATGTTTCTTTCTTTGGTAAGTGAAACGGAAGCAATGGACGTAGATGACCATCCTGCTGCTCAATCCACTCCAGAGAGGTTTGTGTGATTGGAAACTACTTGTGATAGCATGTCTATTATTATTCTTCATTGTGCCGAGAGAGTTTTTGTTCTTTTCTTGGTAGTCTTCTTTTGGGAAATTTTACATTTATTCCCAGCCTAAATAAAAGTAGTTTAAAAGAATAATAAGTCTAATGACATTGCACAAAGTAGTGACATTAGTTCAAACTAAGAACTTAAAAAATTAATTCCACTATTACATGTGGCATCTGGCATGACATTGCCACAAATTTTCATTTCAGCACCAGTATGATATCATACTGGCATGCCATCAGTTTCAGGGGCATTCCAGTGACTTTCAGTAAGGTTGCTGGAAAATGCTGATGTGGAAACCTGTGAGGGACTACTACATCAGCCGACTCATGTAGCATTCCTAAGTCACTATTCTAGACATACTGTCCCTATTGGACTATTTGTTGATTATAAAATAAGGCGGGTTTAAAATTAAGTGGGGCAATTTGCAAAGGACTAAACATTATTTTTCCATTCCCTTTCTTACTTGCTTGCAGGCTAGAAGCATTTAAATCTGCACTAGGGAAGCATAGACATGCACAGCACTTGGAACAAATATCTATTGGAGATATTGAGGGGGTTGTCAACACTAGGGCGGCTGTACCCTACCCAAGGGCAGAGATTATGATCCTGTTAGAGGTAACAATAACATGCTGAATGTAGTAGTTTAGTTGATTTAGGCTTCTTAAAATCTGTATTGCTTTTGGCTTTGCGATCGGGTTCTATGTTAGCTTGCATAACCTGTTCTTGATTATTGTACAGAAAATGCGTGATGAGGGAAGGCTAATGATAGCTGGGGATATAGTTTATTTCACCTAATGATGAAATGTAGTTTGACCACCTCCTGTTGCTGTATTATGATGGTATGTAACTATATTAATGGTTTATTGTAAATGAATCCCCTAATTTGTAATGTCTTCATCGATCTTTCAATTTCTGCAATTCAAACCCTGAAGTACAAGAAGTGAAGAAATTTAACCTTTTCTTTCAACTCTGGACTACACATTGGTGCCACGTAAGAGCCAAGGTTTAATTTATTCGTTCTTAATACTTATGGTTTGAATCACAAAACATGAAACATCGAGGAAGATATTCCAAAGCCCCCTAACTTTAGGGGCATATTTTGCCTTTTACCTTTGTGTCATTTCAACTCAACAATACTTTCATTACACATGTGCACATGGTTAAAGGTGTTTGCTTTGGACTACCTCTTATTCTAGTTTATTGCATATAGAAAAGCCACAAGGTCATTAAGGCATGTGAATGGGTCTTGATTCTCTCCTGATCCATCAAGGTTTAATAGGATTTTTGTTAAACTTGGACCAGCCCTTTTGTGCTGTGGCAGATTCTTATCAATATTGAACACCAATTATTGTGTTAATAAATTGTAGTCTTCTTCCATTCTTAGTAAATTAACCCAAAACAATGATTTCAGGTACAGCATGTGTTGCGGCAACTTTAATCTGGGAGAATATATGGCAGGAAAAAGCTTTTATATTACCGTGCTCTGGCTCTAAATGTTGGAAGAACACTGTGGTCATTTGAATGAGCAATTGATCTTGTTTTGTGTTGCAGAATTATGTTACTGACTTTTGAGTTCATCATATTGTAATGCTTGATTGATGCTAATTTGTTTTAAAACTAGTGGAAAGTTTAAGTTTTCTCCAAGGGCTATTTGCCTTTTCTGTATTAGGGGTTAAAATGTGAAAAGATTAATTAATCTGAAATTTATTCAACTTAGATCAAGTTTCATCTTGGTTCAGCACCTTTCATATGGTTTCAAGCTCTAATGTTATACATGGTTTGATTCAATTATTCAACATATTTGCAATATCGAAGAATATGTTTAGTCAAGATATTTGAATGCAAAATAGTGCTGGTGATAGTTGATCTTGTGTATTGTTTTTATGTTGGAAAGTATCACAAGGAAAGTTCTGGATTTAAACTTGTAGCATGATTAATTCCTGAACCTAAAAAGACAGTTTGTGGGAAATGTTTGAATCACAGGGACATATTTGCTCATTCGGTTAGGTAATCTCTAAGGCCCACTGAAATGGTTCACTAGATTTAAAGAGAAATATAAATGTCTGCTCTATGGATCTGCAGGCATATTTGCTTCTTTATAGGTGCGTTGAAAATAAGCTTTAAGAGTTTGAGCAGCTTTCAAGATGCTAGTTAGGGGTGCCAAAGAAATGTGCTCTAGTAGTTTGACACCTCGATTAATTAAATATTGGGTAGTTATTTCTTTATTAAATTAATACAAAATGTTAAGTTGGTTTAGTTCATAGCATTACTGTCGTCACTCGAATGGAACATAGAGTCAAGATCGAAAATGGAGGTGTCTATTGCCAAGGTCCTGTAACTTCCACAGCAGCTACAGTACGTCACTCGAATGGAACTCCTATGCTTGGTGTCCTTGTGGCTGGGCACCTAAAAAGGTTTTTACAAGAAAATATATTTGAAAGCAAATGGGTCAGATCCCGATAGTGAAAAACATTTTAAAATATAGCAAGTGTTTTAATGACATTAAAACAATGAATGCAAAATACATGTTAGGACGTGCGCTCACATGAAATACTCATCTCTCGACTATTTGTGCACTCCTAACGTACCCGTACCCATTTCTAGTTATTCCCATATCTAACTAGTCCAATAATAATACCTAACATTATTATACGATCCGGCATCTTCATTGAAACAACAAGCTTTATATTTATTCTCGGTTTCCCATATTAGTAATACAACATACTAGGAGATTTCCACTTTTATTTTTACAAAAACGTTGCTATTAATCACATTCGCATTTATACATGACTGAGCCTTTCAATTTAACCGTATATTATTCTTATCATAAATATACAATATTATCACCCCGAGGCTAAGCTGCGGTGTACACATACTCTGCTATCAAATCCCGGTACATCACGTACATAAGGACCACGCATTCCGAATCTCTCAGGAATCGTTCTCAAATAATAGCAATTACAAATAATGGAGACGAACATAGTTCACATCACATGGGTCATGCACATACCTACGCTCCCATGATCAGCAGACTTATTAACTTCTCAATAAGTCCTTCTCTGACCTATGTCCCCGAGGTACTAATCTAAATCCCCCCGTAGGCACACAAAGATTAGATGACCCTAATCGAACGCAAACCTCCCATGATAGCAAGTACGATAGGTATGTTATACACATAAAACCACATATACTAAGCATTCACATATCTTAGATATCTCGTATTATTAATGTAGGTATACTTCTCGTTCTTATACCGTCATTTAATGTTATACGACCACAAGTCCCCAATTTGTATATTAACATTATCAACCCTTCTCACGTCATAATTAGGTACTCGTTTCCTACTCCACAATTTACATCCGATTTTATTATAAGATTCTATGTTCTACTCCTCAACGTACCCCAATTCTCACAATTATACCCACTAATCAATTAGTCTACGGAACGTTTGAAATGAAATCAGGCCAAAAAGGCCATTATGTCAACTCGTTCAAACGAGGTCGTTCGAAGGAGTTCGTTCGAACGAAAGTCTTCGAACGAACTACCAACTCGTTAGAAAGGACACTATCATCTCGTTAGAAGTTCGTTCGAACGAGGTCGTTCGAACGACCTGGGCAGGTCTTCTAACGAGATGGCAGTTTGAGCCCAGAAATTCTCTACTTCGTTTTTCTCAATTTTTCTCTTCTCTAAACTCATCCTAAGATCATCCCAACAGTATTTTAACGTTATTAAACTACTCTAAGTCCTCCTAGGTCACTCTTTAACATATATATGAGGTCAATGCTTCCTAAATTAACATATAATCATCGAAATTTCCCAAATTTTGTCCCAAACCCTATAAATATGGATCCAGAATTTAATGTCTACAATTACTCCTTATAAATCCGTTTTTACATCATTAAAAGATACATTTCGTATATGAAATTCATCCGATAACATTCTACATGCAATCCCTATATCATATTATGAATTCTACCTCAAATTTCATGGGGTTTTCATCAAACTTTCAATATACGACATATCTTCAATTCTAAGCATGGAAGAAACATTCGTTTGAAAATAATGTAATTAAACCACTTGCCTTCGATGTTCTGATTTGATGTTGAAGAATTGAATGTTGATTCTCCTCCCTCTCTCTACAAATTTCTTTCAAAGATGGTGATGGTGGTTAGGGTTTCCTTTCTGGAACTTCTTCCAACTCCCCCCTATAACTCCCGTATCCCTCTAACTTTCCAAATGCTGATAATGGCTTAGTGGGTTCTTTTCTAATATAAAAATAACCTCTAAAATTCGTGGGTTTTAATTCCCCTATTTTTAAAATTACCAAACTACCCTTTTGGGTTGCCGGTGTGGCCTAAAAATGCCCCGGATTCCAAACTAAACTCCCGGCTAGTGTTTTCTGACTATTTCGACCCTTCCGAACACGTTGGTGCACTCAAAATGACCATTCGGTTGATAAAAATAAAATTCACTTTTTAATTCAATTAATTATGTTCCTGACGCGACTGACACGTATGTCCCAATTAAATTTTCTAAATTGCCGTATATCTACCTCGTGACAATTTAGATATCATCAATACTCACATATTACCATACATACTCGGAAATAATAAATTTTTAACATCATAATCAAATACCAACTCACATCTCGTTAGTATTTATACCTGGATTAATTTTCAATTAATTCTCATTTAATTCAATTAATCCCTTAAATAAATATCAATAAAATTACGGGGTATTACACACTTCCCCCCTAATAACAGAATTTCGTCCCGAAATTCGGAACTAAAAAAAAAATACCTGGTAAAAATAGCTCTGGATAGCGCTCGCGCATCTCATCCTCGCGCTCCCATGTGGACTCCTCGGCATTATGATGCCGCCACTGAACACTACTAATGGTACTATCTTTGACCTCAGTTTTTGCTCGCTTTGGTCCAAAATAGCAATCGGCCCCTCCTCGTAGGAGTTATCTGGCTGAAGATCGATGTCCTCGAAAGCAATATGGGTATGGGCCAAATCATCCCTAAGGTATCTCCTTAGCGAGGAAATATGGAACACATCATGAATCCTATGCAAGTGCTCTGGTAATCCAAGTCTATACGCAACTGACCCAATTCGCTCGATGATAGGAAATGGCCCCACATATCTCGGTGCCAGTTTTCCCTTCTTTCCAAAACGCATAATCCCCTTCATAGGAGATACTCTGAGTAACACCTGGTCCCCCACCTTGAATTCTCTGAAGAACCTTTTGGCATCAGCATAGCTCTTCTACCGGTCCTGAGCTACCCGAATGCGACTCCATATCAACTCAATCCTTGCCGAAGTGTCCTGAATCACTTCCGGTCCAAGGAGTTTGTTATCCCCACCTCTAACCAACATGCTGGGCAACGACAAGGTCTACCGTACAACGCCTCAAATGGAGCCATGCCAATGGTGAATTGGTAGGAGTTATTATAAGCAAACTCCACCAGTGGAAGGTACTGCTCCCATCCACCTCCAAAGTCTAGGATGCACATACGCAACATGTCCTCCAACATCTGATTTGTTTGCTTGGTTTGACCATCAGTCTGCGGGTGATAAGCCGTACTCAACCGCAATTTCGTACCCATGGCCTCCTGGAAACTTTCCCAAAATCGTGAAATGAATATCTTGTCTCGGTCAGACACGATATTTAGAGGTACCCCGTGAAGTCTCACTATTTTCGCAATGAAAATCTGGGCATACTGTCCCGTAGTGTAATCTGTCCTCACGGGTAGAAAATGAGCAACTTTGGTCAACCTATCCAAAATTACCCATATGGAGTCGTGACCCCTCTGTGACGTAGGTAATCCCGTGATAAAGTCCATGGATATGCTCTCCCATATCCACGTCGGAACCTCTAATGGATGTAGAAGTCCTGCCGGTTTCTGATGGTCCACCTTTACTAGTTGACAAGTGGGAACATTTGGAAACAAACACGGCGATATCTCTCTTCATCCCGCTTCACCAATACTGTCGTCTCATGTCTTGGTACATCTTATCCCCACCAGGGTGTACCGCGAATCGTGAGCCGTGCGACTCCGTCATTACCTCGTGTCGCAAGTCCTCCCCTTCCGAAACGACCAGTCTCCCATTGAAGCGTAATCCCCCGTCTGAGCCAACGATATAGGACTCGGCTCCCTCTGCTAGTAATCGAACTATCTGCTCCTGACAGAACGAGCCATTTACTTGGGCCTTTACCACTCTCGTAACAATCTGAGGTGTAATAGTCATCATAGACATGAACGATCGGGCCATTGCATCCTGGTGTCCCAACTCCTTCCACTTTGCTTTCCACACCTCGGCCACCTCATCTACTGGCCTACGGCTCAACTCGTCTGCTACCACGTTAGCCTTCCCCGGGTGATATTGGATATCAAATTTATAATCCTTCACAAACTCAAGCCACCGTCGTTGACGCATATTCAATTCCTTTTGCGTGAAGAGGTATTGTAAAGACTTGTGGTCCGTGAACAACCGAAATTTCTCCCTAGAAGATAGTGTCTCCAAATCCGAAGAGCGAATACGACTGACGCTAACTCCAAGTCGTGGGTGGGGTAATTCCTCTCGTGAGGCTTAAGTTTACAGGAAGCATAAGCTATGGCCTGACTGTCTTGCTGCAGCACACCTCCGAGTCCTTGTAAGGACGCATCGGTGTAGACTAGATACTCAACTCCCGGTTTGGACAATGCTAACACAAGCGCTGAGGTCGACTTGTCCTTCAACTCATCGAATGCCAACTGACAGGCATCGCTTCAGATGAATGACACACCCTTGCGAGTCAGATGTGTCAAAGGACCCGCTATCTTTGAGAAACCCCGAATAAACCTCCTGTAGTATCCTGCCAGGCCCAAGAATCTACGGATCTCAGTCGGTGTCGTGGGCTGTCCCCACTCCCTCACCGCGGATACTTTCCCGGGATCAACAGATATCCCCCTGTCTGAAATGATATGTCCCAAAAACTGAACCTCCTTCAGCCAAAACCCACACTTCTCATACTTTGCATAAAGCTCGTTCTGACGTAGCGTCTGCAAAACCTGTCTCAAATGTTCGGCGTGCTCCTCTTCTGTCTGGGAGTATACCAGGATGTCATCGATAAAGACGATGGTGAAGTGGTCTAGGAACTCTCTGAACACCCTATTCATCAAGTCTATAAACACGGCTGGAGCATTGGTCAAGCCAAAAGGCATAACCCGAAACTCATAGGAACCATATCTCGTTAAGAAAGCAGTCTTCGAGACGTCCTGTTCCCTGATACGCAACTGATGGTATCCCGATCGCAAATCAATCTTTGAGAAGAAGGAAGCTCCTCTCAGCTGGTCGAATAAGTCATCGATTCGGGACAACGGATACTTATTCCGTATCGTGACTTCATTCAACTCCCGGTAGTCTACACACAATCTCAACGATCCATCCCTCTTCTTTACGAACAACACAGGGGCACTCCACGACGAAGTACTCCTTCGGATAAACCCCTGACCCAATAACTGCTCTATCTGATCCCGTAACTCTCTCATCTCCGCCGGAGCCATACGGTAAGGTGCGCGGGCAATCGATCGAGTGCCCGGCGTTAAATCAATCACAAAATCTATCTCTCTACTAGGCGGTAATCCAGGTATATCCTAAAATACATCAACAAACTCCCTCACGACTGGAATCGAATCGAGTGGTAGCACCACTTCCTTAGAGGTCTCCTCCTCTATATAGTACAAATGAGTGGACGATCCTCCCTCAGGGCGAGGCATCGCCACTAAAAACATCTCCTGCCCGGGAATGGCAAAAATGATACTCCTACTGAAACAATCAATCATGGCTCGGTACTCAACTAGCCAATCCATACCGACAATCGCATCATACTCAGTCATATCTAATACTAACATATCAACGGGTAAAGTAAATCTCCCGATCTCTATACCCACACCTCTACAAATAAGGGAAATCATAGAACCCCTACTCAACGGTGAATCTACACAAGTAACCATGCTCTCTGCGGTGTCTAACAACCCAATAGTGCGTGCAAATCTCATGGCAACGAAATAATGTGTGGCTCCCGTATTAAATAAAATACGCCCCAAAGCCCCCTGAATAGAGAACATACCCTCAATAGCAGGCGGATCCTGTGGTACTGCGGCATGCTGGAGCTGATACACTCTCCCATACTGAAGCTGTCCCTGTTGGACTGGGACCGCTGGAATGGGTGGTAGTGCTGCCATCTGTGGTGGTGCTGGGAGGGAGGATGGAAACATAGGCCTCTGTGGCTCGTGTCGAGCACCCTACTGCTGCTGCTGCTGCTGTGGGGCCCTGCCCCTATCAGGACAATCCTGACGCGAGTGGCCAGTCTTTCCACAAACGAAGCACTTCCCCGGGAAATTTCCCCCTCGATGTCCCTGCTGCCCACGGCCCTGATGGCCGTTACCATTCCTACCCTGGCCATGCTGGCCCTGTTGAAACTGCTGCTGCTGACCATTCTGGCCCTGATGGCCATGTCTGAAACCTCCCTGACCATTCCTGAAACCCCCAGATCTGAATCTCTTGGGGTCCCCCTATTGGGAACCCTGATCTCCTTGCCTATGCTGACCCTGAGCAGATTGTGCCCCGCTGGCACCATTACCCCTTGTCCTGCCCTGATGGTTGGACTCTCCTGCTCTCTTACTCTCAGACATGTGAAAGCGATGATCCTGGAAGTATAGCAGTTCTGCGTTAATCACATTATAATAAGTGGCTAACGAGAGGTTTCCCAACAAGTGCTAACGGATCCTCCAAGTCAATCCATACATGAATTTTTGAATCTTCTTCTCCTCGGTTGGAATCTCATCCGGAACAATGTTCAAGAGATTGGTGAACTCAGCCTCATACTCGACTACGGTCTTTCCCTCCTGCTTGAGGTTCATCAACTTCCTCCTCATCTCAGTGTGAACAGCTGACGTAAAATATTTACGGTCGAACCGCACCTAGAATTCCTGAATAGTGAGAGCGTCCCTCTCCTCCGCGGTGGTAATGGACTCCCACCACTGCAATGCTGATCCTACTAGCTTAAAAGTAGCCAGTATCTGCTTCTGAACATCCCTGCACTCGCACATCCTTAAGTGACTCTCAATGTCCTTCCTCCACTGACTGGACACTACAACGTCGGAGCTACCTGCAAACTCCGGAGGGTGTGCTTTCTGAAAAGCATCACGAATGCGTTCCCAAGCAGTCGGGAATGCATGAGCCTGAACTGGCGCTACTGCCGGCGCCTGAGGTGGTGCCTGCTGTACAACTGCGAGAGCGGAATTCACCGCTTGGGCTACAATAGCTGCAACCTCGGCGGCATTCATGGTGCCCTGAACTGGTGCAGGCTGTAGCTCGGGCTGTGCATCCCTAGGAACTCACTGTGCACGTCGTGGAGGCATCTGAAATGAGAGTAAAATCTTATAAGTTCGCAGTTATTATCTCAAAATAGCTGAAGAGCGGAACATACATAAAAGAATACAACAATCCTAAAATATAGGGCTCTACATCAAAGAAAGCTCAGCGGAAAACATAATAAGCCGTACAGATCCTAAGGACACTAGAACCTGATGCTCTGATACCACCTGTGACACCCCGACTAATTAAATACCGGGTAGCTACTCCTTTATTAAATTAATACAAAATGCCAAGTTGGTTCAGTTCATAGCATCACTGTCGAAACAATTTTAACAATTACTAGCCACCTAATATTTAAAAAGTGAGTTGTCAATTTTAATTAAATCCGATTAACATGCAATAATTAAATTATGAAATGCTAACATAACCACCACAACATAAAGAAAATGGAATAACCATAAAATAGTAATGAGTCTGAAGGGATACTCCTCACAACAATTCAAATACAGGAATAAACAAATACTAAGTCTGCATCACCAAATTAATTACAACCCAAAAATCTGATATAACTGGATAAATAAAGTGTCTACAAGAAATGGGGCGACATGCCCAACAGATGAGGAAAATCTAGTAACATAGAGTCAAGATCGAAAATGGAGGCGTCTACTGTCAAGGTCCTGTAACTTCCACAGCAGCTACAGTACGTCACCCGAATGGAACTCCTATGCTTGGTGTCCTTGTGGCTGGGCACCTAAAAAGGTTTTTACAAGAAAATATATTTGAAAGCAAACGGGTCAGATCCCGATAGTGAAAAACATTTTAAAATATAGCAAGTGTTTTAATGACATTAAAACAATGAATGCAAAATACATGTTAGGACGTGCGCTCACATGAAATACTCATCTCTCGACTATTTGTGCACTCCTAACGTACCCGTACCCATTTCTAGTTATTCCCATATCTAACTAGTCCAATAATAATACCCAACATTACTATACGATCCGGCATCTTCATTGAAACAACAAGCTTTATATTTATTCTCGGTTTCCCATATTAGTAATACAACATACTAGGAGATTTCCACTTTTATTTTTACAAAAACGTTGCTATTAATCACATTCGCATTTATACATGACTGAGCATTCCAATTTAACCGTATATTATTCTTATCATAAATATACAATATTATCACCCCGAGGCTAAGCTGCGGTGCACACATACATTGCTATCAAATCCCGGCACATCACGTGCATAAGGACCACGCATTCCGAATTTCTCAGGAATCGTTCTCAAATAATAGCAATCACAAATAATGGAGACGAACATAGTTCACATCACATGGGTCACGCACATACCTACGCTCCCATGATCAACAGACTTATTAACTTCTCAATAAGTCCTTCTCTGACCTATGTCCCCGAGGTACCAATCTAAATCCCCCCGTAGGCACACAAAGAGTAGATGGCCCTAATCGAACGCAAACCTCCCATGATAGCAAGTACGATAGGTATGTTATACACATAAAACCACATATACTAAGCATTCACACATCTTAGATATCTTGTATTATTAATGTAGGTATACTTATCGTTCTTATAGCATCATTTAATGTATACGACCACAAGTCCCCGATTTGTATATTAACATTATCAATCCTTCTCACGTCATAATTAGGTACTCGTTTCCTACTCCATAATTTACATCCGATTTTATTATAAGATTCTATGTTCTAATACTCAATGTACCCCAATTCTCACAATTATACCCACTAATCAATAAGGGAAGGTTAATACTCCAATTAAATAAGTCTACGGAACGTTTGAAATGAAATCAGGCCAAAAAGGCCATTCTGTCAACTCGTTCGAACGAGGTCGTTCGAAGGAGTTCGTTCGAACGAAAGTCTTCGAACGAACTACCAACTCGTTAGAAAGGACACTGTCATCTCGTTAGAAGTTCGTTCGAACGACCTGGGCAGGTCTTCTAACGAGATGGCAGTTTGAGCCCAGAAATTCTCTACTTCGTTTTTCTCAATTTTTCTCTTCTCTAAACTCATCCTAAGATCATCCCAATAGTATTTTAACGTTATTAAACTACTCTAAGTCCTCCTAGGTCACTCTTTAACATATATATGGGGTCAATGCTTCCTAAATTAACATATAATCATCAAAATTTCCCAAATCTTGTCCCAAACCCTATAAATATGGACCTAGAATTTAATGTCTACAATTACTCCTTATAAATCCATTTTTACATCATCAAAAGATACATTTCGTATATGAAATTCATCCGATAACATTCTACATGCAATCCCTATATCATATTATGAATTCTACCTCAAATTTCATGGGTTTTTCATCAAACTTTCAATATAAGACATATCTTCAATTCTAAGCATGGAAGAAACATTCGCTTGAAAATAATGTAATTAAACCACTTGCCTTCGATGTTCTGATTTGATGTTGAAGAATTGAATGTTGATTCTCCTCCCTCTCTCTACAAATTTCTTCCAAAGATGGTGATGGTGGCTAGGGTTTCCTTTTTGGAACTTCTTCCAACTCCCCCCTATAACTCCCGTAGCCTTCTAACTTCCCAAATGCTGATAATGGCTTAGTGGGTTCTTTTCTAATATAAAAATAACCTCTAAAATTTGTGGGTTTTAATTCCCCTATTTTTAAAATTACCAAACTACCCTTTTGGGTTGACGGTGTGGCCTAAAAATGCCCCGGGACCCAAACTAAACCCCCGGCTAGTGTTTTCTGACTATTTCGATCCTTCCGGACACGTTGGTGCACTCAAAATGACCATTCGGTTGATAAAAATAAAATTCACTTTTTAATTCAATTAATTATGTTCCTGACGCGACTGACACGCGTGTCCCAATTAAATTTTCCCAATTGCCATATATCTACCTCGTGACAATTTAGATATCATCAATATTCACGTATTACCATACATACTCAGAAATAATAAATTTTTAACATCATAATCAAATACCTACTCACATCTCGTTAGTATTTATACCCGGATTAATTTCCAATTAATTCTCATTTAATTCAATTAATTCCTTAAATAAATATCAATAAAATTACGGGGTATTACAACTTGGTAATTTAATATTATTTAGTATGGTTATATGTAATTGATCTGAGCTCAACAAGATAATGAATATAAATTGACTTGGTAGTTTAATATTATTTAGTATGGTCATTTGTAATTGGGCCGTGCTCAACAAGATAATATGTTCAAATTGACTTGTTTATTTTACAAGTCAGTCTAGCTTTTATCCGATCAAACATGAGTTGAGCCCGAATCGTTTGGTTTGTTTTAGAACCATAATGCTAGTGACCATGCTTTGAATGAATCATTGGCTTTTTGATTTAAAATTTTGATATAATATTAGAATTAGATTGTACTAAAATGTATCTAATCAGGTCTTTGCATAAATTCAAACTGCTAAGAAGAATTAGCCTTAGCTCTGATGTTTATTTGAACATCAAAGATTTCTGAAAAGAAATTTAATGGATCTCTTTGATTTCAAAAGATACCCCCACTTAGACCCAAAGCAATAGGCAAATTATAATCTAGTTTTGCTTATACATTTCCAAACATTCCCCCAAATAAAAGAATGTAAAATTACACAAAAGTCCCTGGGCTGTATTAGAGAACTCTGAGTAATACCAAATAAATTCTTGTAATTACACAACATTGCAGAAGCCAACTCACTCGTGATAGAGTTCTTGATTTGCATCACCACAACAGTGGCATTTGGAGGCCATTCTAAAACCTAATCTAACAACGGCATCATCCAATAAAAA
Source organism: Sambucus nigra (assembly GCA_949130495.1). Classification (NCBI taxonomy): domain Eukaryota; kingdom Viridiplantae; phylum Streptophyta; class Magnoliopsida; order Dipsacales; family Adoxaceae; genus Sambucus; species Sambucus nigra. The sequence goes on from OX422222.1 coordinate 234,448,941, forward strand.
ATCCCCCTCGCTAATTTCTGCATAAACACTTTTAACTTCTGAAGGGAAGAGAGTGTGCCAAGTGAGAATCTGCCCAACTGAGATTGAAATGCTTTCTAACTACTTGCCATGCTGATTTTTGGATAAATCCCCTCAAGTAGCAAGTTGGAGAAATCATAAGCTCTTGTTCAGGCCTTTCCACCGTCCTTTGAAACTAAAGCTGGCTAACAACTTGTTGGGGGAAGAATCTCTGCAATTTTATTCATATCCCATTCACTTTGGTCATCCCCAAATTCCTTCCCTTGAATCAAGGCATGATTAGCGAAAGGGCCCAATGATGACCAGTCATCTCAAAGGGAATTAATCTCCTTTATTAATTAACGAACTAATATTCTCCTATATTTTGCATCTCACTTTCACTAGCCTGCTCCAAGCATTTGAGCATGTTTTAGACAACACACTGCGAGAGGGTGCTTCTTCCAACAATGATACTTCACATGAATGTAATTAGCCTATACAAAATTCTTCTTTTAAATTGGAACCATAACTTCATACTAAAAGCATTTATAAATCCCCCCATCCTTCTAAAACCCATGCCACCTTCCTTTAGTTTAGAACATATAAAGATTGCCAATTAGACCAACTATGATTGTATTACCTTCGAAATCACCCAAAAAAGTTAGCACAAGCTGTAATTGTGTAAATAGGCATGGCTTGCAGAACACTCTTTATTTATTTATTTATTTTTTTGATAAGCAAAATATATTAAATGATACCGCCTAAGGTGGTGAAAATCTGTATACAAGAGAGATATACAAAGGTCTATCATGAGATCAAATATACAAAAAGCAAACAGGGAGACCAAAACCCTCCCAACCTCCTCTCCAACACCAAAGTATACTAATGAATCCAACAATTAGTTGCCCATCCTAACTCGCCCAAAAAATTTAACAAGTACTGGAGCAAAGAACGCGACTTCTACTTGAACCAAACATGCAAAGAGCTCAAAAGACTGTATCGAAGTCTTGCTGGCTCAATTTCTTCTCACTCAAAGCACCTCCTATTCATCTCTATCCAAATAGTCCAAAAAATACATAAATGAGCCATTTTCCACACATAACATACTTCCCCCCGCCCTATAACTCTAAGCTTCCATCTCCCCTCTCAATGACTCAGCACGCATTTATTTCACCTTAAAAATGGAATAAATGATCTCCCATAATCCCCTTATAACCCAACAATGTAATAACAGATGATTAGCCATTTCCTCCGCATTATTACACATCCAACACCTACTTGCCATGCGCCTACGTCTCTTCATTAGCCCATTCATTGTCATGATTGTCTGTCTCATTGTTGTCCAAGCTAAGAAAACCACTTTAGGTGGAGCGCGCGTATGGAAAATGATTTTCCAAAGAAAGTCAGCCCCTCCAGTGGCAACCAACTCCACATAATAAGATCGCACTGTGAATACCCCTTTCTCGTGCCCCCTCCACCACACACATTCCCCACCACCTGAGGATAAATCCTCCCACCCAACCAATAAAAAATCCCCTCCACCTCCTCTAACTCCTAATCCCCGAGCTTCATTCGAAACCTAGGACTACATCCCGTCTTATCACCATCCCTCCAAATATTTCTCGCCACCAATCCTTCCTTTTCACCCACTATGCCTGGGAATATATATCCTAAAGATTGATTTCCCCCCCAAATGTCTCTTCAAAACTTTATCCTCTCCATGTTCCCCATGCACAAGGACGTATGCCTAAGGAATCCCTCCACCCCCCATAATGTGCTTTCACTATCCCACCCTGTGTGGGAATCGCCTTTCCCTTGATCCCCACCCATTGTGACCCATCCCAAACCTTACCACCACCACCTTTCTCCATAATCCGTTTGTCTCACCCGAGAACCTCCACAACCATTGCCCAAAAGAGTTTTATTGAAGCAAGTTAAATTTTTAACTGTCGGTCCTCCCTCCCTAACTAGTTTGCAAACTTCCTCCCAACTCACCAAACTATGCTTGAAACCATCTTTATTCCCACACCACAAGAAGTTCCTCATTCAAATTGTAAGAGAGTAGTTCTCTTAATACTAAGGTGCTTAAATATAAGCTGAGGCATAACCTCTATTAATGGCGATAACTTAACAACCAAAGTGCTATTAGTAATGAAGAAATAAACCCAGATGGGATAAGACAAAATCTTTAGTATAAACTCAAAAACTCTCATGTATAACTCACAAATAATAAATATGACCTATTTGGTACAATAAATGAACCCTTGAAAGAACTAGTTAGAGGGAGAGAAAAGCAAACACTCAAGAGACAACTGTACCTCCATGTCACCGGCATTAAATGAAAAGTTGTGTCACTAATCTTCCACATTACTGGCATTAAATGAAAAGTTGTTCCACCACACTCCCACGTCACTGACATTAAATGATGGGAAATGGATTAAGTGACTAGCCATGTGTCAGGCGGCTGTCCACATGTGGTAGCTTATTAAACTATCTGTCAATCCCCAAACCACCACGGTTTACTCAAGTTTAGATTGGACATGGGATAGGTCACACATGATGTTACTAGGATAGTTATAGAAATATATTTGTTACTTTGGACAAAGGAACTCGTGGTTGCTCAGATGATACTCTCTTGGATGGGTTGATGTTCTACCTGGTGTATCTAAAGATGTTAAGTCATGCTTTAATGATTCCTTACTTCTTAATCATCCAAACCATTGCCCCCATAAGTTACCTAAGCAAGGTTATACGATAAAGCATGAAATCTCTCCCAACTCCTGACAGACTTGATCCATCATGGATACCGAGTAATCTAAAAAAACATTACAACATTCTTATAGAAACACATAATGTAATTTAAAACAAAATACTAAGGTCCTTCGAACATCTCCCCCTGAAAATGTTCATTATGTGCCTCCTGCTAATTTTTTGCTTGCTTTCTCTATGCTTGCTCCAGCTTCTTATGTCCTTGTTCAAGATGGATTAAGAGCCAACTTACTTGACTCTTCACACTCCTTTGTAATGTCACTGATCTTTGTTTGAATCTTTATATAGTTTATCATCGAGTTTTTAATTAGGGAGATTATCTATAATAAAAAGGTTTAACATTAAGCCCCCTTACACACCTATCCATCTTTCTACGAACGACAACTGGTGACGGAAGTATGGACAGATAATAAACCGATTAACTACATCGGATACTCTCTATTAATTTCAATCTACCCTATTTAGATAAATACCTTTTCTTCCATCCCACCAACCTCATTTCCACCTTTTTCAATAACTGGATCCCATATGGCTTTAGCTTTGAATGATGCGCCTAACGAAGTCCCAAGTAAGTAGATGGGAGAGACTTACTTTACATCCAATCACCTCTGCCAGAGCATTGACCCCTAGCCCCTATCAGAATCATCTCACACTTACCCACAGTGATATGCAATCTTGAAACCGCCTTGTAACACATCAAAATGATTTCGAGACTCCTCCGCTTCATAAAAAATGATAGTGTTGTAAGAAGGGCCCCTTTTGAGGATGGGGTTATAACACAAATAGAGGCGTAACCTCTATTAATATAGTAATAAATCACTAATAAGGTATGGTTAATAATGATGAAACAAACTCTAATATATATATATATATATCAAACACTTAATATTGAACTCATAAAACCACTTGTGTATAACTAAGACTTTAACAATAAATGACCCTCTTAAGTAACTCAGTTTAGAGGGAGAGAAAGACAAGAACTCTAGGACACACCCTGGTAGGGAGCTCCAACCCTAAGGTCCCACACACAAAGATCTGAGTAATAAATGGTAATAAAAGCTCTGGAACGGTATTAATGGTGGTGAATAATTTGCTCTGGTTTGTAATAACTCTTGCTTTCTCTCTCTTAATCTCAGAAAAATATATCTCAAGTGTGAGAAAACTCTCTGCGACTAGAAATGTCTGAGATGCCTATATAGTCACTCAAACCATTCGAGTGTCCTGATGCTTAATTAATGTGAAAAGACATCCCCTAGCACTTTATGTCACTGACATTAAATGTAAGGATGTGCTAGTATATACCTACGTCATAAGCATTAAATGATTACAACTAGCTCTGGTTGTCATGTCAGCAGTGAGTCCCCAAACCATCTGACAACCTAAAAACCACTATGGTTTACTCAAGTTTGGATTGGAAAAAATATAGATCATGCGTGACATCACTCAGGGTAAATATTACTTTTGGTAAAGCGCTGTTTGGCTCTAGGAACAATATGGGATGGAAATCATATTTTTTAGGTAATCTCGCTTGGATTATGGTTCCTTGGTGTTGTACCAGGTGTGTTTAAAATGGTTAAGTCAAGCCTTAATGTTGCCTTGCCTTTTAATTCTCCAAACTAATTACCGAGAGGTTCCCTCGGTGAGGTCATTCGATAGAGCATGCGAGCTCTCCCAAGCTTTGCCAGACTTGGTCACTCGTGTATACCGTTTGACCTCACCTTTACATCACTAACGTTACAACTTGCAAGCTACAATATATATCTATAAATACATAAATTGAACAAGTACAAAATAAAAGCTTCACTTGTTCGAACAGTCTCCTCGCTTCTTTGCCCTTTCTAAGTCCTGAGTCTGATCACCTGGCTCTTTCAAATCTTCCTCTATTAGGAAGGGTAGTTATCTATAATCATGATGTTACCTTTAGGCTTTCCCTACATTTTCCCTTTCGTGGAGACATTTGTTGTGTGGCCAGTAAATGTCTGCACAAAACAACTTTGATAGAGAAACCTTCCTTCTTTCAAATCATCTCTTGTGTGCTATTTATTTCTTTAGGACCGAGTGTACTTATTAGCGAGGGAGCTTAGTTATTTTGACTTATTGAAATTTTCAATCAAAGAGTCCCCTCAAGCCAAAATTGGCTCCAAAATCTAATCTTCACCCGGAAGCTTCTTTCTTCCTTTCTCATCCGTGCGTGCGTTCATTAATTACTGACGTTCCATCAACTTCCATAACTGCCCTTGAAGTGCCAGGTGTTAATTAGAAATGATCAATGTCATCACGATAACCCAAACGTCATCATTACTTTGTTTCTTCCCATTCGTGGGAAATCCCAAATGACACTTTGAATTTTCAAACGACTCTTTCTGCTTAACACTTAAACATTTTCTTCTCATTTCTTTTTTCACTTCTCATATTTATGCCATTGCCATCTAGAGCTCAAGCTTTCTAAAGAGAGAAATTTTTTTAGCCTCCATTAACTCCTCCTTCTTCCACAGTCCTCCATCTCTTTTAGCCCCCTCTCATCCTCTCTTGTGCTTCAAATATTTCACCCTCATTTCAAAACTTATCCTTGGCTTCTTAAAGCAACGTCGTTTATGTTTATGGAAATGTCTCTGGCCAAGATGCTCTTGCTGTGATGGTGGCAAGCAAAGAAAAACTACGTTCCTACCGCCGTTCACCAATTTTTGACAAGGGTGACAAGTTTGCTGTTAAGTGCAAGGCTTTTTCTGCACAACTCACTGCCAAATGGGATCCAATAACTCTGGGTGATGAAGTTACTGACAAGGAATCTTGGGGTTTTCTGGCCCCATAAGGGACTCTTCATTTCCTTCCGAACTGTAGAGACTTCCCTCACTTTCAGGTCAATTTCGAGGGGTTAGGAGATCGCCCAGACTGTTTCTCTGCTTGGTTCAACTATATGCAAGCTATTTACACAAAGGTCATTTCTAAATTTGGTCTCAACTGTGCTTTTTGGTTTGGGGACTTTACTTTGTCCAAGCACAATGCTGTATTAAAAATATTGGTTTCTCGTTGGAACATCATTTCCCACACCTTCATTGCTGCTTGAGGTGAGTTTACAATCACCCTTGAAGATGTTTGTGAACTGTTGGGCCTTGAGACCACTGGAGCTTCATCTTACTCTCACGAAGCTTTGGATGATGAGGAGACTGCTACCCGTTCGGAGTTAAACCAGATCTATCGCAGCTACATTTGTGGTTATAGTAAAGCCACCTTTACTCCCTTAATCAACTAGTTCTTCCACATGCTTCCTTGAAATAAGGATGATTAACCGAAGTGACACATGGAAAAGGCAAAGTGTAAGGACATATTTATCATGTCTGATATCTTATATTTGTGTATGTCGTACGCCGCTACAAAAGGCACGTCACTTCACGATCTCACATGACGGTCTTTATTCGAATCCCGAGAATTAAGCATTCAACATCTCCATCAAGTGTCCCACATCTGCCTCAACGACTTCACGTTCCACGATTTTAGGGATTTTATGCAAGTGGTACGCAAGATAAGTCAAAACAATAAAAGAAGGCAAGATAAGAATGTTTAAGGGCATTTTTGGTAATTTTATAGCCACCATCCGGAAGTCTGGTCAACTGAAAAGTTGAAGAGCTCGACTCCACTGAGATACTGGAAGAAACAACACCTCAATTCGAGCTACGGTGAATAAGTTATGGCCCTTTGAAAATGGAGAAAATTTTGAGAAAATCCTGCTAGAGAATAGTGTGTATTTTAAGCCCCCAAACCAGCGAAGTTTCGCGAACCGAAGGGCGAATCGATTCGAGGGGAGAACCGGTTCGGGGTACTTGACACTGGCAAGAGTCCCCAAAACTTAAAATTCTTTTTGGTTTCCCTATAAAAGCCACCTTCGGAGGAGTTTTTTTGTAAGACTTAGAGAGACAATTTTGAGAGTTCTATTAGATCAAGTCTTCATATTTTTGAGTCCCAAAACTCATGTTTTGATTCACACATTATTACCATCCTTTGTGAATCCGCTTGAAACCCAAAAGCACTACTTTGCTTTTGTTCATACTTGTGGAGAAGCCGTCTTTCTTCTTCATTGCTGCTCACTTGGAGTTCCTGAGGGAGATTCCAGCCGACGACATCAAAACTGACACCTGCGGGTATTTCTGTGTCACACTTGTTTTTCAATGTAATCCGTGTAACTGTATCTTACAAAATTATAGTGAAAAATAAAAAGGTTTTGCCCCTTTGGGGTATTTTTCCTCACTTGTGTGTGTTTGAATGTTCTTGCATGATTTCATCATCTTCAATCACACCTAGATGCATGTTTAGGATTTAATTTAAAAAACTGTGTAGGAGGGTACTTTAGATTATAGGTGGAGGCGCAACCCCCATTTGAGTATGGTAATAATAAGCTAATTGGCCAAAGCCTTGGATTAGCAATAGAATATCCAGACACAACTTCAATGGAGACAAGACTCAGTTTAAACTCACAAAATTCTCGCGTATAACTCAGGAAATAGTAATGAACCTTAGAAGTAACCTAGCTAGGGGGAGAGAGAAGTAAGCACCCTAGATACACCTTGGTAGGCAGGTAGAAACACACCCAACACTCTCAAGAATATCTGTCAAGTATTAAAAGCTTCATAATAAGTAACAATGGTGGGTGGGTAAACCCTCTGGTTTTTGCAAATAACTCTCTCTCTGATGTGTATCTCTAGTAATAACTCCAGAGTTCTAAAAAAGATCCCCTCTCCTCAAAGGTGGTTGGGGTTCATAAATAGCCCCCCACACCACCCCCGAGGCAACTCAGTCATTAAAGACTATGAAAGACATCCCTCATGCTTTATGTCACAACATTAAATGCCTGATGCACTAGTTATCCCCACGTCATGAACATTAAATGCCAAGACATGCCTTTTGCCTAACCACTGTGTGTCAGGAGGCTGTTGTCGCAGAGGTGGCTCACCAACTGCCTGAGAGCCCCAAATACCACGGTGGTTTACTCAAGTACAGGTCTGATATTATTTAGCTGGCTAGTGACATCACCTACAGTAGATATGACATTAAGTAAAGGGTTGTTTGGTTCACAACTCAACGCCCGATGGAACTCAAAGCTGCTCCGCCCGAGGTTCTACGATCAAGGTCCTTCGGTGTTTTACCAGGTGTATCTAAGATGGTTAGGACAAGCCCCAATGGTACCTCACTTCTCAATCCCCCAAACCAAGTCCCTCTAAAGTTCCCACGGTGAGGTCATTCAATAGAGCATGAAAGCTCTCCCAGGCCCTGCTAAGCCTGGCCTCTTGCGAGTACCGTTCGACCTCACATAAACCCACTTATTATTATCGTTACGTCATTACAACCGTTATAGTTTGCAGTCATCAATAATGAAAATACAATATGACTAATACAATAAGCTAAAATATGAGCTGCTGCACCAAGCTGCCTCGCTGAGTTGCCTCGGTTGCTTAATCTCAAACACTGTTGCTGATTAGGGATTTGTCCCTAATATTAAGATTACCTTCAAGCCCCCTCTACATTTTCCCCCTCGTGGAGACATTTATTGGAACAAGAAATGTCTGCACGAAATGCCTCAAACCGATGGACCTTTCTTTGTGTTAAAATATTCAGGCCTCTTCTCCGTAGTCATAACTAAACAACTTGTGGACTAATGACGAGAGAACATCATAGCTTTTTTTGGAACCGTTGGGACATCTTCTTCGTTAGGAGTCTATTGGATATATTTGAGAAAAATTTCCTTGGCGCCAAAACTCAGTCTTGCATAAGAAGGCAACGGTTTGTGTTACCCAGGTGTCACTTCATAAATGACGTGGCGCTGTCTTCTCAACTGTCAAAGCACTTCCCAAGGTGCCACGTGTTCATTGGAAATGATTGCAGGCGGCCTTGCACGTGTGATGGTGGGAGACTGAAACGACAACTCCAAAATTTTCAAACGGCTATATCTAAAATACTTAAACCCTATCTTTCTTTTTTTCTTACTTTGTTACTATCTTCTTCAGATTTCCATTTTTAGATAGAGAAAAACCTGCAAGAACTCCATTGTTGCTAAGCTCCTGTTTGCCTTCTTCCCTTCTCATCCTCTAAACCGCTACCTATGGTCGTGGTCTTCTACTCTCGTTCTTCAAATCGATCTTACTTGAAGCTTTTCTGCTGTCTTCATCATCATTTTCCATGGCAACCTTAAGTAACCCTGCTATCTCTGCTACTGGTGCTCCGTCTGCCACCACCACAGCTGCCTCCGCCCTGGATGCTACCCGCCAGGAATAGCTGAGGTTTTATCGTCGCTCTCCTATTTTTGGGGAGGGTGATGACTTTGCTGTTTCCTGCAAGGTTGTGCATTTTTCTTCTAAGTTTGATGCCTTACTGTTGGGTGATGAAGACGAGGATTCTTCTGAGTGGGGCTTTCTTCCTCCATAGGGGACTCTGCAATTTCGCTTGGAGCGAGGGGACTTCCCATGGTCCCATGTTGATTTCGAAGCCCCAGGGGGCTCTCCTGCCCATTTTGCTGCCTGGAACTCCCATATGCAAAGTTCTTATGCTGATATTATCACCAAGCTTGGGTTGCAACGGGCTAAATGGTTTGGTGAGTTAACTCTTTCGAAGAACAATGCTGCTCTTCCTATCCTAGTCTCTCGATGGAACGTTACTACTCATACGTTCATCGCTGCATGGGGCGAGTTCACCATAACTTTGGAAGACGTGTGCGAGCTCTTGGGCCTCGATGCAATAGGTCATGAGCCCTATACCGATGAGGCTCTTGATGCTCAATAGACTGCCGATCATTTGGATTTGGATTGCATATGTCGAAGCTGCATTGGTTCTTCCAACAAAGCTACTTTCTGTCCCTTGATTAATTATTTCTTCAAGGGTTCTGGTGAATGCAGTTCTTCAATAGATGCTCCTAGTCAAGGTACACCGTTGGAACTTCCTGCCTATATTCTTGTGATTCTCTCCCATTTACTTTTGACGGGAAAACCCAAAGACTAGCCCCGAAGGGACCTTATCAACATGTCCCTTCGTTTGGCCCGAGGTATAAAACTTTCACTGGCTGCAATTGCCTTGGGATCCCTCTACACCTGGCTGGATAGAACTTTGTTCGCCATGGAACGCTCTCTCAGCCGTTATAACTTGGCCAATTTTTCCAACAGCGTCCTTCTAACCAGCTTCCTTTACTTTCGCTTTCCTGCCGTAGCGGCCAAAATCAATAGTCCTCCTTCGGGGGAAACAATTCTGCCTCCACGATCCTTTATTTATCACATGAGACAAAGCCAAAAGGAGCTAATATCTGTGATTGACCGTTTTGAGAACTTTGTCATGAGGCCTTATTAAGAGGAAGTCTTCTTTCACACTTGTGAATTTTTTCAACATGAATCAAGAGTGGTACAGGCCCCTACCCCTGATATTGAGGATCCCTCGCTCACCGTGGTCCTTCTATTTTCCCCAGGATATCTTCCTTCTTACACTGAGTGGGGATATACTAGTGATCACTATAATCCCAACCGATGCAGCCGCCAGTTTGGGTTTGACCAGGGGGCTCCACGTCCAGTGTTTCAATCGTCAAACCCCAAGGTCTCCTTTAGCGAGGCGTGTTCTCTGTTTTCTTCAACCGCTGCGTGGGGGATATATTCAACCATAGCTGGGCGAGTCACCATTCCCAGTATTACTAGGCAAGGGGATGTGACCCCTCTGTTTGCTACAAAATACTGGCCAAAACAACTGGCTGCAATTGCTGAGTTTGTTGAGGGAGATCCCGTGTATCATCTCGTTTCTTTATTTTCTGCCTTAGAGTTGGGGCTAAAAGGCAACTCTGTACTTGGTATGGAATTACCTCTAAGTACAACCCCAAAGCACCTCCCATCGAGATTCCCCCACTTTGTCCCATGGTCCCAGTTGCCATGCCTAAACCCAAAACTCCTGCAGTTCCGAAGAAGGCTGCCCCCTCAACGAAAGCTACTACCGACAAGGGGCCTTCTCAACCACATGCCAAGAAGGAAAAAATGTCCAAGAGTGGGACATCAAAGCCAAAGTCTAAGTCCCCAAATCCCCAGACTCCCTTGGCATCCTTCCCCATAGCCTCCGTTCTACCCCCCATGTCTGCCGAGATGGCTGAGCGCCTAAGGAAGGAATCCCAGGTGGAGATAAATCATATTAGTGCTGAGTATCAATGACACGCTGTCATTGTTCCTCCTTCGATTGCTTTTCCCACGATGGTGGTTGATCCCACGGGGCCATCGGCAAGAAGGAGAAAGAGTTCAAGGGTTTGTCAAGATGTTGGTACTGGTGCAGCGGGGACAAGGAAGAAGACTCTAAGTACCAAGTCTCAGAACAAGTGAACTCATGAGGTTCATCAAACTCCTGCCCCCTCTGTTGTTGCTACTCCTCCTTCTTCGCCTGTGGTCATATCTTCTCGTTTCCCTTCTGGATCCGAGGTATGTATGCTTGATTTAATCATTCTCTTTTTTTCTTAAGGCATGCTGCATTTGCTTATTTATTCTTGACAACTGTGGTGCAGGGGATTGAAATGGAAAGACCAAACCCCCCCAGTCCTCCCGTGAGCCCTTTTGTGGGGGGGCGCTTCGGTGTTTTTTGTACCGATGTGACTCCTCCCCATTCCCCCATGACGGGGCTCACTTATTCTCGCCGCTCAGGCTCCCATCGTGCTAGGGAAGTTGTTGTGGGAGGTGATGCCGCTGAGCCTGCGAGTGATTTTTCGCCCCAGAGGTAACGCAACCCGAGACAACACTCTCAGTTCCCTCTGATTTACATACTTCATCTGAGGTTCCTCTGCCCATTGTTCTTGTTGAGGAAAGTGAGCCCGAGGTATGATTTCCTCTACAACTTATATGTTATAGCTTCTTTTCGGTCCCACCCTTTTTACTTATTTGTCTTACTGAACCTCGAGATGTTTTGGGTGCCCCAAGTTAAAATATCCTCGTTGTTAGCAAGCGTTCTTCTTCCAACGATTCTGATGAGACCTCTGACCGCCATTCCCCTTTTCAACACCATAACCGAGGTAAGTAGTGCGTAGAGATACTTCTTCATTTTTTTCTGTATTTATTTCTCTTTTCTAACACTTGCCCTCATGTCACAGTTTTCTCTTGATCTTGTACCACCTACTTATCTTGGTGGTCCTCATGCGGTCAAGGCCCAGGTTGGTGCTTCTTCCCAGCATAGTGATGCTTCTGCACCCCTTCATGTTGGGTCTTTATTTGGGAGCCCATCATCTTCTCCCGATGAACCCCCTATGCTGGCCCTGGTGCCTTATGTTGGTGAGGGCGTCTTGCCGAGCGTTGAGGCTTTTGCAACCAGGGACACTGTCATGACTTCTGAGGCAATGATCCCGTCCCCAACGGTTCCTGTCCCTGCAGCTGCCACAACGGCTCCCATTCTTGCCCCTGTAGTAAGTGAGGTATATATATATATATATATATATATATATATATATATATATATATATATATATATATATATATATATATATATTTGTTATTTCTCGTGAGTTCTCACCTTATAAAGGTGACTTAACAACGAAAACACTTATTAAGATTTTTCATAAACTCCGCCTTATAACGGTGACTTAACAACGAAAACGCTTGTTAAGATTTTTCATAAACTCCACCTTATAACGGTGACTTAACAACGAAAACGCTTGTTAAGATTTTATCATAAACTCCACCTTATAACGGTGACTTAACAATGAAAACGCTTGTTAAGATTTTATCATAAACTCCACCTTATAATGGTGACTTAACAACGAAAACGCTTGTTAAGATTTTATCATAAACTCCGCCTTATAACGGTGACTTAACAACGAAAACACTTGTTAAGATTTTATCATAAACTCCACCTTATAACGGTGACTTAACAATGAAAACGCTTGATAAGATTTTATCATAAACTTATTATGACTTTTATCTCTTCTCAGGTTGCTCAGGAAGATTCTCCCCCAGTTCTTTTGCCTATAGGCTCACTTCATCGGGAACCTGCTGTTTCAGAAAACTCTGGTCATGATGATCAAGGTTCCACGACTGGTGTTGCAGCGGCGAGCGAATCTGGGTGTGACCTCCCTCTTCCTGACCTTGCTCCTCACGCTTTTTGCCTGATGGTGCTTCGACAGTCTCCTCAAATTCCTGTTAACCACCGCTTGGTGATCGAACAACTGGTGAATCGTCACCTTGAGACCTTCACACCGGATTGCTTACGTTCCAATATTCACGTGATGAGTCACAGACTTCAAGGCATGGCGATCGTTGTTGCTGAAATTTCCAGTACTCCTACGACAAACGTTACTAGATCCCTCCTTAACCAATTTCTGGGTTTTCTGAGGGAGATGGGGCGTGATGGTTTCCGTTTTAACTGGATCATAACACATTTGAAAACTTTGAAGAACCAGCAACTGATCGACCAGAGGGAAGTGTTACGAAAGCATAAGGAGGACCAGGGAGCTGAGGAAGCTAGGTTGGTCGCATTGGCGCCCCTTTTGGAAGCAGTGGATCAAGAGGTAAAGGATGCCGAAGAAGCCTTGTGTCTGGTCAAACTGAAATGTGGGAGACTCCTCATCGAACGTAAACAAGTACAAACGAGGCTGGAGGTTTCTATTAACACTCAACGGTCTTTCACAGCAGCTTCTTTGGGCCTTCCTGGAGATTTGTTCTCTTCCTTAGATTTATCGTTTCTTTTAGACTAATTGCCTCTTGTATACAGATCCTCCATCTGCTCCTATATATGTAATTCTTGGGCGATAGCTCCCAATTTTTTTTTGTAATGCTCGATTATTTATGAATGAAGATGTTTTTGTATGCTATAGATTTCTATATTTCTGCAATTCTTTCATTGTTTTTCAAATCATAACCAAAACTTGTATATTCATAACAACAACCAGTTATAACATTAGTTCAAACTTGATTGTTTACACATGATAAACCTTCAGACATTTATTATTAATCTTAAATGGCTTGTCTTCCTCTAACTTCGAAATTAAACAATAACTTGAATCATAAGCTTCCTTTACAACGAAAGGTCCCTCCCAGTTGACTGTAAACTTCGGTAGAGGAAGCCCCCTGATATGCTTCACTGCTGCTTTCAATATGAGGTCTCCCTCCACGAACTTCCTTGGTCTCACCAAGTTATCGTATGCCCTGGAGAGTTGTTTCGTATACATTTGAAAGTGTTGCATCGAATTATTTCCGTGTTCATCCAACGCTTCCAACTGTACATGTCAATTTTGAGGGAGCATGCTACTTTGCAAGGCATATTGAGCGGAGGGAACTTCCAACTCTACTGGAAGGATTGCCTCACCCCCATAAATAAGGGAGAACGACGTGTATCCTGTGGGTTTCCGCTTTGTTGTTCGATAGGCCCACAAAACAGCTGGTATCTTGTCATCCCACTCCCCTGGAAAGTCTTCCATTATCTTGGCCAAAATATTAGCCAAGGTTTTGTTAGTTGCTTCAGCCTGACCATTTCCCTTTGGGTATGCCATCGTTGAGGTGTGATGAACAATAGAGTACTTGTTCGTGAGCATTGTTACTTCAGAATTGATTAAGGGAGTCCCGTTATCTGAAAGAATAACCTTTGGGATCCCAAAATGACTAAGTGAATCTCTCCATATATATATATATATATATATATATATATATATATATATATATATAAAGAGAGGTTCTTAAGTGAATCAAAATAATGAACTTTTTAACGAACCTAATAAGACATTAAAAAATTGCAGCATATAATGTGGGCTGGGTTATAACTACATACATGATTGGAAAGAACTTGTTATTACAGGCTTCTTGATTGTTGAAAGAAACCTGTTTCCCATCCACGCCACAATACCTTGAGAACTATTGATGATTACCCTAAAGAGAGAAATACTGCGATGGAGAGAGGGACGACAATATATATATATATATACACACGCGCGCGCGCACACACACACATACCTTAAATAACATACCAAAAAATGGACCATGTTTTTCAAAATAGTAAAAAAATTAATTGACTTGATTTTTTTTGTACGGTATTTATATATTTCAACAAACCTACCAAAAAACAAATCATCTCAAAATGATTTTTTTGATATCTTTAAAAAACTAGTCAAATATATATTACTTTTTAAACATATATTTGATCGATTTTTTTTAAAATAGCAAAAAAATCATTTTGATTTGACTTTTTTTGTAGGTTCTTTAAAATGTTTAAATAGCATAAAAAAAGTCAAGCTCGAAATAATTTTTTTTTACTATTTTAAGAAAATCATCCATTTTTTTAGTATGTTGTTTAAGATAAGTTGGAGATTTTCTCCCTATATATATATATATATATATATAGAGAGAGAGAGAGAGAGAGAGAGAGAGAGTCATTGTTGATCTTCCCACGTACACAAATCAACCAATAAAATTATATTTGTAGTTTTAATTTAACCCTAAACCTATTCGGATTATGACTCTTCAATAATATTTAATTGGGCTCGCCAATACTAAGTGGCTATATATTTTCCAATAACTCCCACCCACCCATTTAGGTCTCACGTAGAGAGGTTTTATTTTCTCTTATAGTAATATCAATCACTCGTCTCTTTATACACGAAATGGGCCGTCCGACTGCATGAGAAAAACAAACAATTTCAAGAGCGTAATTACCAAGCTATCACCAAAACAACAAAGACTCATCACTCAAAGGAATCTAGTATATGCCAAGACAATTGGACTAGACTGTATTTAAAAATCTTAATCCCTCATAGATTTAGAAATCTTATAAAAAACAAACTTTGTTCTGGTCTCAGGCGGGCTTATATGTCACAAAACAAGATATATTGCGATTAGTCTTCCTCAAGTCCTTATGTTAATACAATTTGGCCTAACCTCTTTTCCAGACATGTGCCTTTAGATGGTATCTTCCATCGCCCTTAGAAAACAAGCTAAACAAGTGTCATCAAGTATTTTTTCATGACACAATCTTAAGTTAACAAATGGACAATGTGGGATCTAACAGTTCTAGGTGGCTTGTGTTGGGGATTGATATAGGCAAAAAAACTTACAAACCTTGGTGCCCAAAAAGTTTGATTGATTATGAAACCGAAAGATAAAATAATAACTAAGTTTAAAACATAACATAAGGCTTCGAATCAGGATGCCTAAACGGAGGAAAAAATACTTTGAAGAAGATGAAGGGGGATGACTTTTCTTATCCTCCAAAATCTTGCTTGCACACACCAGAATCCTTAGTTCTTCTAGCAGACTATGTGTGTGGGCACTATTGGAGATGAATATTTGGTATTTTGAGATAGATATGATCTTTTAGTAGACTATGTTTATGTATCTTCCATATTTTTTATTTGTATTTTCCAAATTTTCAGTAATTATTGAATATTTTTTTCTCTATTTTACTAGAAATTTGTTTTTAATTGTAAATCTACTTTGTTATTGGAAATCGTTTTTTTCGCAATATTTTTTCAAACTTTTCAAAATATTTATTCAGTTTTTTTGTAGAATTTGTAAAAATATTTTCCAGATTTTTATGTGTATTTTCCTAATTTTAATAGGAAATCTTTTTGTTGTTTGAATTTTTTTTTTATCAATTATAAATATATTTTTAATTTTGATTGGAAATATGATTTTTTTAAATTGAAAATATTTTTTACACGTTATTCTTTAGTTGCCAGATTTTTAAATATTTTATAAATAATTATTATTCAATTTTTATTTATTCAGAATTTTATATTGATTTTGACCAAAATACCCTCAAATGTAATCAGATGCCGCGCACGTGACCATAGCTTTTTTTGCAAAAATTAATAGAGTTGGACAAGAGGTGTTAATTGAAAGTCGTGCTGAAATGATGACAAGACAAAGGCTTTAGAAGGAAAAATATGAGGTTCATTTTAATTTTGTGTTCATGTCAATAAGTGTCTGTAGGTCTCATTTTAATTAAAAGTTTACTATGCTTTTCGATGACACCCTATGTACTTTTTCATCTTTTTTATTAAGGTTTAGTATTTGTAATGGCAAAATAATAAGTTACGGATTAAAGGAGTATATTAGACCGGTGTGCTTAATTTCATTAAATGAAATTGAATCTTTTGGGTTCATTTTTACTTTTATGTACTTAATATTATATTTACATGTTGTTATCGTTTTTTTCTAATATAACAATTTGTGTAAACACTTAAGTTAGGAACTACATATATATATATATATATATATATATAAAGAGAGAGGTTCTTAAGTGAACCAAAATAATGAGTTTTTTAATGAACCTAATAAGACATTAAAAATTACAACATATAATGTGGACTAGGTTATAACTACATACATGATTGAAAACAACTTTTTTATTACATGGTTTTGATTGTTGAAACAAATCTGTTTCCCATCCACACCACAATTCCTTGAGAACTATTGATGATTACCCTAAAGAGAGAAATACTGCGATGGAGAGAGGGGCGACTATATATATATATATATATCCTCATCCAACATACCTTAAATAACATACCAAAAAATGGACCATTTTTTTTAAAATAGTAAAAAAATTAATTGACTTGATTTTTTTTGTACGGTATTTATATATTTCAACAAACTTACCAAAAAACAAATCATCTCAAAATGATTTTTTGATATATTTAAAAAACTAGTCAAATATATATTACTTTTTAAACATATATTTGATCGATTTTTTTAAAATAGCAAAAAAATCATTTTGATCTGACTTTTTTTTGTAGGTTCTTTAAAATGTTTAAATAGCATAAAAAAAGTCAGGCTCGAAATAATTTTTTTAACTATTTTAAGAAAATGATCCATTTTTTTGGTATGTTGTTTAAGATATGTTGGAGATTTTCTCCCTATATATATATATATATATATATATATATATATATATAGAGAGAGAGAGAGAGAGAGAGAGAGAGAGAGAGAGTCATTGTTGATCTTCCCACGTACACAAATTAACCAATAAAATTATATTTGTCGTTTTAATTTAACCCTAAACCTATTCGGATTATGACTCTTCAATAATATTCAATTGGGCTCGCCAATACTAGGTGGCTATATATTTTCCAGTAACTCCCACCCACCCATTTAGGGCTCACGTAGAGAGGTTTTATTTTCACTTATAGTAAGATCAATCACCCGTCTCTTTATACATGAAATGGGACGTCCGAGTGCATGAGAAAAACAAACAATTTCAAGAGCGTAATTATCAAGCTATCACCAAAACAACAAAGACTCATCACTCAAAGGGATCTAGTATATGCCAAGACAATTGGACAAGACTGTATTTAAAAATCTTAATCCCTCATAGATTTAGAAATCTTATAAAAAATAAACTTTGTTTTGGTCTCAGGCGGGCTTATATGTCACAAAACAAGATGTATTGCGATTAGTCTTCCTCAAGTCCTTATGTCAATACAATTTGGCCTAACCTCTTTTCCAGACATGTGCCTTTAGATGGTATCTTCCATCGCCCTTAGAAAACAAGTTAAACAAGTGTCATCAATTATTTTTTCATGACACAATCTCAAGTTAACAAATGGACAATGTGGGATCTAATAGTTCTAGGTAGGGTTGTGTTTCGGCCGGATCGGATCGGAAAATGACCTTTCGGAAAAAATTCCAATTTTTTCGGAAATAAAATATTTGTTCCAATTTCCTATCCAATTTTTTCGGAAAATCAAAAAAGTTTCCGAATTCGGAAATATCGGAAAATCGGAAAAAAATCGGAAAAATTCGGAAATTAGAAATATGGTATTTTTTTCTGTTCTGCCGCATGAAGACAGTATGAGAAATTAGAAATTAGTTTTTTTCTGTTCTGTCGCAGCCATCAATATAACAAACCGATGTAAACAAATCTGTAAACCTATAAACCGATCAATATAACAAACCTATTAAACCTATAAATCGATCCCAACAGATGTATTAGATGAAATAAAAAAGATGTAAATAAGATGTAAACCGATGTTATAAACAGAAGTAAACAAGATGTAAACAGAGCCTATAAACAAATGTAAACAGATCTGTAAATAAGTAGAAATAAAAAAAATAAACTAGAAAAGGCTTACCTATGTTCAAGACTATAAGGGTCGGACGATGTAAACAAATATGCGCCGCCGAAAGTAGAAGAAAGGGGTTGGACGACCGTATAGAGATTGGGTCGAGAGAGAGAGGTGAGAGATATGCACCGCCGAGGAGAAAGGGGCGAGACGAGAGAGAGAGATGTGAGAGATATTTTAATAAGAATATCATACAACCCTAGTTGCTCTCTACTAACAGCATATATAAATATATGGGGTAAGGTAAAAAATAAAGGAAATCTAAATTGTACACATTCTTATTACATAAGGATATAACTTATAAGGTAAAAAAATATATAGAGAAAATATTCGAAAAAAATATTCGAAATATTAATCGGAAGATATATTCGGAATATTAATCGAAAAAAAGATTCGAAAATTATATCGAAAAAATCGGAAAATCGGAATTTAAAACATAGTTCCAATTTCCTATCCAATTTAATTCGGAAAAATCGGAAATCGGAAAATCGGAAATTGGAAACCTTATATATGTTCCAAAATCGGAAAATATCGGATCGGACATCGGAAATATCGGAATGTTCGGAAAAAAAACACAGCCCTAGTTCTAGGTGTCTTGTGTTGGGGATTTATATAAGCAAAAAAAATTAAAAAACCTTGGTGCCCAAAAAGTTTGATTGATTATGAAACCGAAAGATAAAATAATAACTAAGTTTAAAACATAACCTAAGGCTTCGAATCAGGATGCCTAAGCGGAGGAAAAAATACTTTGAAGAAGATGAAGGGGATGCCTTTTCTTGTCCTCCAAAATCTTGCTTGAACACACCAAAAGCCTCAGATCTTCTAGCAGACTATGTGTGTGGGCACTATTGGAGATGAATATTTGGTGTTTTGAGATAGATATGACCTTCTCTCTTCACACCTTCACAAAAATGTGAATAATACTTTTTATCTCCCCCTCTAAACCTCAATAGTGAGTATGCAACTTAAAACCCTAGAGCCCACCCCGCATATATATATATATATATATATATATATATATATATATATATATATATAATGAGTTTTTTGAGAGTCTTAGCCTGCTACATGGGTGAATGGACTATATTAGGGACCGAAGACTAAATTATTAAATTGGCTTCCAAATGGATACTCGAAAATACCAAATTATATCCCCATAATTTATTTCCTTTATCCATTTAATTACTATTAATTCCATTAAATAATCACGAATGCACTCCAATTTAAATATTTCAAAATCACTCAAATGATGAGATCTTGTTTCCAAAGTTGACGTGGTATATAATATGATTCCCTGCGTTAAGTTTACGATAATCGCTTGGTCAAATCAGTTCGTTGCTAATCGATTTTAACGAACTTCTTATTTGTTGCATGATTCTTAGACTTAACTTATTTGATAATCTATCGGATTATATAATAATCCACTGATCTGGTTTACTAGTAAAATAAAAACTTGTAATCCTATCAAAGGCAAAACAGATGTCCAGTCTTATTCACAACATAACATACATGAGACTGACCACCACTGAAGCATAGAGTATATTCCCCAGTCTTTGTATCTTATTAGGTGTCTTAGGACACCGATACTTAGATAAAGATATTCCATGTTTAAAAGGAAGAAAATTTTTATTGGAATCTTGCATGCTAAACTTTGTGAGCACATCATCGATATAAGTGACTTTGGATAAGCCCAACATCATACTTTTCTAATCACGTATAAGCTTGATCCCAAGGATTTGACTAGATTCTCCTAAGTCTTTTATATCGAATTGACTAGATAACCACACATTTATACTAGATAATATGCCCACATCGTTCTCGATTATGAGAATATCATCAATATATAGTGCTAGAAATACCACCTCATTTTTGTTATGCTTTTTATACGCACAAGTTTCATTCGAACATTGATAAAAACCATACGATTTGATTTCCTGATCAAATCGGATGTTCCAACACCATGAAATTTTTTAAGTTCGTAAATGAATATTGTAGAGGGGTAACCACTTGGCTACCCACAAGAAAGTCTAATAAAGCGAGGGGACTTAAGGACAAGAGGGTCCATCACGAGTGGAACCAACCGCCAAAATGATCCAAGACTAAGGTTTGGTCGAGAGGGTCCCCCACGGGTGGAATCAACCCCCCAAATGATCTAAGGCTGATGTTAGGATGAGAGGCTCCACAACAAGTGACCCCAACCCCCAAAATGATCCAAGACTGAGGTTCGGGCGAGAGGGTCCACCACGAGTGCCCCCAAACCCCAAAATGATCCAAGATAGAGATTTAGACAAGAGGGTCCACCACGAGGGGATCAAGACCTTAAATGTCCCAAGACATAAATATTGGCAAGAAGGGTTAAACGAGCATCCCTAAGATAGATAGTCAAAGGCCAAGTGAAAATGTTGAGGGGGTGCTCAACGAGCAACCCCAAGAAAAAAGATAAAATGTGTGGGCAGATCCAAAAGTTTGAGGGGATGCTCACAAGTCTTATTTAAACAGTTACTAACATTATTGTTTTCTCACACAGGTAGCCGTGGTCGAGCAAGGAGGGATTAAGCAGGCCAGCTGAGATCTCCTGGAATTTTTATTTGGTGGCTGAGAGACAAGGGTTGTTATGGAATGCCAAAGCCCAACCACTTAACACTTTAGGATAGAGAGAATACTAATAGAGAGGCCTTGAGGGTCACTCAAGCACTCACATAGCCTACACTTTATACAAATGAGTGGGTGGCTAAGAGGATGCTTACAAAAGTATTTTCTAAATAACCATTGGTGAGTGACCCTCAAGGCCACTCGCAAGTTTTTTTTACAAAATTTTGTACAACACTTGAAAATGTATTACCAAATCACAAATTTTTGGCACTATTAGTCGACATATTTTCATTTTGACTTTGGTATGCACCAGTTTTTGCCTGTAAGAGGGAAAGGAAGCCAATAGACAAACAAAGATAAAAGGTACATTACGGAGCTTGTCTCTAAGAGTGCCTTATTTTGGTGCCCAAACAACCCTAGTATCTACCTATAAATAGGACCCTTAGGTAAGGCCAAAGACACACAAAAAACTCAAGTTAGCCTCGTTACTCTGTAAAACTCACACTAGAACTGTCCGTGCTCTCTCTCTCCCCCTTAAACATTATTATTGTTATAACAGTGGCTACTCATTACTCTCTTTTGAGGAAGAAAGTTACAGGAAAGCTCCATTATTATCAGAAGTATAAGGTTTTCTCATCTAGCTACTCTTGAGACTTTGAAGGTGTTAAAGATAGTATCTATAGGAGTGGATCACTCCTCACCTGATTCAGTTCTTTATAGAGCCAAATACAACCACCCTCCTACATTTGGCAACTTCGTTGAGGACGTATTCACATTGCCATGAATAAATATGGACATAATATTTTGAAGCTGCTAGTATTTGAAGACACTGCAAAGATAATGGAGTTCACAGTGACCAAAAAACCCAAGAGGAAGTATTAGTGACTGGAGTGAGAGTAGCTACTCCTCAAGGAGGGTAGGCCAGCGTAGTAGCGGCCACACTGTTAGCGAGGATGAGTTTAATGAGTATGTTTTTTGAGTTTTTGAGGCAGAACAATGTTGAATTAGGAAGATAAAGACAAACTTACATGATGACTGCAGTGGCCCCTGTTATAGGGGAAAACATTAGTAACGACTATGGAGGTTGCTCCACCTCGAAAGGTTGTAGTAGAACATATAGCATTGCCAGTAAGTTCATCGATGATAAATAAAGTTATATTGGAGGAGTCCCCCTCCAAAGTCGTTACAACAGAAAAAGTGAAGAATTGCTCTCCTTTCAAAGAGATTCTCTTCATATGTATGAGGACCGAAAAAATAACCCGGAAAGTATCAATGAGAAGTCGTATCTAGAGTGGTACATTCTTCCTAAGTTATCAAATTTAATGGAAATGGTGAAAACCCTAGGGAGCACGTGAAAAGGTTTGTAGAATACCTGGGTGTGCATGGAAATGATAAGGAGTTGAAGTTGTGAGAGTTCTCCATAACTCTCACAGGGAAATGTACACGTGGTATTCCCACCTGGCACCGAAAAACATTCTAACATGGGGGGAGATGCACACGCAACTCCTTTAATAGTTTTTCTTAGCAAAAGATGAGTTCATGTTGAGGCACCTCATGCAAAAGGTACAGAAATCTGGTGAATAATTGATCCAGTACATCAAACGATTTTGAGAAAGGGTATTAGATGTCCATGAGGATGTGGCAGAAGTAAGGTTATTAAATATATGTGTTGAGGGGCTGATGGAGGATTATAAAATCCACTTTATCAATGAGACCATAGATGGAACGTTCACAGATTTTACGCGAGCAACCATCAACATCGCGATGATTATCAAACTCCGATCACAAAATTAGAGGACACAGGTTCCCTTGATAGCAGAAAGATTCCAAGTCTCCATATGACAAGCCATCAACTTTATGGTTGGAAACTCAAAAGGTAAGAAGGGAGGTCAAGGATTCAAGGGCGATAACCCGACATGTAAAAGGAGGTTTGGAGATGACATTCCACCACCACCACCTTTTAGTGTAGCATAAGCTATGGATTATTACTGCATTATGTATGAGATGGGGTAGCAGTCCCTCTAATTCTAATGGGCAAATACCGTCAGCATTAGATAAGGAAAATTCAAAATTTTGCGAGCTCCACCAAAGGGTTTGATATGCCACTAAAGATTGTTTTTATTTGCGAAGGATCATTAGCGAGCAGGTGGCCAATGGTACTTTGCAAATACCTTCGGTGAACGTTAATGAGAACCCATTGCCAACCCATCATGACGGTTCAACCAACATGCGATGAAATTAGATGAGGAGGGAACTCAAGATTCTGAGGGGTGGTGGAGCAATGAGAGAATGTTTGAAGATTGGCTAGCCAACCTAAATAGAGAAGAACAAGAAGATGAGGGGGCGATCAGGTGAGCCCCTCGCAAGGAAGAGCATATGTGGTCCTTACCATAGATGAGGGAGGGACATATCAAGTGGAGTATGTATGCAATGCGTAAATATATGAAGTGGAGATGGACTCATAATGTGAAACCATAACAAGAAGTCCAAAATTGAAGTGGTTTTTTTATCGGATCATACTGAAACATTATACCCATGTGGTCATTAAAAATAAGTTCCCAGAGTCAGTTCAACTGTGAGGGGGTTCTTCTCTAAATTGTCAAGGCCCCATAAGAAGGTTGATTAAGAGATAAACATTTGAGGTGATCTTTTCAAAAGCTGATAGGCAAGTGCCTTACTTTCACAACCATCCTTTGTATGTGACAACCTTGACAAACGAAATCAGTTTCCCAAGAGCACTCATGGATGGAAGGGCATCCATTAATATCATGCCAATGAGACATGTATCTCTCAGGAGAAGATAGTGTCGATCGCATTGGTGATTTTTGATTTTGATAGTGCAGGGATACAATCGTTGGGCCATGTGAATATGGGAAATAAATTGGGAAATTTTACATTCCATTTAAAATTTCATATCATTAATTCCAACATAAGCTACCTGCTCTTGATAGGGCGAGTGTGGATGCACACATATGGGGTAGTGCTATCAACATTCCACCAATGTGTAAAATCAAACATTTGAGGAACAAAGATTGTGATTAAAGCCACAAAAGGCCATTTTCAGTGGAAGAAGCTCACTTAGTGGATGCAACATTCTACACTGAGCTAGATAAAGAGAGAAGAAGTTGACCAGGGGGTCAAAGGAGCCCCGCATGGCCGGAGAAAGTGATAAGACTAAAAGGTTTACGCTTGAAAGACTGGGTTAACGAGTGGACCCTTCAGATGAAAAAGTGAAAGGAAAGAGGAAGCTTGAAGTTGACACAAGACCTCGTCGAACCTGAAAAAAAGTTGTGTTACCTGATGGAAAGGTTATCTACCATTTATAACGGTCTGCACGGGCGACATTTTAGGATGAAAGCACTGACCCGATACTGGAATGCTTTATGGTGGGTGATACCACATTATTGAACGTATAAAGGAGCCTGAAGAAGCACCTGAGTGCATGCATGATGGGATAAGAGAACAACTCTAAGAACTAGAAGTGATAAAATTAGGAGTAGAAGGGGGATACAAGATGAAAAAACTATGTTTACAAGATTAATAACAAAAAGTTATAAGTTTAGTAAACTCCGAAATAAATTCGTTGAACGAAACTCTTTTCAAAATGAACACTAGATGTGTTAAATTTTTTTTTTCTGAATATGATCTATAGACTTGTTAGATTGATTACCATAGGTTTTTAAAATAAAAAAAACCTACAATTAAGTCTCGAGTATGATATCGTTCAATAAAGTAATTAAGAACACTAAAGTAAACTAACACACGATTTTTAACGTGGTAAAACCCTAAAATTAGGGAAACATCCACGGCTCCCTCTACGGAGCAAAATAAAAAAGTCCACTAAAATCACAACCAAGTTACAACCTAAAGCATGCAACTAAAAACCAAAATACAAGAACAGAAAACGTACCTACCCGAGTTACTCCACTCTTAAAGGCATTCTTTCTTGATTTGTTCTTCTCCACGCAGCTTTTGTTTTATCCTTGAATCCCGGATTTCAGCTGCCCCAATAAACAAAATACCTCACCAAGAACCACAAATCCTATGTGTTCGTGTGAGAGTGATAGTGTTTGTGAATTAACTAAACATGCAAAGTGCTTCTCACGCCTCTCAATCAAATATACAAGCAATACCTATTAATTACAAGCAACTTTTATATGCAATGCAATTAATCTCAAATATACTTTTAATTCAAGACTTCGAAATTTTCAGATTTGGAATAAAAAAAATTCAAACCAAATTTTATTTCAAAATTATTTATCTCCAAAATATTTCACCAATTTATTTTTGAAACAAAAAAAATATTTCTCAAATCTGAATATACACCACAACAATAAGTCTTGAGTTTCAAATTTATTTGAAACTATATTCTTGGATCAAAATAAATCAACAACAACAATACAAAAATGATACAAGAACAAACACACAATAGTCCTAAAAATATAGTGTGCTAAAAAGATCCCTAACAGTTATAGGGAATGAAGAGTACAAATCTGAAAGTGGTTCAAAATCCGGTGAGTTTTCGGACGAGTTTTCTGACTCTCGATTCTGACGGCGTTGTCTCTCTCTCTCTCTCCTCTATTTTTTTGGCGTCGACTGTCCTCTGGATTCACCATCGACAGCGACGGTTTCTGATCTTACAGTTTTGTCAGCTTTCGGGTTGCTTCGACATCGACTGACTCGCCTCTCTCTCTCTCATGATTTTCGGTGTCAGAAGTCTCTCGGTTCTGGCGACCTTAGATCTCTCCCTCCCCTCTGTTTTGGTTTTAATCCGGCGGCACCGGTGGTTTATCTTTTGGCGAGAACTCTCTCCCACTCTCATTTTTTCGGCGATGGTTCTTTCTCTCAAGAATGGAGAAGGTGTTCTCTCTCTCTCAGTTTTTCTCTCAAGTAAAGGAATGGAGAAGAAGTTGAAATGTTTTTCTCTCTATTCTATTCTCAACCGCCACTCTCTTCTCTTCAAAAAAAAAAAAAAAACCAAAGACAGAGAAACCCTAAGAGATGTTATATATGAGGGACACCAGGGTTTGTTATAAATGAAGGGTCAAGATCAACTCTCCAAGATCAAAGGGTGTAGAAAGAAGGTGGATAACTAAATCTGATTGGCTAAGAGGTGTTCACTAGGATTGAGTCACTAAACATATAATCTATAGATAGCCACTCAATCTAGGGTC
Source organism: Sambucus nigra (assembly GCA_949130495.1). NCBI lineage: Eukaryota > Viridiplantae > Streptophyta > Magnoliopsida > Dipsacales > Adoxaceae > Sambucus > Sambucus nigra. The sequence goes on from OX422222.1 coordinate 234,475,518, forward strand.
ATAAATGAGTTTAACCACCAAGACACTAAAGAAACACAAAAAGCCTTATTAAAAAAATAACACACATGTGTTTTTAAAGTCTTGGAAAAATTAAATTTGTCGACTCAAAAAAATATTAACCAATTAAAAATTGAACCAATCTAATTTTTATCATAAAACATATTCTTATGTTGATCTCAAATATATTTTTAAAATCATATTTCAATTAAATGAAAAATCATTTTAAATGATTAAAAAATATCCAAATGAATTTCTTTTTCCAAAAAAAATATTTGAAGCAACAACACCAACATAAAAATTATGCACACATAATAAAGCATGTATATGTAGTGTATGTGTCCTAATTATGGTTCAAGAGTTGTACTTACCTCTTTGTGTCACATTGGAGAACTTGGAGTGGGATGATTTTGATGAAGCTTGATGCCTTTTTGAGATAGAGCAACTTAGAAAAATCGAATCCTATTTTATCTCGATATCCAAACTAGTTGGAACTCCTATATGACATAGACTCAAGTAAGTCAACCATATAGTGTGTTCTCAATCTCCCCCTTTGGATATTGGAGACAAAATTCCCTTGAGTATCCTGAACTCGTGGGTGAAAATGAAAAATCCTAGATTTCCTATACAAAAGTCTCTACCTACCCATTCCCATCCTAGAACCGAAAATAAGATAAGAAAATACATTACTCAACTACAATATAGACCAATACCCTAATAAATAGGACAAGCTATACGATGAGGTCTGAAAAATGCCTGAAAAAGATAAACACTCAATGGCATATTAGTTGAGTCACTACACGATAAGATATACATCGCAGTACAGGTACTCAAGTACTTCTCCCCCAATTTTGCTCAAATATACAAAGGGGTAAAAAGATATAAATCAGGAGAATATGATATAATGCGACAACACAAACAATAACATATGCAAAGGAAGATACAAGGGTCTTCTACATTAAACAGATATTAGGAGGCGTCTTTTGTCATTTGAGAAACGACCATGCCCTAACTCCTCAGAAACTAATTATTAGCAAGCAACTACCGAGGATATGTATGATGTGTTGAAATAAGTAAGAAATATCATACCGGTAGCATTACAAAGATATGCATATCGAATATCATCAACATAATTGAAATTCTTCATAAGACATGCCTGATCAATGATACTACAAGTCGTTTGAACAACTTTGACCAAAAAATACTTAGGTAGAGATTTCACATGTAGCTTAACCTTAGCCATCTCTTGTATGGTTCTATATTTCCTATCAGTGATGTCGTTTTGCGAGTTGTCTTAGGCTCACAAAATTCATTTTTATAGCCATTGCCTTTACAACATTTTGTAACACCCAAATTTTTAACTTTCTTATGAGAGGGGTTACTTATTTTCCTTTCCTGATGAAGACCACAAACGGGTTTAAAAGAATTTTTGATTCTAGGAAATCCTCTAACAATCTCTTGGGAACTTTTCTTACGAAGATTATCAACATTTTTATGTCCCAATCTATTACAAGATTCAGACTTAGGAAGGAATGTGTAGCAGTTATCCTTATTTCTGTTTCCTGTTAAAATACAATTTCCCTTTTCATCAAAAAATTTACAATCAGTTTTAGAAAAGGAAGTGGTATGATTGGAATCACAAAATTGAGATATACTAAGCAAGTTAGCCTTGAGACCTTTAACTAAGAGGAAATCATTTATCTTGGGGAGACCTTCCTCATACAATATTCCCTTACCTATGATCTTAGATGAAACTCCATCACCAAACACAACACTACCTCCAAGGAAGTTTGTTTTGTTTGTTAATTTAGTTTCATCTCCGGTGATATGTTTAGAACATCCGGAGTCAAGATACCATCCAGACGAAGTGCTTGGTGCCTTAATATCATATATGAAAATGTTGCACTTGATATGGGGTAGCAAGTCATCTTTTCTAATCTAAATAGGCCTAGTTTTAACCGTTTGATTGGCCTTGGATTTAGAAAAGTTTTGATTGGTCTTTCGAAATGATTTCTTCTTAGTTTTAGGTCCTCCCTTCTTTTTATAGTTAGAGTTATGAGTGTCCTGTCTAGGGAGAACATAAGTATTCCTACTCTTTCTAGAATAGTTAAAGTTTGAATAAGTAGGTGTATACAATCTCTTTTGAAAAAATTCGATAATAGAGTGGCCGTAGACATCACAGTACAAACATTACTGACGTGTGGAGGACTTGACTTTATTACTAAAGTCTTTAAAGATAGGTTTATCTCTAATAGGAATGGTCGTCCAAGTGTCATTGGCTTTGGGTTTCTGAGAATGATTTCTAACAGGTGGACAAACGTGCTTAGTTGGACAATTAGATTTGGGATTTTGAGAATCATCACTTTGTTTTGCCTTAGAGATATCTTTAAAACAATTTTGTTTCTGAGTGTTTTGAGGATTCTGTCCTTGTTTTACAAAAACAACATTTTCAGCAGAAACATTTTTGCTAGTATAAACTTTTTCTCCAAATCCAAAACCAGATTTATCTTCATAATCAAACTTGCTTCCTACAACAATTTCATCGTAGGACTTAGCTTGAGTTTCAAAGTTTAAGCATTTTTTAAACATGTTTGAAACTTTGTGCTTAGATTCTTCAAGTTCTACTAAGGTAGACTTGTATTTTTGTTCCAAAATATTATTTTTCTCAGAAAGATTTTCTATTTTTGCAGAAAATTCTTCAATTTCAGTCTAATGGGAAACACATTGTGCTGTAAATTCTTCAGCGTTCTTCCTAATAGTCTGGTTAAGTAATTCAATACTCTCATTCAGTAGCTTAACCGTTTTATCAAGACGGGCACTTTTCTTAACCATTTTATTGTATAGCTTATGGAGATCTGGAAGATCATCATCGGAATCACTAAATGTATCATGTGAAGTGTCTCCTATTTCACTCATTTCATATGTGTATCTCACACACACTTCAGGTTTAACGACAATGCTTTGAGTTTGACCCACCCTTAAGTTATCACTAGCAATGCCATTTTCATCATCAAAATTCACAACATTTTCAACAGCAGATGCAATTATAGGAGCAATAGGATCCTGAGTAGACACACATTCATCATCATCACAGTATATGATCCTAGCATAAAATGACATATAGGACTCATAATTATGGGTTGACTCATTTTCATCTTCATCAGAATCACTAGAGTCGTCCCATGTCTTACATAAATTAGCCCTAGTATTGTTGGTAGGATGATTTGGACATTTATTAGCAATATGTCCCAATTTTCCACATTCATAACATTTGACATCTTTCATGTCATAGGTCCTTTTGTTGTTATATCTTTCATGAGGTCTATGATTTTGACTACCTTGATAATTTTATCTGTCCTTTTCATAGGCTAAAGCATTTCTGAATTTGATAATCTTTATGAAATGCTTGGTCATAAGAGCTATTTGATTGTCAAGGTGATCCAAGTCACAGTCATCATTCAAGTCAAGGTCAAAGTCTAAGGGACTGACTTTAGGTGAAGTCAATTGTGATGAAAACACAACATTAGGTCCAGTGAGTCTCTTATTACGGGCAGTCAATTGCTTTTTGAACTCTAACTCCATCTCAACGGTTCTTAATTTGCTACTTAGCAATTCAGGAGTTAGGTTTGGGTCATTCATTTCCTCTATGGCATATCTCTTATTGTAAAACTTAGAAGGTAATGACATAAGAATTTTTGAACGATTTCTTTTCTAGTATAGGTTACACCATTTGCATGTAATTTTGTAAAAATGTCGGTTAACCTAATGTAGAAATCATCAAATGACTCATTGTCATCTATAATCAAAGTATTGTATTGTTGGACAAGCATTTGAGTTTTTCCGGCCTTAACTAGTTCATCACCCTCATGTGCGGTGACTAGAGTGTCCCAGGCCTCCTTAGAAGTGGATCAAATATATATTCATTTAAACTCATGCTCATTAATGGACATAAAGATATCGTTATTACCCCTGTTATTATCGAGAGATTTCTTTTTCTCTACAATAGTAAATTCGCTAAGAAGTTTCTTAACTCTTGTGGGATCAATATCAGACAAAGACTTAGTTGGATGTTCATAAGCATTTTCAATCATATCCCAAACATCATCACCAAGTGTTCCTTGAATGAAAGCAACCATTCGTACTTTCCAATACGAAAAATTATTTCCATCAAAGAGTGGTGGTCGGGAAACGTTTCCAAACTTCTCAAATCTTTCATCCATATTCAGAATAGGATTTCGAAAACAATTTCTGGAGTTTCAGGATCAAAAATATCTTTTGATAAACCTGCTCTGACACCACTTAAAAAAATTATGTTTATAAGATTAATAACAAAAAGTTATAAGTTTAGTAAACTCCGAAATAAACTCGTTGAACGAAACTCTTTTCAAAATGAACACTAGTTGTACTGAATATGATCTTTAGACTTGTTAGATTGATTACCTTAGGTTTTTAAATTAAAAAAACCCTACAATTAAGTCTCGAGTATGATATCGTTCACTAAAGTAATTAAGAACACTAACGCAAATTAACACACGATTTTTAACGTGGTAAAACCCTAAAATTAGGGAAACATCCACGGCTCCCTCTACGGAGCAAAATGAAAAAGTCCACTAAAATCACAACCAAGTTACAACCTAAAGCATGCAACTAAGAGCCAAAATAAAAGAACAAAAAACGTACCTACCCGAGTTACTCCACTCTTAAAGGCATTCTTTCATGATTTATTCTTCTCCACGCAGTTTTTGTTTTATCCTTGAATCCCGAATTTCAGCATCCCCAACAGACAAAATACCTCCCCAAGAACCACAAATCCTATGTGTTCGTGTGAGAGTGATAGTGTTTGTGAATTAACCAAACATGAAAAATGCTTCTCACGCCTCTCAATCAAATATACAAGCAATACCTATTAATTACAAGCAACTTCTATATGCAATGCAATTAATCTCAAATACACTTTTAATTCAAGACTTCGAAATTTTCAGATTTGGAATAAAAAAAATTCAAACCAAATTTTGTTTCAAAATTATTTATCTCCAAAATATTTCACCAATTTATTTTTGAAACAAAAAAAAAATATTTCTCAAATCTGAATATACACCACAAAAATAAGTCTTGAGTTTCAAATTTATTTGAAACTATATTCTTGGATCAAAATAAATCAACAACAACAATACAAAAATGATCCAAGAACAAACACACAACAGTCCTAAAAATATAGTGTGCTAAAAAGATCCCTAAGAGTTATAGGGAATGAAGAGTACAAATCTAAAAATGGTTCAAAATCCGACGAGTTTTTTGGTGAGTTTTTCGACTCTCGATTATGAGGCGTCGTCTTTCTCTCTCTCTCTTCTGTTTTTTCGGTGTCGACTGTCCTCAGGATTCGCCGTTGAAAACGACGATTTTCGATCTTATAGTTTTGTTGGATTTCGGGTTGCTCCGGCGTCGACTGACTCGCCTCTCTCTTTAACTCGATTTTTGGCGTCGAAAGTGTCTCGGTTCTGGCGACCTTAGATCTCTCCCTCTCCTCTATTTCGGTTTTAATCCGGCGCCGCCGGTGGTTTATCTTTCGGCGAGAACTCTCTCTTACTCTCATTTTTCCGGCGATGGTTCTTTCTCTCAAGAATGAAGAAGGTGTTCTCTCTCTCTCAGTTTTTCTCTCAAGTAAGGAATGGAGAAGAAGTTGAAATGTTTTTCTCTCTATTCTATTCTCAGCCGCCACTCTCTTCTCTTCTAAAAAAAAAACCAAAGACAAAGAAACCCTAATAGATGTTAATATATGAGGGACACTAGGGTTTGTTATAAATGAAGGGTCAAGATCAACTCTCTAAGATCTAAGGGTGTAGAAAGAGTGGATAACTAAATCTGATTGTCTAAGAGGTGTTCACTAGGATTGAGTCACTAAACATATAGTCCATATATAACCACTCAATCTAGGGTCATAAATGAGTCTAACCACCAAGACACTAAAGAAACACAAAAAGACTTATTAAAAAAATAACACACATGTGTGTTTCAAAGCCTTGGAAAAATTAAATTTTTCGACTCAAAAAAAATATTAACCAATTAAAAATTGAAGCAATCAAACATAAAACATATTCTTATGTTAATCTCAAATATATTTTTAAAATCATATTTCAATTAAATAAAAAATCATTTTAAATGATTAAATAAAGCATGTATATGTAGTGTATGTGTACTAATTGTGGTTCAGGAGTTGTACTTACCTCTTTGTGTCACATTGGAGAACTTGGACTGGGATGCTTTTGATGAAGCTTGATGCCTTTTTGAGATAGAGCAACTCAGAAAAATCTAATCCTATTTTATCTCGATATCCAAACTAGTTGAAACTCTTATATGACAGACTCAAGTAAGTCAACCATATAGTGTGTTCTCACAAGAGACCTATCTTCATCTCCAAAGGCCCAAGCCCCAAACAGAGGGAGTAGATTGTCAACCTTCTCAAGGAGTTCACATATGCGTTCATGTGGATATATATGGAGACACCTAGGATAAATCCAGAAGTGAGCTCCCACAAGTTGAATGTTCTACCCAATGCCCTATCAGTGAGATAATGCACCTGCACCTACAAAGTTGGGTTGGACCTCAAAATCAAAGAAAAAGTAGAGAAGATGTTGGCAGCAGGGTTTATCAAGTCAATTCAGGATCTCATATGACTTTCAAGTATTGTACCCGTAGTCAATAAAAATAAGACATAAATAAAAATTTATGTAGAATTCATAGACTTAAATCGGGCATGTCCAGAAGATGAATTCCTGCTACTTAACATTGACAGTTTGGTGGATACCACAGTGGGACACGAAATGTATAGCTTCATGGACGGGTATCTTGATTACAAACAAATTAGAATGGATCCAGATAACGCTAAGAAAACTTTTTTTCGAACACCCTTAGGGAACTTCCACTGCACAGTCATACCGTTTGGGCCAAAGAACACAAACGCCACCTATCAGCGTATAATGATGGCCATATTTCATGAATTATTTCATAATATACTGAAATTTGATGTGGAAGGTCTGGTAGGGAAATCCAAAAAGGAAATTAATCATATTCAGGTTCTGAGGCGGGTGTTCAAAAGACGCCACAAATACCCCCTCTAAATGTGCCTTTGGGGTAACAAGAGGGAAACTTTTGGATTTTCTAGTAAACAGACAAGGGTTGCAAGTTGATGAAAAAATGAGAAAAGTCATCTTGATGATGCCATTTCCAAAAAGTCAGAGATAGCTTAAGAGCTTCTTAGGAAAGGTTTCTTATTTGAGAAGATTCATAACATCTTTGGTAGTGGTGACTTACCTTTTTTTCTCTTTAATGAAAGAGAAAATAAAGCTTTTGAGAAGATAAAGGAGATATTGACTTCCCCCTCAATGATGGTACCACTAGAAGCAGTTCCACAATTGTTGCTCTACTTGACCTCAATAGAAAGATCTATAGGGGCCTTGCTTGCTCAAAAGAAGTCAGGAGTAGAGACGCTTGTGTACTATTTATCATGGGTGATTTCAAATACTGAGTCCAAATATACCAGTGTAGAGAGGCATTATCCTGCCTCAGTCTTTGTAGCGCAAAAGCCGAGACACTACCTTTTTGTTTTCACAGTTCACATCGTTATCAAGTGTGATCCCATTAAATACCTCTTAATGTGAACAGTCCCGATGGGGAAAATATCAAGGTGATTTATAATATTATCTGAATATGATTTGAAAAGTGTGGTACCAAAGGCTATCAAGAGTCAAGCCATAGCAGATTTTTTGGTTCACTTCCCTAGTCAAAACTTAGAGACTCCTAGTGAGGAGTCGCCAGGTGAGAATTTTCAAGCCTATCCAGCAGAGGAGATGAAGGAGTGGAAGATGGAGTTTGATGGCTCTTGTGCCCAAGGGACAAGTGGGGCTGGCTTTATTCTCTCAAATAGAAAGGAGAAGGTTACTCTCTCCTTTAAATTGGATTTTAAAGGCTCAAACAATGAAGTTGAGTGTGTATCCCTCATCATAGGCTTACTAGAGGCATTGAGGAGAGGAATCAGAGTTCTATGCATACGAGCTAATTTGGTGGTGAAACAAGTTAATGGAGAGTTCGTTCTCAAGCATGCCAACTTATCCCCATACAGATCAATCATTTAAATATTACTTTGCCAATTTTTAAAAGTGATAATAGAGAGATATGCTCGGACAATGAACAAGCATCTAGACACGTTGGCTACGATATCTCAAAAACTAGAGATGGAGGAGAAGGAAGCTACCATCACACTGCAACGAAGAACAGTGCCAACCACGTTGAAGCCATTGTTTCCAAGTGAGGAGCCAGAAGATTGGAGGTGTCCTATAGTGAAATAGATGGAAACGGGAGAAGGAAGTATGAAGATTTTAGATTTAGTGAATTATCACTTGCTCCAGGGGACAATTTATTTTAAGAGCCTAGGAGGGTTCTTGTCAAGGTGTGTAAGGGATGAAAAAGTAATAGAAAAGTTGACAGTCATACATGAGAAGCATTGCGGGGATACTGATATTCCCCTTTATTGACGGCTGCAGTGAGGGGGTAACTATCAGCCCATCATGAGCATGGAGGTTGCCCCCTGTAATAAAGCTGCTTAAAATGCCAAAACTAGTTCGAACAACCCACTAAAGACAACTTTGTAGAAAATTTTAAATATTGGATATGACCCTACATAGCACACCTCAAAGATGGAGAACATCTAGCAGAGAGGGAAAATGGAATTTACTTGAAGAAGAGAGCAACCCATTTTTACTTAGTAGACATAGAACTCTATAGAAAAGGTTATAACAAGAAGGTACTGAGATGTGTAGCAAAGGGGGACATAGAGAGAGTGCTAAAGGAGGCTCATGAGCCTTCTCAAATATAAATAGTAAAATTTGGTTTCTTTAGAGATTTGGAATTAGATGTGAAGTTCTGCAAATGGATGATCAATCTATTATGCTAAAAATTAGTCATGACCACCTCTAAATTTGTTTTTTCTTTCAATAGTTTATTATAAATGTTCAAAATTATAGAGAATCAATTTTTGGAATTCTCTTATGTCTCATAAAAGCTTAAAGAATGATTGTCCTTGGCTTACAATGGGAGAATTCAATGTTGTGGTGAAAAGCAATGACAAGAAAAAGGAGGAGTATGAACTTCAATGTTGTGGCGAAAAGCAATGACAAGAAAGGGAGGAATATGATTAATATAAATGCAATGGAAAATTTAAATATTTTCATATCTAATGCAGGCCTTATGGAGGTGAATTCTGTAGGTCCAAACTTCACATGGCACAAGTGTAGACACAGGGATAAAATTGGTCTAGATTGGACAGGGGCTTAGCTACTCCATCCTGGTTTTCTTCTTTCCCTAACTTTTCTCTTAAACATCTTAATAAGGCTTGTTCTGATCATTCTCCCCTTTTCTTCTCTATCAAAGCTCAGCTAGATACGGTCCCCAAACCATTCAAATTCCTAAATTTTTGGTGCAGTAAAACTGATCTAAGAGATGTTATTGCTAAGTCTTGTCCTTCTCCTATATCTTAAAATCCTCTCAGAGTATTTTTTTCAAAACTACAAAGACTCAAGAAGGATCTTACAGTGTGGAATAAAGCCAATAACATCAATATCTTTGACAAAAAAGTGAATATGATGGGAGAATTAAAGAATTTTTATACGAGCAAGACCCTTCTGATTTTAATAGAGAAGATCTTTCTAAATCCCATGCCAAGATATTAGGAGCTCTAAAAATGGATGAGGATTACTGGCAGTAGAAGATAAGGGGTAAGTGGTTGATAAAAGGTGAATCTAATACAATGTTATTTCATGCCTCTGTTAAGGCAAGGCACTCTAGACTGATTATTCATAGAATTAAAAACAAATAAGGGAGATGGATTTAAGACATTAATTATATTAAGCAAGAATTCTCAGACCAGTTTGAAAATATGTTTAAAGCTAACAATATTGAGTGCTTAGCCATTCTCAATGGCCAATGAATTTGTAAAGATCTCCAACTTCATAGTTTGATGATTGAATCAGACTCTTACGTCATCATCAACATACTAAATAGTATCATTCCAAAGCCTCCTTGGATTCTTTTAAACATCTTGAATGAAATCAAAGACATGGATGATCAAGTTACTTATACTCATTGTTGGAGAGAAGATAATAGGGTTGCAGATAGTCTAGCAAATCATGGCATTGATAAAAAGGAATTTAAGGTTTTCTAATCAGTATTGGATCCTCCAAAATCGGCTAGGGGTTCTTCATAATGGATATCCAAGGCCTTCCCTTAATCAGGCATTTGAAATAATTTCTTTTAATTTCTTTTATTTTTTAGCATTTTGTTTGCTCCAATTTGTATAAGCCACCTAGGTAGGGCTATTCTACCTTATAGAAATAATATTCGGGGGTTAATACATCTTAATTAAAAAGAAATCAGATATGAAAGAAAATGAGATGCATATTTTTTGATAGGCAAAAACTTTTTTTGACCCTCGAAGTTTACGAGAGGATCCAGAACATAAGGAATTTTGCTCATTATACTTGGGGTGTATATCTATCCCAAAGGTAAAGTATAGTGACCAAAATCCCTCTAGATATAATAATTTAAATACCCCATAGATTAAGCGAAAGTTTTAAAACACTAACAGATTCTTTATTTTATTCTGAGAACAAGTTTTAAAAAGTGAAGTGATGTCTTTGCTTATGTTTTGCAAATTATTTACTTTATTATTTCAGAATATGAAGAGGGTGTCTATCCCTCCTCTAATTTATTTTCTTAAAAGTAAAAAGGTTCCAAATAAAATGTGAAATAAGTACCCCAAAGACCAAAGGGCAGTTCTTAATTTGCCAAGATTATGTGCAAACACTCCTACAGAAAAAAGGGAGCAGCTCACAGTAAATAGATATAAGAAATAATATAGTGGAAAAATGAAAGTAAACAAATGGAAACAAAATGTTTGTTTTCATTGATATGGATAAGCCTTTGCATATATAAGAATAAATGAAAATACATATAAGGACAAAGTCAACATCTCAAGAAATGTCATCTAGACAAGATAAAGAAGAGTTTCTCCCACGAGCACACATCAGCGTAAGAGGGACCTACCTCCTGAATAAAGTCCTCCATCTTGGTCAACTTGGCCTCATTATCAGAGTCACCAGCCTCTAGCTTGGCCAACTTGGCCTTGAGCAGATGAATCTGGCCATGAATCCGAGTGACATCAGTTTGGCAATACTGAGCTCTAGACTGCCTAGACATATGAAGCCTCATCATCTTCCTAAAAGGAATTCTCAAGAAGAGACAAACTACGATGTGAAGCCAATATAGTTGAAGATGATAAGCCCATTAAAGATCATGGAGAGATTTTAGAAATAATGATGTCCTCATACTGGTCAGCTCGGAAGGTGGGGTAGATAGAAAGTCATGAATATGGTTAGCAAGGGCCTTCAGTTTAAATACAATAAGGTTATCGTTGTTAAGAACCCTATGAGATGTGAAAGTCTTTGGATAGTGCTCAAAGATCATCTCCAACATCTCCTGCTCGTGGCTCATAAACCTCTTAGGTTACTCCTCAGACCATAGATCCCTCATGAAGATATCGGGAGCCTCCAACTCATTGTCATCATAGCTTATGTTTCTGGACTCAACCTTATAAGGGTGAAAAGAGGACTCCTCGCCATAACCCTTAGCACTATCAGAATGAGTGGCCTCAGAACTAGGCCCCTCATCATCAGCTGCCTCCATAAGTACAATCACAGAATCCTGAAAATAAGGAGCATAAAAAGAATAGTTAAGGAAGGGAAGAATAATAGTTAAATAAATTCACTTAGAAAGAAATAAAAGGTGAAGTGTTTACCCCCAAGCCCACGGGGGTGAGCATGTTTCCTGCAAATCGAGAGGTCCCTCTTAGATGTGTTGCGCCAACCAAGTAAAGACATAACGAGTATAACATTATTATAGAACTTGATTATCAGAAATCAAGACTCTAAGAAACACTCAGAATAAGTCAGGTATGATAGTACAATTCCAGAGGAGTGCTTGCTTCATCTCTCACAGTCTATTCCATAGGTATAGGAACACTAGCGTCACTAACCTAAAAATAGGGAAACAAGGTAAGAAACTTTCACAGTAAAAGCGAGAACAAAAAATAGTAAGGGAAAATAAAAAAGAGTGAATAAGGTATAACAGTATAATACCTCACTCGAAGCGACTTCCCCGAGTTATTCCACAGTCATAGGAACACTCGTAGCGCTAACCTGAAAATAATGAAACATGAAAGTGTCAGCGAACACTTGCGCAAAAAAAACAAGTTAGAACTAAAAATCATATTTAAATAAGAACTTGAGGTGCCTCCTTTACGGTGCTAACCAGGTGTCCCACAGGCAAAGGGATCTCAATAACACTAGGCTAAGGGCAAAACAATAAGGGAGTTCTAGTAAATCACTTACTTATAATAAGTAAGTCTAGAAAACAGATGTGTTGAAATGAATACCTGGGGAGTCAACTCCATGGTATTTGCAACATGTCTCGCTGATAGAGGGACTCCAGTAGTATCAGCCTAGAGAATAAAGAAATAAGTAATAAGTCACCAAGATGGCTTACAAAGACTTCTAATGAGGAGGAGATCGTAGGTAAGCTCAAAGGAGGAACCGCTGCAACAGGGACTTGCGAGGGGATCATCCGGAAAGTAGGAAAAGCCATGATCCAAGATACTCTCAAATAAAGAAAGAATTACAAGCATATAAAGCCTAGGAGAAGAAAGAGAATACCTGAGGTGGAGTGGCAACTGAGCTTCTCACCTGTACATCAATTGTAGAAATAGCTGGTGGCGAGTTGCTGACACTAGCCTAAAATATAAACAAGAAAGAATGGGGTTACAACTCAAGTAAAGCATAAAGTAACGAGTTGTTAGAGAATATAAATAATAAAGTCTAAAATCTGAACCCTAGGAGGAGGAGAAGGGCTCAAATCAACTATAGGGGCCACAGGGGTGCTTGTCCCAACATGCTAATAAATAGTTTGTTAGAAAAGACCAGGTAAAAAAAGGTGAGATAGATAAATAACTATGTTGTATAAGAAATCGGTGAAATAAGTTAACTCGTAGACATACTGTAAACATATTGAATAGGAAGAGGTTGAACCAATGACCTGCTATCTATGGGAAGACACATTGTGGGAATAAATATTCTCCAAGAAGGGGGAAACCCAAGAATAATAACTCCTGTAGGTAGGAGTATTCCCCCATTAGTGGCAGGCCTGTCTAAATGGGATCCCTATAACATAAAATTAGAATGTGATAAAGTTGGAGTGAGAATGGTCACAAGTAGGAGCCAAAACACATGCAAAAGAAAACTTTAAGGAGTACCTATATAGGAAGGGTAATATAAGGCCAAGCAATAGAACTGCCCACTGAAGAAAGAGGAGTCTTGGTAGGTGGACTGGGAGCTATAGTCACCTATTTGGTAAATAAACGTACAAATATGCTAATAATAAGTTGTGAGCTAATAGATAAAGAAACTTAAAAGTCAAGTATTTGAGAAGGAAATGAATACCTTCATAGAATGGAAGGATATGAAAGACCCCCTCATAAAAGTGGGGAACACAATAGAAAGCTGCAGAATACACATAGAAACAGGAAATATTAAAGATAGTTGAATAGATAAAAACATATGTAAGCCTTAAAGTTTTGAGGACAAACATCCTGAGCTGGACTTAAGGAGGAGACACCCTTAGAGTTCCTCTTGGATAGAAACGGAGACCAACGAATAGGAGCAGGTGAAGACGAGGAGGTGGTCGACTCTGAGGTCCACTCATCCCTATAGAAGCATCCCGTTCAAAAGGAGAAACAAAGTTCAAACTTAGAAAAATTAATGAAAAAGTCAAGCGAGAAAAAACAAAGAAAATAATAAAAGCACTTATAGTAGAAGTACGAGAGGCTTGCCCATAGGGAAATTGCCCAGTGGTAGGGATAGATGTGGAAGGCAAGTAGTTCATAGTATCCCCTTGCTCATTGTCAGAACCCCTCGAAGTTGACAATAAAGCACAAGTGTTAGGTGAGTGAATGTGGTAAGGATAAATAACATTGATATCATTTGAAAAAGAATTGTTATCATAATAGGAAGGGGTTCTTCCATAATCAACTAGTTCTTCTTCAAGTTAGCAAGAGGGGGGACAAGTATTTGAAGCTTCATGACTGGAAGTTTCACTAAGTAAAATAGAATTAGATAGAGTACCTATTATGAGAGGGGTATATGAGTGGTATTGTCCCTCGACCAAGGCCTCATAGCCTTGCTCGCGAATAGTCTTGTATGTCTCTTTAATCCCAAGAGTGTCATTATCTGACTCTTGGTCTGGAATGAAGGAGGGAGCAGTGGGCTCAACCATCGTCTTCTTCTTCTTCTTCTTCTTCTTCTTCTTCTTCTTCTTCTTCTTATTATTATTATTATTATTATTATTATTATTATTATTATTATTATTATTATTATTATTATTATTATTATTATTATTATTATTATTATTATTATTATTATTATTATTATTATTATTATTATTATTATTCTTATTCTTATTCTTATTCTTATTATTATTATTATTATTATTATTATTATTATTATTATTATTATTATTATTATTATTATTATTATTATTATTATTATTATTATTATTATTATTACTATTACTTACTCTAGTCCTCATAGGTGATGGGGGAGGAGCAGAGGTCTCAATTGGTGTTGGGGCAAAATTTGACACATCAGTGTCAGGGTGTTTCTCTTCGAAGGGGCCTTGGACTTGGACTTCCCTTTTACTTTAGCCTTAGTTGGTTTACGCTCATGGAGATTTATTGAAATAGATTCATCATGTAGAGGCCTTACTAGGATATGAGTTACTTACTCGATGGGAGTCTTTGTAACTGTACAGTAAAACCATAACTATTTTTGCGTCCTTTTGCTCAAGTATTTGTTATTGCTTGGAATTTTGGTGGGGTTGGTTTCGTGGGGTACATCCTGGATAAATTTTTTGATAAGTGAAATCTGACGTTGCCACAGAGAAAACCATGAGTGATTGAACGAGGGGAGATAGTCACGAATAACTGTAAAGAAACCACCAAAGTTATCAGTCCTTTCGAGCATTACCCAAAAAGTGAAATTTGAATATGCCTATAAATATATTTCAGTGGACTATGTGCTCGGGGGGTAAATGGGGGCATAAATTCCTTAGACATTCCCAAATTGTCTTCTCACCCTCTCTGAATGATAAAATTTAACTCCCTGCCCAAGTTTAATATGCGAGGGGAGAAAGAAAGAAAGGACCATACCCATGAAAAAAAATTGAAAATAGTTTGCCATTGACTCCTAATTCGTGGGTCGATAAAAGGTGTTGGGAGAAGCTGTGAAGAAGCACCATAAAGGCACCACCCACTCGCTTGCAGTAGGGGTAAAATGAAAATTCATCAATGTTGTCAATTAGGGGACCCAAAGATTTCTTGGGATATTTATTGTTCCATCTGGTGATGTCAGTAGCACTGCTGTGTAACTGAAGAGCCTTTGAGGCAAAGTTAGGGAACCCCTATAAAAAGGGCATCAAAATGAAGGAATTCACAAAGTTGGTCACATCATAAAGGCTATGAGATCCTTACATATCCACATGGAGATGGTCTAACCAAGTATATAGAGAACCCAATGTAAGTGCTGCGAGGAAAATATCCCTCCCTCGAGCAAGCCTGATTGCGAGGCGAAATAACAACTCGTGAGGGGTGTCATTTGGTATACCTCGAAACAAAAATCTTCTTAAGAAAGGGACAAAGAAAACTGCTAAATGAGAAGGAGACCTGATCTTGGGATAATCTTTGCTTGGGGAGGCCCTGCTCGAACTGCCTTCTAATGGAGTAGGCTCAAAGTCCCTAAACTAGTATCTTTGCCACTTAGAAAAGGAATATTTAGTGGCTCCTATTTTGTTGATGGCAATATAGCTAGGGCAGTCAAATAATGCTTGACAGAGTTCCTCTCATAATTTTCCTCCACATCGTCTTCGTAGCCATTTGTGAACACATGATTTCCCAAGAGGGGAAGGCCAGTTAACTCCCAAATATATTCTAAGGTGATAGAAAATTCACCCCAGCTAGTGATGAAATTGTGTGAATCAATACTCCAGCGAGAGGCCAGAAGGTTGAGAGTAGTGGAGTGTTTTTCAATACTATAAGACTTCAAGCTGTCAAGGGTTATCATCAAACCTTGTTGCTCGATGATAGCCTTGTGAGTAGGCTAAATTAGAACATAGTCTACCCAAAGTTGCCACTTTTCAGGGGCACCCCAACAGACATCTATGTTTGTGTTTGAATAGGCTAAATCACTCCTATCCCCTCCCACTTTCAACATACTGTAAGCCAAAATAACGGGGGATCAACAGATTCAATGAAACCCAAGAAGGGTTGCTCACTTACATTAGTCATGAATTCTTTTATAAATTTCTCGAGACCCTCTATGAAGATGTATTTTTCCCCAAAATAGGTGGCTAGGCAGTAAAATCTAAGTCTCACTTTGAGTGGTTTTTAATATATTATCTTTGTGCCTTGGAGAGGGAAGTGCCACCAAACCCATTGGCAAGGGCGGTGGGAGGAATGATGGTGGAGACCACGGTGGTGGAACCGAAAGTGGAAATCTTCACCTGAATGGGCATTGAACTAACGAGAATCACACCGGTGGTAGTAGGTATGGGAGAAGAAGAGAACCTAGACAAAGATTCTATTGACACAATGGAGGTTTTGGGAGGATGAACAATTTCTCTCTTTAGAAGCTCTGTAAATACAAATTTGCAAATGACGAAGGTAAAGGGTAATATTTTGAAATAGTTATTTTATACCCGGTAGGGGTCGCACATTTTGGCGGCTCAAAAGGAGATGAAATAATTACCCCAAATGATGGGATACATATTCCCATACAGACACGTGTCCCTTCGAGATAGTAAATAAAGATTTAATGACCAGGGCATTTAATGACAAATAGTGTAATGATGTTATTGAACAAACTCTTAGAAACCCAAGAAAAGTGATGATTATTTCATGCAAAACCCTTTGGTCTAACCAACACAAATACTTTTGCATGAGGGGGCTCAAGGACTAGAGGGTCCACCATGAGTGGCCCCAACCCCTAAAATGATCCAAGCCCGAGGTTTGGGAAAGAGGGTCCACCACGAGTGGCCCCAACCCCCCAAATGATCCAAGACTGAGGTTGTGCGAGAGGGTCCATCATGAGCGATCCCAACCCCTAAAATTATCTTAGACAGAGATTTGGATAAGAAGGTCAACCACGAGGGGGTCAAGACTTTAAATGAGCCAAGATATAAATATTGGTAAGAAGGGTTACAACGAGGAACTCTAAGACAAACAATAAAAGTCCAAGTGAAAATGGTGAGCAGGTTCTCAACGAGCAATCCCAAGAAAAAAAATGATATGTGTGGACAAATCCAAAAGTGTGAGGGGATGCTCACAAGTCTTATTTAAACAGTTACTAACATTATTGTTTTGTCACATAGCAGCTTTGAGAAGGGCTCGAGCAGGCCAGCTGGGATCTCCTGGGAGTTTGGGTTCCATGGTTAAGAGACAAGGTTTTTTGGAAAAAGCCAAAGACCAACCACCTGACACTTTAGAATAGAGAGAATACTATTAGAGAAGCCCCGAGGTTCACTCAAGCACTCTCACAACCTTTACTTAGAATAAATGAGTGGGTGTCCAAGAGGATGCTCATAGAAGTATTCTCTCTATTCTAAACTGTCAAGTGGTTGGTCTTTGGCTTTTCCCAACTCAAGCACTCTCACAACCTTTACTTAGAACAAATGAGTGGGTGTCCAAGAGGATGCTCATAGAAGTATTTTCTAAATAACTATTGGGGAGTGGCCCTCAAGTCCACTCGTAAGTTTTATTTACAAAAGTTTGTACAACAAGTTACCATCTGAAAATATATTTACCAAATCACACATTTTGGTACTATTAGACAACATATTTGCCTTTTGACTTTGGTATGCACCAGGTGTCACTAGTTAGAGGGGACATGCAGTTAACAGATAAATAGAAACAAAAGGTACATTACAGAGCCTATCTCTAAGAGTGCCTTATTTTGGCGCCCAAACAACCCTAGTATCTACTTATAAATAGGACCTTTAGATATGGTAAAGGGCACACTTAAAACTCAAGTTAGCACCGTTACTTTATCAAAATCATCCTAGAAAAGGTATTCTCTCTGTTATCTCTCTTAAGTGTCAAAGTGCTTGTCTCTTCACCCCCCTTTACAACCATCACTTTCAGTAGATCTCTCTCTCTCTCTCTCTCTCTCAAATATTGTCATTATTATAACAGTTGCTACATTACTCGCTTTTCAGGAAGAAAGTTATAGGGAAGCGTCATTATCATTAGAAATATAAGGTTTTCTCGGCTAGTTACTTTTGAGACTTTGAAGGTCTTGAAGACATCATCCATTAGAGTGGGTTGTGCATCACCAGATCCAGTTCTTTATATATCCTAGTATAACCACCCTCCTATGGATATCTTAAGTTTGCACACATATCTTTCTTGACCTTTTTATGAATCTCTCGAGTTGAATCATATTGATTCACTCGTCATGGCTACCAATCAAAACCCAGTCTTGATGCCCATTTGCCAAATCTTAAAATCGAGACGAGCTGTAATGGATAAAAGAATACACATAGAAATTAGCATGGCTACTAGTGGGAAGGTTTCCTCATAGTCAATTCCTTCATTATGAATAAATCCTTCTGTTTCAAGCCTTGATTTAGAGGTTTCAACATTTCCATATATCCCTCTTCTCTGCTTGTAGATCCACTGACATTGGCTAGGTTTTATCCCACATGGGAAGTTAGAAGATCCCAAACCTAATTAGAATACATCAAATCCATGCTGATTTTCATAACCTTTTGCGAAAGCTCATAGTCCTTATCTTAGAGTGCCTTATTATTGTTTTCGAAAACTATTTTTTATTCCCTTAGGATCTCAGTGAAGTGTCACCCAAATACACTAACCTATCAGGCTGATGCCTGAGTCTCCCACTACAACATGACTTCACTTGTGCTGATATATAAGTGACATATGTATCCTAATTATCAGTAATACTCCCACTATCTCTAGGCACACTATTATCAATATCAGGTTGTATTTCATCCTATACAAGTAATTCAAAAGAAATTACTTCATTTTGACCTCTTAGCTCTTGTAATATTAACGTACTCTTGGGTTTATGGTCCATTATATAATCCTCCTTTAAGAAACGAGCATTTGTGCTAACAAACACCCTATGCTCGTGAGAATCACAAAATTGACCACCCTTTATTCCTTTTGGATAACATATAAAGATATACACATATATCCTTCATTTTAACTTTCCTAGCTCCTTTCTAAGCACATGTGTTGGGTAACCCCAAATCAGAACATCTCCTAGACGAGTTCACTCTCCTCACCATCATCACCATCCCCAGCAACGTCGGCCTGGGCAATTATAGGGGGCCCACCAGGAAAACTATTTGCAAACTCAACCCCGGTGGCAGTTGATAGGGGAATGGCATCAATAGGAGGGGTAATTGCCACACTGGGCCCTAAGATTTCAACAGAGGAAGATTTATGTGAAGTACTAGCACCTTGGTGGGATGAGGAAAGGCTTGAAACCTCGGCTTCCTTCGAAACCCCACCTTGCCTAGGAGAATAGTCCATAGCCTCTTGAAAAGAGTCTACAGATTCGCCTACCTTAGACGTTGACATTGGGTCTAAAGAAGCGTTATCCTCAGACATTGGTTCAGGAACCTCTGCAGGCTCAGGGTATATAACCTTCAAGGGTGGGGGAAAGATTAGTCTGAGGGGAAAGGCCTCAGCCGTACGAGCCTCCTCTTGGGCTAATTCTATTTGCCTAATCTTTTCGAAGGTCTTCTCACGCAGAGACGAGAATTATTCAATTAGTTTATACAAAGGTCTAAGCATTCAGAATACGACACTACACTTAAGATTTCGAACTAAAAGTGGGCAAATAGGTACACAACTTATGCTACCTAAATTAAAGATCAAAGGTTGGAAATTGAAAGGTTTCAAACAAGAACACCAAGAACACCCTGGTCACCGGAGAAGATGATCTAAAGGTCACCGGAGAGTCTAAAAGAAAGAAGTTTGTGGCTAAAGAAATCTCAAAGTATCCTGGTATGGCCCCAGTGCTACCTAACCACTGTAATCATAGCCCTACAACCACTTGACAGTGGTGGAAACCCTCACCGAAAAAGGGAAAAGTTACTGAAAAACAAAAAATGTAAAGTAATACCCAGAAATAAAAAGCTTGAAGTTGAGAAACAATACCTGGCAGAGTTCGAAGGAAGGAAAAATGAATGGAGGATTTAGGAAAATTTTGGCAGCAGAAACTTAAGGCGCGAAAATGAGAGAAGAAGGGGAGCGAGGAAAGAGAAAATGTATTAAACCTTCTCAATGATGGGGCTCAATTTTCAAGGAACCCATCATTACCCTAGAGAACCTAAATGACGCTATCAGAATTGTCATACCTTGGGGAGTACATTAGCCACTTCAACGAGTGACATGTGTCAAGGAATCACTTCATGCCCCAAGACGCCAAAAGTAACTCAGCCTCGGCCTAACCTGCATACCCCTTAATCACCTACTCATATAGGAGACTAAGGGATAGGGGGGGGGGGTGATTGATATGCCCAAAGATCACCCTCGTACTCAGGGTTACATACCTCAACCCATCCCAAAACTAAGTTGACTTGAAGCTTATAACAACCATCAGAAAGGTCATCTTTTGGAAGGTCGGCTCCTAATCGACCAACCTCGATTGTCCAGCAGTCGAGGTCAACAGCGTGATGTGGGCTCAAGCTATTGCCAACATTGTACTATGCCTAAGTCGATGTTACACCCTACTTCATACATAACCTCGGCTAGTACCCCAGGCTGAGGCCATATGATGATTGACTGGACAAAGCAACTATCGAACTCCTCCAACCTCGTACTCGGCCAGGCCGAGGTTACAACAAGTGATATTATAGGTTCGAGCATACGCAAGCACATGGAAGACTTGGAATACGTGGAAATTCAGTTATAATCGAATCACTCCCCTCATGTGGGTAAATATTTGGTCATTATTTCTTACACAGGGCATAACCAGGTGTCCACATATGATTAGTGTATTCAACTCATACATTCTCAACACTTAATTGGGGGGTACATTACACCCCCCAAGCACTATAAATATATGCCTTCTCCTACCTTATAGGGGGTTGGATAATTATAACCCTAGCTGAAACTCTGTTTGTATACATAGTGGAGAGAGAAAGCTTGAAAGATTGTATCTATGGCCATTAGTGCCTTCATCTAGTGCAACTCTCACACACTCACAGTGGACGTAGGCCATCTTTAGGCCGAACCACTTATATATTGGTGTTTCTCCACTTCTCCTCATCCTTCTCTATATTGCTGTCATATACTTATTGCCATTGTTATACTTGTGTTAAGCTCACATACACCTTATTCTGGTGGTGCTATTTCTCACCTCATCAATTATCATACCCTCATATTGCCAATGAATGGGGTACTATCCTTATTTCCAACAGTCCAGTAGCATAAAAAGATCCAATGGGCATTATATTGATGGATGCTTCCCCATCCAACAAGACTCGTGAGAAAACACAATCATTTACAGGTGCAGTAACATACAAGGGTCTGTTGTGGGGATACATGATCAATCTATCAGCCTCAAAAAATGTAACTTCTCAGAGGTACCTCCTCATGAGTTTAGCCATAGGCCCCTTCCACTTTAGGTGTGGCGCCATGTTTCTCTTTATAATCTCCAAGATGGCCCTCATGACTTCCAATCGGGACTCCTCAGGGAGGCTAACGTGATCAAAGAACCAGCCGAACTTTGGCGAGCGGCTAACTGCTGCACATTCGATCCACGGGTCTGTCTAGTCATCTTATAACTCATAAAATTCTTCCACATCTCTATACGCAGCCTCATCATACGCTATCACCGTGTTTACCTCCTCCAGGGAGCAGGCTCCCAACTACCTACTAAATCCCATAATGGGGTCATATGCTTCTTTTTCTGGTTCATCCATCTCTTCACTCTCATCACCTAAATGGAGTTGCGCCAACTTGAAGGTGCATTCTTCTAAAGATTCTTCACAGTCATCCTCCAGAGATTCTTCAGAGTCACTCCTTTCGAACCACTGCCCCATCATTAATCGTTCGGCCTCCTCATCGAAAGTGATGGCCATATGGGCCCCATTGGGTGGTAGAGGGTTATCATTCATGTTAGTTTGTGGCAACTCAATATCTTCATTCTTCACATGACCATCGATCAACCTCCTCAGTGAAAGACACACTTTAGTAGGGTGGTTTACCCTATTATGAAGTGCACAATAATGACCTTTCTCCCTATCCTCCCAGGGGAGTTGTTCCGTATTGACATTGATCGGCCTACAAACTTTGTTGTGGACCATGAGGTCATATATGTTCAAAGTTTATTCCATCGTGCAAGGTATCTCGGGGGATCCTCTTCATCTTCAAACCTTCTCTTGTTATTTCTCCCCCTTTTGCCTCCTCGGTCGCCACTACTTTCCTCCTTGACCCCGTCGTCTGCGTATTTGACCCTCAAGGGTATTCCTCTCCTCGAGGCAACTGTTGGCCTCAGTAGCAAGCTCGACAAAATAAGCGGGGGTGCTACGGGTTTTACCACCAAAGTAATGTTCCTTACTGCTTTCAAAAATTCTGCAAACGTCCCTTCGCGTGTTTCGTTAATCAGATGACATATATACTCAATAAGCCCTCTACATAGACTAGAAAAAGTTTATCTTCTCGTATCTCCTCCCTCACTTATAGAGAACGCTCACGAAACCTCCTGATATAAGTCACAATGTCTTCCCTCAGCTTTTATTTCTCACGCGCTAGTTGCGTGAGTGTAAACTCGTCCTCAGCTAAAAAGAACTTTTGTACGAATAAAATGTGCAATTGTTCCCAAGAGCCTACACTACTTGGGGCCAAGTGGGAATACCACGTGTAGTCTTTCTCCGTTAGGGATTTTGAAAACTCCCTCAGCCTTAGCTTTTTATCGTTATAATGGGACCCAAGACTTTCAATAAACCTCTTCACATGCTCCTTCGGGTTAGAACCTTTTCGTGTGTACTTCTAAAAAATTAGTGGAATATACCCTACTGGGTAGGGTTCGTTATTATATGCCTCTGGGTAGGGAGTACAAAAGTCATCGTACACCGAAGAACTATCTTCTTTGGATGGCGCTATGAACTTTAGCTGCTCTTTCTTCATTTCCTCTAAGATGGATGGCAAAGGGCTAGCTGGCTGCAGTGTTGATACCATCGGGATCGCCAGGGTAGGTGGTGTACTTGCACCTTGGCCGCCCGTCGTAGCTAAAGCCACTGGAGTCTCTCTTCCACTTTGCAACAATGGCCCTGTCATCATGGGTGGGATCGTGGTAGGGGCACATTGCCCAAGGTTGGCAAGGTGGTGGGCAGAGCGTTGTGAAAAGCAGGTGTATCAACACCCCCGATAACAGTAGGAGCTGGTATAGCCGCAGGTGGTGTAGTGAAAGAGCTCACTCCCATAGGAACTCCCAACATCACTTGGGTTGTTGGAGTTTTAATGAACTCCGCGAACAAACCCATCAGTCCCTTCATTTACATTAGGCCTATTCCTACCTGTGCAACCATCATTTTTATCATTCCAATATTAAGCGCGCTAGGCTCTGTCCTTACCAGTCTTATCCCATCAGGTGATGTAGAGTTGTTTGCCTCCTCCTTACGCTGTATAGCGTCAAAGTCAATGATTTTAGCGGTGTTATCCTCTAGCATCTTTTCAAAAGAGAATACCTCCCCAACGAATTTGCCACATGTAATATGTGGGTTTTTGAAATGTAGTTAGTATCAAGTTAGGCGCAACCCCTTATCAAAATCTGGATTGACACTATTCAGTATTAAGTGTTGGCAGTGACCACAGGTGAATAAGAGATGAATGGATTCAATATTCAGACTTGTATTAAATGATATATTGTCACAAGAGATACATAACAGGCATAATAAATGGATGGGACCAGCAGGAAGCGTGGTCGGAGGGAGAAAGAGCAAGCACTATAGGCACAATAAAGACAAGACAGGAACTTCAAGCTCAGTTAATGCTCAATGATAGGGGTATTAAATGGGTATGGGGAGTTAATGCTCTCACAATAACTCTCGTGTATGGAGGAATTTAGACAGTAATTCTAGGCTCAGAATGCTCTCCTCTAATTTGTTCATCTGGTGTATTTATATGGGGGAAAGGCTGCTCGAGTAATCTTGCATGCGATTGGTCTTATTGGGTGCATTAACAGCACAAGATATTGCATTAAATGCATGGGATCACCAAGTTTTGGCGGGGAGCCATTCTATTGTATGGAAGTATTGTTGGCATTAACGAGGAGCGTGATACGTCAACTTGGGGCTTACGTGAGGACAGCTAAAGGGTCAGCGTTGGTGAACTAGATCTGTCATCCTAAGGATAAACTCACTTAAGTGCTATATTTTCGAGTCCCTAAATGTCAGATTTTATGACGTCAGAAAGTGGTTAAATAGTGACTTTGTTAGGTGTACGATCACATCAGTCAGGCGTGCTGTGTCTGTTTTAAGGTTTCTCGGCTAACAGGCAGATGGAGTATCCTGGTTTCTATTTGTTGGTTAAGAGTTATCTTAGAACCAGTGTGCAATATTGAGGTACCTCGAGGAGGTTTCCTTAAACATGTAAGAGTTGAGGTGGCTCGAATGTAGTAGCTCGAGAGACCATATGAGCTGGATAAAGTTTTTCCCAAGTGTGCCAAGAGGGTTGGTAACTGTATTCCCAATGTTTCCTTTCTCTTAATCCTCCAAACCATGTCCCTACGAGGTTCCCAAGAGGAGGTTGATCGATAGAGCATGTTAGCTCTCCCATTCCCTGCCAGGCATGGTTCCTCGTGGGTACCAAATAACCTCACTCAACATATATTTATAAGACAAAGTAAATGATATGGATTATTCTATTTTTGATTACAAACTATTGTCATCCAGGTGACTTTGATCTGCAAGTTGGATCCTTCGAACCAGGTTCATTGGAGAATCTTCGAGGTAGGTTCTTCGGTCAACCTTTGTGGAGAATCTTCGAGGTGGGTCCTTTGAGCCACATTTATGGAGGATCTTTGATGTAGGTCCTTCGAGCCACCTCTGTGAAGAATCATCGAGGTAACTAGCTCGAGCATCCTTCATTCTCCTTCTTCGTAGGTCAATCAATCAGTTTGACTATGTTAATCACTCTTTGGTTTGGACTCCCCCCCTCCACACACACTTATAAAAAATTTTGTTCTATAAGTCTTTGATATTTACTAATTTGTACTCCATATATTTAATATTTAATAATTTTTACTTCATAGCCCATATATAATGAAGTGTGTCAACGTGCATATGTTCTTTATTATTTTAAGTTGTAACTTTATTACAATATTTATAAGGTGCTCGCGCATCACGCGGGGCTAAAATCTAGTGGTATATATTTTTTAGGGTGTTTATTTGAAGATCGATGGGTTTGCATAATGCGTCCTAGTTGAGCTTAACTCTGTTGACGGTATTAATTTGAGAATCATCAATATTTGAAGGCTAGTGTGCATTATGTTTGTTTATCCTTTTGAGTTCTTTATTTGACATGTGAGGCTAAATCGAATTTGGATAAATTATTGCGGTCAAATAGATCTACTTGGACATGTATAAGTTATTAAGTCATTTTCTCTTATCTCTAGTTTACACCCATTCACATCATACCACTATGTTTAGGCATGTTGATACTATGCGAGTATGTAAAACTAATCTACTTTTTGTCTTTTGTTTAACTATATATAATTGTGTTTCATTGGTATATTTATGGTTATATATACAGTATGTTTTGAGTTTTGGGTCTTTGCATTTTCATTTAATCTATGTGTGGCTTATGCTTAATCTTTGATTTAATTTGGCACGTGTTATGATTATCTTAGTATCTGACACTTAAATGCTTGCATCTTTATTGATATAATTTGTTCATAGTTTGGATTATTTGTTCTTGTATTTCCTAACTATTTATAATTGCATGAATTTTTTCACACCATTGCATGATATATTTATTTTCCTTATGATTTACATGCTTCACATTCGTGGATATTTGGTGTTATTGGGGATAAATATTTTTTATTATGCACTTCCCTAGAGGAACTATATGTTTCCTCTTCGAGTGATTCCCAGCTAGTTGTGAATCAAGTTCTTGGTACCTACAAGGCAAAAGGAGATAAAATGGCCAAATATTTGGCCAAGGTGAATAATAAACTACCAAAAAATAGGAGTTAAGTCACCAGAATTTCCAATATAGAAAATTAGTTGGTAAATTCATCGGTTTGTTTAGACTTAACCACACGAACCGAACTCAGGATAATAGTTCCAATGAAAATCTTACTACATCCATATTTAGATGATAGTGAAACTCAAGATATGAATCTGGAAATGATACCATCATGGATGGACCCAATAATTTCAATTCTACAGATAGGGGAAGTCTAAGAAGACCCAAAGGAAGCTAGACGCCTACGCTACAAAGTTGTAAGATACGTTCTGGATGGAGGAGTATTATTCAAAATAGGTTTTGTGCTTCATTTCTTAGGATGTGTTCACACTAGTGAGTTTCAATCTTTAACTAAAGAAGTGCATTAAGGATCTTACGGAGCCCACATTACCGGTAGATCATTGGTTAAATGGTAAAAACATTAGGATACTATTAGCTGACCATGAAAGAGGATTATCAAGATTATACTTAAAAATATGATGAGTTCCAAAGACACGTAACAATATGCCATCAGTCGACCAAAGCCTTGATATCCATTGTTGCCCCTTGGGCCATTGCAAAATGGTGGGGTATCTATTGTTGGACCCTTGTCGTAGACAAAAGGGAGATTTAGATATCTGATAGTCGTAGTCGATTACTTCCCAAGTGGTTAGAGGTCACACCTAATTATTACACAAACCAAGACATTTCAATTGAGGAATATTATTTTCATATATGGCATCATCAATTTCATCAAGGATAATGAAAAATCGTTCGATAATGATTGGTTTCAGAACTACTGAATGAGGTACAAAATTAAATACTCCACTCACCATCTCGTTCCTTCCAGTGCAACGAATAGAAATAAGTGATGGACAAATTAGTTTTTGATGGAATCAAGAAGAGGCTGGAAGAAGGGAAAGCCAATTGTATCATTAAGTTGCAAAGAGTTATTTAGGCATACCTCACTACACTTAGAACTCTCAAATGAGACTCCTTTTATGCTCACCTTTGGGGAAGAGGTTGAGGTTCCTGCTGATATCAGCCTTCCTAGAATCGTGTGCTCAACATCATCTCAGAAATCAACAACTTTATGAAGTGTTTATATTTATACCTAGTCAGAGGGGTACGAGAGCCAACAACACTCAGGGTAGAAGCCTTATAAAAAAGAACTACTATATACTACAACAAAAGAGTAAAAGCTATAACAACCAAGGAGGAAGATTATGTGTTAAAGAAATTCGTACAGAAGGGAAATAATTTGTAAGCCAATTTGCATGGACCTTACCATATCATCTCGGTTGTTTGCCCAGGGATATACAAAATCGTAATTTTGGAAGGAGAATCGAGAAATATTATCATTAGGAGCAATATATGATGTTACTTCAAAAAAGGTGCAATAAGAGAAGACCGATTATTAATGAGAGGACATTATTTCAAGACCTATAAATATTGAATTTTATTATTGTCTTTACTTTTCATAAGCTAAGCCCTATGAGATGGAAAATAGGCTCATCTCTAAGGACAAAGGCAAAGAAAAAACTTTCAACTAAGGATTTGAACCTTAGTTGAAATCCTTCATTAACAATGACTACGTAATTATGCCCTATAAGAAAGTGTCAGAGATTAAAGTCAGCACTTCCTTAAGGGGGATAAAACACCCAAATATAGCCTCAGCATTGAAAAGTTCATAAACAAGGTCTAACTAAACAACAAAGTAGTGAGTGGCAAGAAGTTTGCAATATAAGAGACCTATCACTTGATGTTTTTGTTGAGATAGGTTATTGCATGTATGACCTCCTTCACAGGGAGCCAGTGCAGTCAGAAGGCTTGAATGAGTCCAAGCTAATCACACGCTCAAAAAAGACTAAGTCACTACAAAAACCCCTAAAAATATTTTAGAACATTAACGTATCATAAAGAAAGATGTCTAAGGCTACAACCAAAAACATATAACAAAATAATTATGCTAAGGAATGATATAATATGCAAAAATTAAAAAGCCAAAAAAAATCGTAAAAGCAAAATAATTAGAGTGTAGATACATCAACGCTAAAATCACACAAGAAATAAGGCAAAAGTCATATATTCACCACAAAGCATTAAAAAGCCTAAAAATTGTCATATTACAAAGTAATCCCACTTCAGGAGGAAAAAAATCAATATTCAGAAAGTTACTTAAGAGTTCTCAAGTCAAGGGAGAAGGATGAATTGTCAGATCAACTGCACCAGAGGTACGAATAATGTCCATTTCGGCCAAAAGGAGCATTATATTTCTCTCGAGTCCTTTTTAGTTGGTGGAAAGATCAGCTTCCATTTCATTCTCTGGGGACAGGGCTATGGATCCCTCCTCCTCATCCTCCCAGGGCTCATTGACCTCAACGATCTCATGATAATGCTTCAAAATTCTTTTTTTGAGTCAAAATATCCGTCGGTGAAATAAATCAAATTCTCTTCAGTGCACTCCGTGGAGACATTGTACACAACAACATCATCTCCATAAGCCCTCTAAAAATTATCCCTAAGCTTTAGGATTGTGTAATCCCCTTCCTCTTCTTAATATATGATATCTAATCCCTCATTTCAAGGTTCTACTTATGGTTATCTTTGTATGACTTATCCGTGTTCTTGGCCATAAACGCCCCTTCCTTCATCATAGCAGCCATCATGGATTGATGTATGATGGGAAAATTAGGAGTTTAAAATAATATATAAGAAAAAATCAGAAGGTAAAATAAAGCAAAAAGAGTCGAATGCCACTTGCAGGGATCTATGCTGGGAGTAGAACCACAGGGTGTCGGTGTCCAAAGACCCCAAATACCTATAATAAGGGTTATAACCGACGTACCTAAGAATGTTGGTGTCATTACCAACGTTAGCCCAAATGGATTCCTTGTCCTTCCTAAACATCTCTAAGGATATTGGGATTGGAGGATCCTTTACATATGCGGGAAAATCATCATGGGTCTCGACCTCCACCTCATTCCCTAGTAGTATAATAAACCATCTCCATTGATAACCGACCCTCGGGCGACCCTATACCTCTTCGTCTCGATCAGTGGCGCATTCTCAGCAAGCTATTTTTTAGCTTCAGCCTATTTTATCTTCAAAGTCACGATGAAGGGCCAGTCAATAACTTTGGGTGCCATATGCCACGTAGAGTGTGTTGGAAAGGGGGAGAAGAAGAATAAGTGGAAGATGAAAAGAAAATTAAAAAGATTAGCGTGAGTTAAGAAAACATTATTCATGCAAAAAGAACTAACTTACCAGCTTCGACTTCACTTTGAGGCCAAATAATCTAAAGAAATATAATCGAACTGAGAAAGATTGTCTAAAGAGAAAGTGTCCTCAAAGACCAGTGGGTCGTGTCAATAATATATATATAATAATATCATATTGGCTGGAGTAAAATAGGGAGATGATTTACCTTCTAATCAACAATAAAGATGACATAAGTATAAAGAATCAAACAAAAATCTCAAATTTAGCTAAAAGAGAAATGCAACACAGTTAGTGGATGGACTACCCCACTCCTGAGGGGCAGTCACGCTTATGTCAGAATCATGAGGGAGGAACTCCCATTAGCCTTGGATGAAGAAGAACTTATTTTTTCAAAAGTGGTTCTTGGACTAAGAAACCCCAACTAATTTTTTTGTGGCTTCCGAGATGAAAGGTAATAAAAATAAGGGGGTCTTAACTTTGTCCTTAGGGCCATGGACAATCCTGAACATCCTCTTTATAATATTATATCCATACATTTCTCCTTAATATACCCTCAAGCACAATATCGTCAGGTATGCAATGGGACGAGTTGAGTAGGGGAAATCCGTAGTCCCTCAGAATTCCCTAATGATAGGGTTAAAGGGAAGACGATATCCCATAACCAATGCAGATTGGGAGATTGAAATCTAGCATTCGAACACCTAGTCATAAGATCTCTTAGACCATTTTCAGAACTTATAAGGGATGTTATCGAGGATATTGTAGAAGTCCCAGTATTCAAGGAGTTCGATAGAGAATATGCCACAAGGGTAATTTGCAGCATCATTCCTGGTTGCCCATCCGAGGACAAACTCTCAATGTATAAGTCAAGAGGAACTATTATAGAACAACTAGTGGAAGAAAAGGAGGATGAGAATAGCATGCCAACTTCGTCGACTCACCAAGGGTAGATAGGTCCGTATCAGATAAGGTCTGATCAACCTAATTCTTAGATAACAGAGTCAATATTATTAGAACCCCTGGACTTGGGCTCACTATATTGAAGGTTAGATGGGGGAAAAGGAGTATACCTTATGGACTCTAAAAAGGCAAATTCAATAACCTTAGGGTCATTTTTATAAGTCCCCTACCTGAAAAGTGGTTGAACTAGTGCTAAAGGGGTTGGTCGAAGAGGAATGGGGGCATGAATACCCTACTGATATCCTGTAATTTCTTAAACACTCTCTTAATCCAATCACTCATAAATTTGGGAAGAAAGAAAAAAATAAGTTGACTAAAAGACCACCTACCGTAATCAAAAGGAGTTCTCAAAAGAAAATTTCGCCCTCAAAATAAGCCAACTAACTCAATGACACCCTAACATAGCCAACTAAAAACCTTCAGACACCACCAAAATAACAAACATTAGAGATAATTTCCCAAAATTTATGCGAATACCACCAAAAAAGAAAATTTTAAACTTTTGCCCTAAAACTACATAACTAAATCCTAATTGAAATAAAAGAGAAAGCTAGAGGGAATGGATACCTAGACATGGAAAAAAAGTACAAACAATGGCGAAGAAGGCTCTACATCAAGCTCTTTTATAGAAGAAATAAATCAATTTTGGAAATAACTGGTTTCTCATAAGTTTCTCTCTACAATGATCGAATAGCTAGGATGATAAAAGGATAATAAAAAGGGATGGGGAGTTTAAATAGGAAAGACAACATATGACGTAACTAATTACATTGGAAATATAAACATTATTAAAAAAATTATGTCTGCTCTAGTCGAGGAGCACACATCATAATGATAAAATGATGCACCAACGGGAAATTAACACGTGGCGTAATCAAAACTACACAATTGAAAGGAGAAGATAAGACAATTGGGTTTGGTTCAGATTGAAATTGTAAATTCGAACCCAAACACACACTACGAAAAGCTTTGTCCATTACAGGTATAGCACGACTCCCTGGAATAATATAGCCTACAATGAACTAGTAAAAATGTAGTCTTCATGGGAAAATTCTTGAGGGCAGTTGTTACACCTTAAATATGGTATAACACATGGAGGAACTAGATTACGACACATGTCATAGTTAACCCAATCTCACTACTTTATAGGAATTCCATCATACCTGAAGGTCCTTGAGGTCGGTCATGGGTGAGTTCTGCATCAACTATAACTGAGGCAAGGATCTATATGAGGGGAGCTAAACTCTGTTAAGTAACACCATTAGTCCACTTAGCATAAGCCATGTAACCATATGCCGACATTAGAAACTATATTGAAGATATTCTCACCGTGTGCTATAAATAACTGATAATTATTCCACTCTTTACATGTTAAGTGTAATCTCACCTAATTGTTTAAAGGCGAGACACGTGTCATAGGAATCACATTCTCTCAACTCACTCGGTTATAAATAACACCCCTGTTAACACTTAAGGGGTATGAGATTTGTGAGCTAACATCATTATTTTATTAATTTAGAGTGAGAAATCTTGTAAACCAGTTCCCATGGAGTTTATACATTAGATAAATATAAGTGATTACTCTTATGGATGTAGGAACCAAATGGGCCGAACCACGTAAACACAGGTTCTTATTATCTCTCTCTCCCTCTTCTTTATCGTGTAAGTTGAATGCTTATCTTATTCATCTATTTATCGCTTCAGTGTTAATTAATTGGTATAATATGACTAGGATCATTATAAACCCAAGTGTTAGCAGCAACATGTTATTTTCATCAATTTTAGAGTTCTTTAACTTTATGTTTTTCATATAACTATTTAAAAGCTTTGAATAAGATACATTGAGGAATGCGTAAATCTAGTGGACCAAGGGAGATATCGTATTTATAATTAGTAAGATTGCTATAAAAGTCCTTGTACTACGATCCCTAAACCTCAAGATCATTTACATTCTTTCTCTAGATGGAAGGAATAAGACTCTTAAGTTCTCAAGAACTCTATATGTATGAGGCACGTGTTTAAGATCCCAAGGCATTTTTTAACATAACAATTGTAGTTTCGTTAGTTTTCCATTGTACCAACTTGTTTTTTAAGAATGGAAGGTTATTACTATATAAATGACTTGGGAGGACTAAAAATAAGATTTTTTAATCAGAAGTATCCTAGTGTAAGAAAGTTAATCCGGATGTGTTTTGGATTGTTGAAGCACATATGGGGTGTTGATATCTAAAATTGGTGTGGACAATTTTATAATCGCAAATAATTGTAAATAAAGAGAAAATAAGACAACCAAGTTTTTGACGTGGTTTAGGTAAGGAAAGAACTTATGTCCATGGTTATAGTATTGCAGTTGAGGGGTGATTACAATAAGCTCAGAGTAATATTGCTCACTTGTCCTCCTTGAGCTAAAGGAGACAATGTAATTTTAATGGTTGAGAAACCAAGATATGGAATGCCTTTACATATTCAGGCATTTACATCCATGTAAAATAAATGTGACTATTGATATTCAAAAGCACATGTGGAATAACTATTGGTAGCCCCATATGAGTGACTTTTCCCTTCCTTGATGGTTCACCTTCCTGGATGTAGTCGGTTGGTTATCCGATCAAGTACATCTAGAGATGACCAAGTATATGTGAATCACTGAGGTGGATACATATAAGGATATGTGTCTCTATCTCATTGGTCCACGTGAATGAATATTTGAATCCGCAATAAAAGCCCCCAATGCTCCATGCTTGATGATTTAGTGAAAGGATGTAGTATTTACTCTGAACAGTTGCTCGACACCCAAACATGGTGTAGGTTGGCCATCGACCTTCAGGACTTGTAATTTTCCACCAGTGTGCAGTGCAGTGGCATTTTTGTAAATAGTCTAAAAAATAGTGAACCGCTAAGGGGTACTATAGTCTTTTTGCTCCTATAGGATACCTGTAACCGACAAAAGTCAAATCGTTGGTTTAGAGAATCTTTTCCATTCCCAAGCTTAGAGGTTAATCTATTGGATCTATAAAAGGACTAAGTTTCCCCCGATTTCTCTTGACGTTAAACCTCCGAACTCAAGTTTTCTCTTTTCGCCTTCAAGCATTCTTTGTTATTCTTTGTGACCCTTATGCTGTTTTTATTGAACTTTGTAAGACTTCCTTCTTATTTACCCCTTCTTTTGCTTTCTTAATTTAAAAAATAGTGTATATTATTGATGAGGATTCTTTAGAAGAGTTTAGATAAAAATGGAAGATTCCCAGTTGGGCATCCCTGGAGCTAGTAGATAGGCATGTAGATGTATTGTCTTAAGATGAAGGTCACTGGATTGCCACCCTATTTATAACGGAATATGGAATAACTTTGTCCCTAAACCAGTTATTTCTCAAATTCTCTCAGTATTTTGACGTGGTCCCTGCCAGAGTAGCCCCTAATATGTGGAGAGTTGTGAATGGGGTCTATAGTTTGAATGAAATCCATGGAACACACATAGGGATTAGTGAATTAATGTATTGCTATAAATGGGGAACCACATTAGAGAATGCAACATATTACATGAAACCAAACAAGCTAATAAGGCTTCAGTAATCAATCTGTCTGAGTCTAATTAAGAATATTGGGATCATGGAGTAATGGTCAAGGATTGGAAACATGACCCCCTTCCCGAGGGGCTTGAATAAACTGGTCCCAAATGCCTCCAGGAAGGGTGTGGCATAGGTCGACCATCATTTTGACCTGCTTTTCTTTTATTCCTGCTAACTATTTGATAATATGTCGACTTACAATTTTTACTTGGTTTTCTTTGTAGAAGAAAGGAAAAATAAGTGTCCCCGTGATTCAAAAGTTAATTTTAATGAGTTAGAATTTCTTTGATCAATCCATCAAAGAATATGAGAAGAATATCCCAGGTCGGTGTCCGTACTATTAGAATATAGAAGCTTGGTCACCTCTTTCGTTTACTGACTAACAGTAAATATACCCCAAGCCCCCATCAATTTAGAAGAAGAACCAGTTTTACTTCTTCGGCTATAGAATATTTTGGGGCAGAGAGAGAGAGAGAGAGAGTTAGATCTTTTAGGAACTTCATCTTCGTTTGAATCATTTGACATTACTAGCATTAAAACTTCACCTACTGAAGACATGGAAAAGAGAAGAATTTCTAATTTGATGTTTGGCTCGCCTTCACCCCCACCCAAGAAGACTAATGCTAGTGACAAGAGGCCCAATGCTGATGAAACAAAGACCACATAACTTTTTCGAGAGATTAAAGAGAGGTCCTGCTCCTCTACAAGAATTGACACAAAAGACCTCAGTCGACTAGGCTGCTATCGAATCTACCTCTATGGCAGTGAACCCTGGTTTCACTATACCAAGAACAACAATGTTGCATGGTTTAAAACTATGCTAGATAAAATCTAGCACGTTTTGGAAATGTGCTAGAATCATGTGATCCAAAATGGCTCTTTTTTCTGGCATGGTTTAAAAGTGTGCCAGATTTTGCCAAACAGGAACACTTCTGTCACACTTTTAAACCGTGACAGAATTTGATATTCCTAGCACATTTTTCGCACAGTTTATAACAGTGCCAAATTGAATACATTTTAATATACTTTTGACACAGTTTAAAATCGTGCCAAAATATGATACACTTTTGGTACGACTTTAAACTGTGCTAAATTTTTGGATCAAAGAAAAAAAAATATTTGAAAATAAGAAAATTCACAAATTGCGAATCTCGCATGTTGTTGATAAACTAATGTACATACAAGCTTTAAAATATTACAAGTCTTAATAGTTCACAGACCAAAAAAAAGTGGGCAAAGTTTCCTCTATTTTCTGGACATTCTAAAATCTGCTAATATAAAACCTGCGTAATGTAAAGCCCACATGACTATAAAATAATAAAATTATAAAAGCCCGCATGGCCATAAAAGTTAACAATAAAACTACAAAAGCCCGCATGACCATAACACAAAAAATTAGAATCCTGAATATTAACGACATTAAATAAATAATCCCCTGGTTGTAAACCATTGACTTATTCGTGTGTTCACGTGGATTAAAGCTAACGATAAAATTTTATCCTGCAAAAAAAAAATAGGATATGTAAGATAGATGATATTCAAGCTGAAAAATTGCACATATGAGTTATAATTATTATTATATTCTCAAATTGAAAGTCTTATGACTACGTGATCAGCTCCTACGAGTTACATTACTCTCATGTGAGGTGTTAATGCCTCTTATGGAGCAGTTTGAGAACCGATTTGAGTTTTCATCCTCAAATGACATGTTTCTAAGCATAATCTTGATATTTTCAAATTATCATCATATTCTCATATCGAGAGATCTGTGACGACGCGGTCAGTTCCTACAAGTTATATTAATTCCGTGCAAGGTGTTCATGCCTCTTACGGGGCCGTTTGGGGGTTGGTTTGGGTTTTAACCCTTTAAAGGCTTATTTTTAACCCTAATATAGATATTTTCAAATTATCGTCATATTATGCGATCAGTTCATACGAGTTACATTGGTCCCGTGGGAGGTGTTCATGCCTCTTACGGGACCATTTTGGGGGCTGGTTTGGGTTTTCACCCTTTAACGGCTGATTTTTAAGCGTAATTTATATATTTTTAAATTATCATCATATTCTCAAAATGGAAGTCTCGTAACTATGCGATCAATTCCTATGAGTTACATTGGTCCCGTGCAAGGTGTTAGTGCCTCTTATGGGGCCGTTTGGGCGCTGGTTTGGGTTTTCACCCTCTAACGGCATGTTTTTAAGCCTAATCTAGATATTTTCAAATTATAATCACTTTCACAAATCGAGAGACCCATGATTATGCGTTCCATTCCTATAAGTTACATTGGTCCCATACGGGGAAGATAAATTGAGAAAAAAATACAAAAAATGGGCTAAGGGTAACCTACGGGAATAGTTTCAATGAGTAGGGTAGGATACTAATCTAGGTCACAACAACCAAACCAACCATAACACCAACCACAAAATCTAACAAATTAAAACAAACCACCAAGAATAATTTTCACAAAGTCAATTACTAACAAATGTGTAACTATAAACTATATGATAACAGTAAGGAGGGAGAGACTTACATATGCTAGAGTGTGTTGAAATTTGTATTAATTGTGAGATTGTAGAATTTGTATCGATTTATGGTACTAATGGGTAAGTGGTTAAAAAAGGATCGAATATGAGTCGATACCTATGAAAAGTAAAAACTATAAACTATAAACTATTTGGGAATGGAAAAAATAATTTCAGGTTGCTTCAAAAAGATGACAAGAATGATAAAAGATGGGAACCCAAGAATAAAAGTGTTGTGACTATGAATGGAGGAGATAATTTTTTTTATTGCTAATACAGTAGGAACTCCATTAAATTTTGAGTAAAGGTGGAGGGAAAAAGGAATCTCTGCATACCAGTAATGTTATAGAAGGAAAATAAAGATTTATCTTGCTTTTAGAGTCTAAGCAAAGAGTATCAGTTATTCAAAACTTTATGATCAGGTTGAGTTTTAATTTTACAGAAGCAAATAACAATAGTAAAGTGTGGTTTTTTACTAAGGAATGAATAAGTGATCATGTAGTGCCTCAAATGGAGTGAAGTTAATCTTTGAAAATTAAATTTAATCAGAGAAAAAGGCCTATTATGTGTAGCTTTTTTTATGCTAAGTGCTCAAAGATATAAAGAAGAGAGTTGTGAAAATATTTATCAGATTTAAATGTTGATAACCCTTATCTAGTTTGTGGTGATTTTAATTGTATTGGTTATTCCTGGGAAAAGGCATGAGGTAATCAGATCGATGTGGGATGTTCTATGGAGTTTCTTGAATTTATGGCAGTGAATTCATTGGAAGACATGGGATACTCGGGTTCGAAGTTTACTTGGATTGATAAAAATGAGGGAGATGATAGGATTTTGAGTCGTTTAGATAGAGTATTAGCTAATTAGGATATGATTCAATTGTTCTCTTCACTCTTAGTATATCATTTCAACAGAGCAGCCTCGAATAACTCTTCCATTCTTTTTTAGATAAAGAATTCTATAAACCCGTTGCCATTTAGATTTTTGAATTTTTGGACCAAGAAGGAGTCTTTGAAGGATACAGTTAAAATGCATTGGAAGTCAAAATTTTCCAATAACCCTATTTATTCTATTGCCCTTAATCTTAAAGCTTTGAAAATTGTTTTGAGTAGATGGGGTTGACAAACTTATGGAAATAATTTTCAATCAACTGGAGAGCTAAGGATAAGATGTTAGCAACAAAGTTGGATTTTTAAAGAGTATCATGGTTTTCCTTCTGAAAGTATTGAGGAGATTTGGGTGTGGGGAGATTTGGATAGACTTAATTTGGAGAGTTTTATCCAATAATTGGTTCTCTGTCCTTATCAATGGATATCCTTAAGGTTTTTTCAAATTTTATAGAGGATTAAAGAAAGGAGATCCTTTATCTACTAGAGTGTTTATTTTGATTTTCGAGGCTTTATCCAGAAAATGAAATAAACTTCATTCCATTCCTAGATTCAGGAGTTTCAATCCCCAATAGGATGTCCTAGAATTAATTATTTAGCATTTGTTGATGATGTTATCAATTCCTACAAGTTATATAGGTGTTATAGTTGTTATATAGCTATAACAGGGCTATTATATATATATAACATCCATGTTAGCTATAACAACTATATAGCTTTTATATATATAGGCAGTATATATAACAGTTATATAGCTGTTTGAAATATAGGTACATGACAAGGGAACAAAGAGATGTGTACTCAAAAGATCGCTTACTATTAGAACAAAACAAGATAATATGAGATGGTTATAAAATGACCCGCGAAGAGTACTTACAAGGCAAAATAAGGAATTACGGCTGATCGAAAGGTTATGTGGTTTCTACAGTCTTCTCCACAAGAAGCAGTGACAATGCCATGTCCGGATTCTCGTTTGTCTTATATTCATGGGGCGATATTCTGTTAAATCTCGAGTAAACCTAAAAAATATTACAATAAAACAACACATAAGACATAAAGTTAAATCTCGTTGAATGCAAACAACAAAACTGAACTTTCAGACATTGAATTCAAATTACAACACATAAATAAAAAAATCGTACATTACTTTGCGAATATAATAATGAAAATAACAAAATATTGATTAGATATAATATGAATTGAAACTATAGTACATTCATAACCAAAATATACGTTTAATGGTGGACACAAGTGCAAGTAGAAATGTGAAAATAGACCTCATAAGGCATAAATAAGAAGCACGTGGTTCAATAGGTTAGAGTAAATAATAAGGTTGGGAATAACATGGGAGGCTTAGTAGCATAATCCATAATCAATTAAACATCCCATATCCCACAATAATAGTATAGTGATAAAAGAATACACATGAAGGTATTCAAGCATTGAATGAATTGTGCACTTATCAACCACTAAAGTGGAACTTATGATTAAGATAAAATAAGTTAAACAAGTTAAATTCTAAAACCGAACTACACTTCTCAACCACTAAACAACAACCAACTTCTACACTCCTCAACCATTAAATAACAACCAAGTATGGGATAATATAATAAAAAAAATAATAAATTCTTATCCAGGTCGGCTAGTAAGGAA
This sequence comes from Sambucus nigra, assembly GCA_949130495.1. Classification (NCBI taxonomy): domain Eukaryota; kingdom Viridiplantae; phylum Streptophyta; class Magnoliopsida; order Dipsacales; family Adoxaceae; genus Sambucus; species Sambucus nigra. The sequence continues at coordinate 234,514,679 of OX422222.1, forward strand.
TATAAAGTGAAATACTATGAAGGACTTTATGCGTTATGTCCTCTTTGGGGGTATTACCTCATTTTACCAGGGTCACACATAACCAAGGTATAAAATGCCTAAATTCAAATAGAGAGACATTACTAAATCACCAATGTTTGCCTAATAGAGTTTTGATTTACCCGGTGTGTTCTCCTTGGGGATGAACTCCATCAAATGAGCCAAAGGTTCAAAACCTGCACAAAAGAACCAAAAATCCAGACCATTAAGTGACTAGATACCCTAAACCAAAAAAACAAAGTAAAGTGATTCCACACTCAACACTACGATCAAGGAATCAATGATAAGACTCAACGTCATTCACTGTCAAGATGGATTTAGAGGTCGGGGGAGTAGTTAAGCTACCAAGAGAGATTGATGGATTGTAAATGTTTTGACCTGGCCCGAAACGACACGACATGACACGACACGACTAGATTTTAGGTAATAAAAACATGACCTAACACGAAGTTGTTATTTTTTCCAACACGAACACGACCCATTTACAGCACGACCCAACACGGCTAAAGCTGCTTTGGGTATGACAGTTATCGTGCAGTACTTTCAATGCATTAACATCTGATATTTTCCTTATGATCAAAATATACTCAACTGCAACTTATACTTTATAAAATGAACCATATAACACCAATGCCAAATCCTTAGGTGCAGCTAGCCTTTTCAATTCTAGATCTACAGAAGGTGAACATTGCAAAAAAACATAAAGGAGGGTAGTGGACTCTAGGACTCATATCAATAATACATATAATTACAATTTATATTCCCTGTTCATATTGTTCAAAGGCCCATTCAAATACATTCATCTTCACAGAGCCGATTATGACATAAATAATTATGGGTTAAAATTCTCAAAACAATAGCATCTTTAACTGATTACACAGTTTAAGTAATAGATTATGCAACACATAATCAATTTCATGACACCTTCCAAAGTCTACAAGGAAGCAAACACAAGTCCAAGATATTTGAATGTATTATTTGTAAGGGCAATTTTAGAGAGATCCTAAAATTATACCCCTAAAACAACGGACCGATTGAGTCCAAATTTTGTAAAATCAGCCTAACTCCGTTAAAATTTTGTTAGTCCAAATTTAGATATAACCCCCGCTACTTTTAAGACAAAAATACCCTTATACTTCATCTTCCCCAAATGTAAACCCTAACTTTTCATCAAAAATCAATTATCAAATTAGTGCCATAATTTGCAGTTTTGATTCCAAAACCCTTTTAAGTAAAAAAACTATTCATAAAAACCCATTTACAGAAACCCATTTGATTCAACAAACACCTACATAAACCCAATTGTAACTTAACCAGTTTCAACAAACACCAAAAACAACATTAATAGATTTATAACAGACTTCAGAAGCATCATGCCAAATAAGTTTCCACCGGGAAGATTACTCATTGGGCGCATGTGTAAACTTCAATGGAGGTATGGATATGAAGGCTTCGTAGTGGATGCCATATCTTCCGGCACAATAGCTAGTAACGAAAAGTGATTCGGGGATGGATTGAGGGATTTGATTGGTTGGTGTTGTCAGCTTAAAGGATTGGGGGATTTGAGTGATTCTGGCACGATAGCTTGTCTCCATTATTAGGCAGCTTTGATGTCGATCAAGAGAGAGAGATAGATAGATGAGACCAAAAAATAGGTCTTGTGTGAAGGATAGAGAGGAACGGGATGTGAAACAAGGGTGAGCAGGAGATCTAATTGGGAGAGGAGAGAGAGAAGGAGATAAAAAATTAGAAGGAGGAGTATTATTTTTTAGAGTATTTATATTTTAGTTAAGTGTGCTCAATTTTGGCACACTTTTAAATAGTGTCAAATTTTGGCAGATTTTTAAGTGTGCCAGATTGTCATTAAACCGTGCCAGAATTTGGCACAGTTTTAAGTTGTGCTAAATTTTTAATATTAAAGTGTGCTGAATTGTTATTTTTGGTGTAGTGTTTGGCTAGGGGGTTGATTCACTTAGGATTCCTTCTGACTGATAGGTCGACAACAACTCCCTTGTCCAGAGCCCGTTTGTTGAATAGGGATAATCAAAATTTGGTATTGGTAACTTTCTTAACCACTTACTTTCAGTAATTTTCATCTTCCTTATGTGTAATTGATACTTACATTCTTATTTCCATGCTTTGCAGTTCCTGGTCGACTATAACCAATTATTGATAAGGTATGACATTCTATGGTCGTCCTCAACTGATGTGGAAGAAGCCTTCAAATGCTTAAAAGATTACCTTGATGCCACCAAGAAAGCCCAAGAGAGGGAACAAAAAAGTGGTAAGATCTAATAAATCAAGCCGACGAGAAAGTGAAGTCAACCGAGCAAAAATTGCATACAACAGAGCAAATGGCAGCCAACTCAGCAATGGAAGCTGCTATTGAGAAAAAACGTTTTTAGAGTTAAAGGCTCATAGTAAGAAGGATAGGGAGGACACCTTCAACAGGGGATGTTACAAGTTCTTTGATGCCGCTATTGTACAGATTTAATATATGAAGAAAGTGTTTTACAAGGATGGTTAGACTGCTACTCTGAAAGAGGTCGGCACTACTGTCGGCTTATAATTATTTTTAAGACATGACCCTGGTACCCCTCCCAATTTGGAGGAGGAAGTTTATGATAAAGAGGGGACAAGAGGGTCCTCCTTGGTGCCTATTACTGAAGTTAGGGCCATTCCTCCAGAAGAAGCAATAAAAGATAAAGAGAAGGTGTAATTCTCTCTAAGTCTGTTGGATAGTCCTTTTCCCTCCTTTATTTCCTTTTGTTCAATTGTTCATTTATTTCTTTTATGATTTGGCTGTAAGGAACAATCAATTGTAACACCTTTCTTTTTGCAATGAATGAAGTTTCTATCTTGGTTGGCTATCTGGATTTATTTGTAACTGTACTTGTTTACCATTCTTGCTAGGATGTTATTCTTATATTCCTATTTATCAGTTTAATTCTTGGCAAAATGTAATCATATCGGTCGAGACCGACCTGTTGAAACGCAACATGAGACTTTTTGGTGCTGGTCATGTAAGCTTGACAGGGGTCGAGCTGGATGGGTTGCTGAAAGATGATGTATCCGACCAAGCTAAAGAGGCCTATGCTCATCTACATGATCTTTTTGAAAGGGTTATGGCCAATAATGCAACTTATTATGAAATGATTGAACAGTTGTAAGATGATCAAAACCTCTCATTGGCTCTGCTTCATTATGATTATGAAGCTAAATATGAAGCACTGAGTGCAGGTTAGGGTTTTAACAAAAAGTTCAAGACATTTCCTAGGCCTTTGGGAAAAAAGAATTTTTGATTGATTGAGAGGTGGAGAGTGCTCAAGAAGTGTCCACTATGTTGGAAAAGGAAAAAAATACCCTAAAAATGAATTGGAAAGTTTGAAGAGGCCTTTTGAAGCTGTCCCGGGTGAGGGAGCATCTTTTTTAGAGATGGAGAATATCAGGTTGATGGAGGAGCTAGGTAAATTAAAAAAACCTAAGTCTAGACAGTCTTCTAAATAATTAATGGTTGCTCGACCGACGATTGATGAAGAGAGGGCCAAAAAGACAATAACCAAGCAGCTTTACATAAAGATAAAGATGCATCCATTAAGAAAACGATTGATAAGGTTCTCCAGCTGACCTTTCATTTCAACAAGCAATCTAACTCTATCTCACCCTGAAGATGAATTGGAACAAGCCCGGAATGAAGGTCACAAGTGGGGCTGGTTGAATGCCTTAATAATTATGAAGATTCCCAAATCCAACAAACTATGGTATTGGCATAACTCGGGTGTGCTGGATTATCCAAATCCTCCTTTTAAACTTGATGTCAGTTGGATCGCTACTAATGCCACTCCTCAGAGTCTGGTCAGAAAGTATTTAGAATATTTTATCCTACAAGAAGAGGATAATTATGTGCATCCCAACACTTATTAAATAAACCCAACTCAAGCGGTCAAACAGGTCGAGAGACTTGGCTTCTATTATTCTTACCTTAGCCCTTCATGTTCCTCCTGCTGGAATGGATAAGGCTAAAGGAAAATGTCCAGTAGAGTGATTTATCCTTTTTCTTGTAATCTTTATCTTGATAATGATCGAGCAAAATTTACTTGAATAAAAGAATTTATGCTTGCACATGTTTGTCTTTTTAATGTGTTTGATCTTTAACAATTAAGATTTTTGATTATTTGGTCGGCTAAGTGGTCGACTAACTTACTTAATTGTCTTTAGTTTGTTATCAAGTATGAACTTGAATTTTTGGGTCTTAGGTTCAACTAATGCTCTTAGAATTACCAAACAGATGGTTTATGAGGCTAAATGTTTGCATTATATACCATTGGTGATAAAATGTTTTAGGAATGCTATTTCCTGAATTTATTTTGGTCTGGTAAAACTCCTTGTTCTTGACTTTAGGCCATATTCCATACATAAAGTTTTAGGAACTTCTTGTTCATGACTTGTCAAATACTAAGTCATGCATGAAGTTTTGAAGTTTGTGACTTGTCATAGGTGAGTCAAAGATGAAGTCATGAAGTTGGAAATCTTTGATGTTACAATTGTCAATATTGTCATCACCCTACCCCCCACCCCGCCCAAAAAAAATGATAAAAAGGAAGCGTAATTGCTAGAAAACCACACTTTTATTGAATTGAGTGAAATGAGTACATCAAACTCTCTATAAATATACTACTAATATTTGTGGAGATGATTGGAATTCCATGGATTCTTGATCTCTTTCCCTTCAACTGTCTCTAAACTATAAGTTCCTAATCGGACAATTGCCAAGATATGATAAGGACCATGCCAGTTTTCTTCCAACTTATTCCCGTACTGGATTAATTTTTTCAGAATATAATTTCTTTCCTTCAGGTTGGTCGGCTTCACCCTTCTGTTATAGAAGCAGGTTGTGAACTATTGGTAAGAAGCCTATCGAATTGCAGCATGCTCCCTTACTTCCTCTATCAGGTCCCGATTTAATCTTCTCATGAAATCACTATTTGGGGAATCCGTGTTTAACACTATATGAGTGGGTAGACCGACTTGGCTGGCACCATTTCTTTAGTTCCAAAAGAAAGCATGTAAGGAGTTTCTCCCATAGCTGTTCTCGGTGTAATTATATAGGCCCAAAGAATAATGTATAACTCATTGATGCAGTAACCTTTTGCATCATCAAGTCTCTTTTTCAGTCCATCTAGTAGCATTTTGTTATTCACCTCAGTTTGTCCATTACACCGGAGATGACCTGGGGTAGAGTGAAATTTATGAATCTTGGACTTAATGTAATACTCCTCAAACTCCTGATTATCAAATTGTGTGATGTGATCAGTGATGAAGGTGTATAGCATCCCATATCTACAGATGATGTGTTTCCAAATCAACTGGAAGACCCTTTAATAGGGTCTTTCAACCAATGGATCAACTTCTACCCATTTCGTGAAGTAGTCTCCACTAAAACCACTAAGTATTTGAATTTCCCCTTTATCTTCAACAGTGGGCCGATCAAGTCAATCCCTCATATTGTGAATGACCATGGAGAAGTGATTGATATTAATGCAACCCCTAGTCTTATATGGATTACAGTAAACCTTTGACATTTGTTACATTTCTTGACGAAAGATATACAATCGTCTTTCATGGTTGGCTATAATGCCCTTGCATAACTATCATTCGTACCAATGATCGGTCGCCTGAATGAGCTCCACAGGAACCTTCATGCACCAAATCTGGTACCTCGGTGGGATATACACATTGAAGTAGAGAAACAGTGTATCCCCTTTTGTATAAAAATCCTCTCTCTAACCCATAACTAGATGCCTTGTACCTTAACTTCTTGGCTACTTTTGGGTCGATAGGCAGTACACCTTTGTCAATGTATCTTTTGATAGGATCCATCAACGAGCACCCTAAGTTCACTGAAATAAAAATGATAGTCTCCGTATCGATACTTATATGTGCAAGGATTACTACATAGATGGTTTTCCTGAGCTCTATCCGGGTCTCTGAGGCTAGCTGAGCAAGTGCATGCTCGGGCATTTTCTATCATTAGTATCCTGATTATTTTGACTTCTACTAATTTGGAGATGACTTCAATAGCTTTAGAAAAATACTTGACCATGAGATCTCCCTTGACCCTATATATTTGAAGTATCTGGTTGATGATTAACTGGTAATTGATACATGCTATGAACTACTCGGCTCCCAAAGATAAGGGTAGCTCCAAGCCTTTGATTAATGCTTCATATTTTGCCTCATTGTGGAGGCATGGAATTGGAAACTAAATGCATACTCCAGATTTGAAAATAACAAGTTAAAAGAATTGGTTATGAAATTTGATAATTTAGAAACTTTTGGGTTTTATCACCATAAAGTATGAACCATATATCATAGGACATTTTGTGCCCTGGCGGTTAGAAGAAAATATATTCATTATATACATGGTAAATAATAGGGAGATATGTTCATAGATCCCACATGCGCATTAAGAGGTGCATTAAGTCCCACGCGCGTTAAAACGTGTCGCGTAGTCCTGTCCGTCAGGAAACTAACCCCCTTCTTTTATTTGCCCAAAATTACCCTCGGGAATACATAAAACCACAAATACACACAATCTGCACGCCGATTCGTTTCTCTGCAATTTGATTCCCAAATCCGTTCATGATTATCAAATTTCATCACTTTAATCACTGTATCCACATTGAAAAGATCAAATAGTGCGTACATTTGGGAAAATTTTCACCAACCGTTCATCCACTTTTCAAATTACGTAGGTGCGTTGATCATTTTCATGTGATTCAATAACAACATTACAGTTTGTAACAAAAAATATATTGAAATGAGGGTTTCATCGTGAACAGGTTTCTTATGGTTTCATATTGTTAGGGTTTAAATTAGTGTTTATAACCGTTCATTACTCCATTTGGGACAAATTTGAGAAATCATTCATCTTTTGAATTTACATTTGGAACTTCATCACTTACATTTCCTATTACACACCACACACAATAGTATGTTAGGTTTTAAATTAAACTAAGCTCTTACTTAGATTATGCTTTGTAGATGTTTAATTTTTGTCAGTGTTTACAGCTTTAGTTTTTGTTAGTGTTTAAAACTTTCGTATTCTCTTACAAAAAATCCAACATTGGCATTTAAAAATGCACCGATCAAGAAAATTTATCCAAGTTCATAACTGTATATTTATCTATATTCATAATTGAAAATTTTGAAGAGATTTTAGAGTTGGTAAACTTTTTAGAAAATTTAGCTACGTTGAGTGTTATATAAATTTCTGCAATATAAAGTAAATTTACCAACAAAAAATATGGATAGTCAATCTACCAAAAAATCAATACCCAATGAGAATTTGAATGACGCGGAAAAATAAATATTTCAGATAACATGGAGTGAGAAAGATAACATTGCGCTTTTAAAGGATATAATTGAGAATACCGCAATAAATGAGTTTGACCCGTTTGCCAATATGCTGTATTTTCATAATTTTATCAAGAAGTCGATGCATGTTGATGTCAACAAGAACAAGGTGTTGTCGAAGCTAATGAGGCTTAAAAACAAGTATGTGAACAAGGCAACATTTTGGGAAATAATTTATCTATTTTCACATTATGCATTTAAGTTATTACCATTATAAAGGCTTTGCACATAAAACTTGGTAAAGTTTTTAGTAAATTTATCTATGCTCTTCATTGAATGTGCAAAACCTTTATAATTTGTGTATAATCAATTGAATACATAAGATATTTTGATTAACGAACCAATATGTAGCTATACATGATATGTAGAAATATCGGGACTAAATAGAATAATGTTAAGTTTTGTTGCTTATACATTTCCTAATCTATCTATCTTCACCACTGAATGTGCATACAATTTTTATTTTGAACATCATAAAAAGTTGTGAAATTTTTATTAAATTTATCTGTGTTTTGTCAATCATTGTTGCATATACTAATGTCTCTCTTCTTGCCAAAATTATATATATCTTCGCTATATGCATTTAACTTATTAGCAAATGTATATATAAACATAGATATATTTACACTTAATAAAAAGGGTTCTTATTGTTTTGTAAGGTTTAAAAAAATGGTGAGTACAAGAAGTTCTATGAATCATGAAAATCAGCATAAAACAGGGAACAAGTTGGAAGTTCCAATAATTTCTTCAACTTCAAGGTACAATTCTTCTCTTTATTAGTTAACATTATAACTATTCCTATGTTATTGAAATGGTTGGCTTATATCTAAAAACAATGTACTCTTATTTATTTTTTATTTGAAAAAATTTCTTTCAACTCACTTAGTAGTAATGTGAATTTTTTTTAAGGAGGCTAAAGAAGAAGTATGAGAACAATGAAATATTTTGGGAAACAATTTATTTACTTTCACCTTATGCATTTGAGTTATTACCATTTTAAAGGATTTGCACATAACACTTGATAAAGATTTTAGTAAATTTATTTATGTTCTTCCTTGAATGTTTAAAGGTTTTATTTTGAGCATAAATAAAAGTTTTGAAAGTTTTTATTAAATTTATCTGTCTTTTGTCACAGTTTGTTGCATATACTAATGTTCCCCATTATTGGTTGCAATTCATGCCAACGAGATACCACAGGTGTGGACCACAACAAAAAAAAGCAGTTCAGGCGTGGACCACAAGTTATTGTATTCACGATATGCATTTAAGTTACTAGCATTATATAGTAGTCTCCATTATATAGTAGTCTTGATCATTAAAAGATGTGAAAGGATTTGCACGCAACAATTGATAAAGATTTTAGAAAATTATTTATTTTGTCCTTTGAATGTGGATTTTTTTTTTAAATGATTGAATGTATAAATATACATACCCTAATAAGTTGAATGTCAACTAAAGCAATATGTAACTATCCATGATATGTAAAAAAATTACGACGAAATAGAATAATATTGAAGTTTATTGCTTATACATTAGGTAATCTTCATCATTGAATGTGCATAAAAAAATTATTTTGAACATCATTAAAGGTTGTGATTTTTTTTATTAAATTTAATGTTCTTTGTTATTGGTTGCAATTCATGCCATCGAGATATTGCTGGCACGGACCACAGCAAATAAAAGAGTTGAATAGATTTCGGGAATTAATTTATCAATTTTTAGGATATGCATTTAAGTTATTATCATTGTAAAGACTTTCCACATAACACTTGATAAAGATTTTAGTAAATTTATCTATGTTATTCCTTCAATATACACAACATTTTATAATGTTCGAATGTTTAAACATACTTGGCCTAACAAGTTCAATGCCTATGATGTTTTGCTTAACAAAGCAATATGTACCTACCCATAATATGAACAAATGTTTTGACGAAATAGAATAAAGTTGAAGTTTGTTCCTTATACATTTGCTAATCTAGCTATCTTCATCAATGAATATGCATAAAAAATATATTTTGAACATCATTAAAATTCGTGGAATTTTTATTAAAATTTAATGTTTCTTGTTATTGGTTGCAAATCGCGCCAATTAGATACCGCTGGCGCAGAACACAACAAATAAAAGAGATGAATAGATTTTGGGAAATAATTTATCTATTTTCAGCATATGCATTTGAATTATTAGCATTGTAAAAACTTTTCAGATAACGTTTGATAAATATTTTAGTAAATTTATCTATATTCTTCCTTGAATGTGCAAAATGTTTTATAATGTTTGAATGCATAAATATATTTAGGCTAATAAGGTGAATGCCTATGATATTTTGGTTAACAAATGAATATGTAGCTATCCATAATATATACAAAACTAATGAATACATACAATAATGTTGAAGTTTGTTGCTTAGACGTTATGTAATATATCTATCTTCATCACTCAATGGGCATACAATTTTAATTTAAACATCTTTAACACTTGTTAATGTTTTTACTAGATATTTCATCGTTTTCTCACACTTTGTTGCATATACTAATATACCTTGTTATTGGTTGTGATTCGTTCCTATGGTATAACCCTAGTGCAAACCATGACAAATAAAAAAGTTAGTACAGTATGTGAAACAAATTATCAATATTTACCGTATCCATTTTAGTTATTTGCATTATAAAGGCTTCACACCTTTTAGTAAATTTATCATTAATACTAGTTAAACTTTTTACTTCATTTTCCTAAGTTCTTAGTCAAATGTGCAACACAATTATAATGTGCCTATTTGTACATACACTAATATCTTTAGTGCATATCATGAGGTTAACAAACTCGCATGTAGCGGACTATAATAAGTAGGAATATAATGAAAACACATATTATTGTTGAAGTTTCTTACTTATGCCAATGAATTTTGGTATCAAATGTGAAGTTTGTTACTTATCGTAATGAATTCTGGAATTGAAACCGATTCACGCATACAACAATAAATAAGAGACTTGAATACATTGTTTGAGCCATTATGTAGGCAATATCACATCCATTTTGAACTCCTTCAACACTTGTGACACTTTGTTGCATATACTAATCTACTCAGTTATTGGTTATGATTCGTCCCAACGGGATGCCGCTGGCGCGGAGAACAATAATTAAAAGAGTTGAAATGGTTATGTGAAACAGTTTGTTTATCTTCACTGTATGCATTTAACTTATTACCGAAAGTATATATATATATATATATATATACATACAACCATTTTAAAGGTTTTCACAGTTCTTAAAGTTTTTACTACATTTATCTATATTTTTCCTTGAATGTGTATAATACTTGTAAGCCATCACATACGAGATAAACTTTGCTTGCATATTCGTAATGGTATTAGTTTTTCTTACACACTTGTGTGCATATTTATTTTCACATACTAAAAATTATTACAAACTTAGATATATTTCTTACTTATATCATCTTTTTAATTGTTGTGCAAGATCTACAAGATCAACAAGTAGAAGAAGTAAAGATCATCAACTCCAGAAGATTAAAAAAAAGGGAAAGAAAAAGTTGAAAAATCAGCTGATCAACCAACTTTTAGACTTTTGAGTGACACGAACTTCGACGATACTCAGTCTGCAAAAAAAATATCTAAGAATCCAATAGATAAGGAAAAGAAGAGAAATCAACTTGCAACAACCTCAAAGGACTGCACGAAAAAATATTTTCAATTTCGATCGAATTTGTTAGGAATTGCTCACTTGTTGCAAGACCTTAAACTCAAGCCTTGCAATAAGAAGGAACTGAAAAAAACTTCTTTTTGGGGAATTTTGAATGCTTTTTTAACCAAAGCTGTTACAAAAGAAGACTGTAGAAAATATGACCATAGTGTCATATCATTGATAAAGTCTTATGATATCCAAAATAAGGGATGTAGAATTGGAAAATAGTTGGTTCGAATGACAATCAATGATGTGTCTCTCATATTTGGAATATCGATCGGAACAGAAGAAGTAAATATGGGATATGGGTTCAAACCTGACACACCATTTGTAAGAAGAAGGTTTAGAGATGTTACTATCATCAATGCCACAGCTATCCAAAAAGAGTTGAACACTGCAATTAAAGGAAACAAAGTGGAAGATTGTAGATATGTAGCAACGTTGCTATGTCTATATTTGTTTGCAACTCTTTTCTTCACATCAACTGGGAATACTGTGAAGTGGTCAGCAGTGAAGTACCCGGAAAATCTCGAGGAGATGAGAAACTTAAATTGGCCAAGTTTGATACTAGATACATTGATGTATTCTCTCTACAGGAATTTTGACAAAGAGACAAAGAAGGTTTCTGGTTGTGTGCCCTTACTACTTGTAAGTGACAAAATACACTAATATATATTTTATATTTCATATCCTTGTTCATTATAAAATTTGTATATCATAAATGATTTAAATTATTATATTTTCAACTTTTGTAGTACTGGTATTGCGAGCATACAACACTGTTGAAATCTCAAAAGTCAATTCAATATCCTCGATTTGTCAAGTGGAACCTCCCTGAATTAAACAAGGCGATGAAAGAAAAACCTTTTGAAATACTTCTTCAATCATAGGTACTAATATATTCTTTGAAGAAGCTGTTATACCATATACATATGTGATAATTTAACATATAAAAAAAGTATTTTTTTTATCTAGGTCATAAAATCAGACTTGATTCGAACAAAAGAGCTGAAATTGATAGGGAAAGCACCAACATCAACGCTGGATGATTATGCAAAAAAAGATTATACATCAGCAGTTGAAGCAAATGCTGAAAACGATGATGAACAGCTTGTTGATAGTGATACGAGAGATGCTAGACATTTGGATGATTTAATCGAAGAGTTTGCTACAGATTACCTGTCCGATCATCATCTAACAACTGCTGAAATTCAATTTCTCATTAAATTCCGTGATGGTGCTCAACAAAATATGGAGGAATTGAAGAATGTGAAAGAAAAAAACAAAAAAAATTAGGGTGGAGAAGAGAGATATGAAGGCAAAATTAAAAGTGATGAAGAAAGATTTCAAAATTCGAGTGAAGAAAGAAAAACTAAGAGAAAAAAGCTTCAGAAAAAGAAAACTGAAATTCAATTTTTAAAGAAACAACTTCAACAGCAAAAGGAGGAGAATGCAACATTGGAGAAACATATAAATTTATTGTACGAGAAAAGAGAAGAAGAACAAAGAATCAAACAGCTGTCGGTACACGAAACCCCAGCTAACAAAGCGAGTCCAGTAGCATTTAATTTTGAAAGTGCTGACCAAAGTTTAAAATTAGAGACTACAAAGAGAAAGCATGAAGAGATTGACGATCTTGATATGATGAAAGTGGATTCAGCAAAGAAAGCAAACTCAATGGTGGTGAAAATAAAAAATAAGAAAGACAGAAAAAAGAAGGAGATGCAAGATTATGAATATCAACAAATTGGAAGAGTTACAAGGGCATCCAAAGGCCAACATATTCTAACAAGTCAAACATCCCCAATCAATATTGGCTTTGTGAACTCACCATCACCTGTGAAATCAACATTCAAGAACCTCACCTTTCCGTCTAATAATCTAGTTGTTGAATGGTTACCACCAACAGTTATTTTCACTCTTCAATTGTTGTATAAGAAGAGTGGACCAGGGTAAATTCATGTTAATGAAATGTTATTTTTATTATTTGTCATGGAGTATTAAATGAACATGTACAATACTAATCCTAATATTATTTTAATTCAATATTCAAGGCAATCATTTATGAGGAGTCAAGGTTGGGTGGGGTTACTTTTTCTGACATACAACTCCTCGTAGACTTGGGGCCTTTACGGGACAATGTAAGGAAAAGATAAATTTATCAATGTCTATTTACTACACTTGATATCTACTGTATTTGTAAATAATTGATCAATTAATTTGAAATGTAATTTCAATTTATTGATGCATACATGATGGTTTTGGAACATGATCAAAGAATCATGGAAGCTACAGCTCAATTGTCACATTCACAAAAGCCATTCGGGGAACGAGACCATTTTTTCAGTTCAATGGATTGGGTATATATTTATTTTCATTGCTTAATAATTTATGTTGATCTATTAGATAAACTTCTTATAATTTTACCAAACTCATATTAACAGCCTTTGATACAAGATAAAATGCTTTCGACAAAATATGTGGTTGACGATATATTGAATGAAGTGACAAATTGCAAGTATGTACGTTAATTTTCTAGTTATATGTATATATTTCTAAATACTTTTATTTACTTGTTGCTAATGATATATGACATAATATCATTTCAGGTACTTATTCTTTCCCATAAACTTGATAAAGAATAAAAATGACAAAACTCCATTCCATTGGACGTTACTTGTATTGGACACAGAGAAAGGTCAATGGATGAACTTTAATTCAATGCTTCCAAGAAATTCAAAGCAGGACCATTACATGGATGATGCATTTGCAGTGGTAAGTACATACAATTAAATAATTTATTTATAATTAACATCAGAAATTTTGGTTTATCTTTAACATTACATGTTGACACTATTTTCATAATTTTTGCTTCCTTCAGGACTACATCATCGATTGTTACAATAATTATTCACTCTCTTTAACTGTTAACACAAATTATAGTCTCTTTTGAAAGAATTGATTATTTTATTCTTCACAATGAACTCAATAATGTGACATGAAGACAGATTTTCTATTGCAAGATTTAGATAGTTGTATCAGAATATTAAATGCCAATTTCAGGTCATAGTTAAAATCACCCACTCCAACACTTAGAGATGAAATTTGGAAGTAAGATGGGGGTAGAAAATTTCAGTTTCAATGGACAGTTGGTTCCAAGAAAATCACTTTTATATTTTTAGTGATATGAACTTTGGGCCGAATTTGTTTTATCGTAGTTCATTAGCATGCCTTTGAGTCCCCAAAACATCATAAATCATTGATTCATTTTTGTCTTTGCCTACATTTCTTTTGTTGTTCTTCATTTCAATTACCAAAAATTTCATTGTTTACTCTTTGTTGTTTATTTCACTTTTTGGCTCACTTGTTAACATATTATCCAACTATTTTAGTACTTTTTAATTATGCAAAAATAATTACAAATTTTAATAATTTGTTTTTCGTTGTTTTAGAGAGACTATGTTGAGCAACATTGGAGAAAGACCCCGCTTAGCGATGAAGCCAAATTTAACAAGCTGAAGGAAAATGGTTTGATCAGAAAAAGATTCAAATGTGACATGAACACAATCGGAAATTGCCCACAACAAGACCCCAATACATAAATATCTATCCAATATATTTTATTTACGTATCATTAAATTGACACTATATTACTAATTAATGAACTGTTTTATTTTTATAGGCTTGATTGTGGAGTAATTGTATCCTACATCATGAAGAAGTTGTCCGAGAGAAAATCAATTTTAATGGACATAAAAAGGAATCACAAGTGCTTTATACGATCATTGATGATAAAGCAACTTCTGGCACAGGGTCAAAAAATTGATGACTTGTAAATGAATGAAGTCATTTTGAAAGTTTGATGAAAATAGATTTTTAGCTTTGTTACTTGTACTTAATGAATGTATTAGCTTTAGTAAAAACACTACTACAACTGTTTTGGATTGAAGATGGAATGTTGCATTGTAAGTTTGTTAGCAGCAGCAAATTTTGTCATATTTCCACAAGCCATGTTAAATGAAGATTATCATTTTGAATGTGTTTGAAGATTAATATTGAATAGATATTGTGAATGTTAGTGCAACTTATTTGAGTAAAATAATATTTTGTACTCCAAAGGTACTACATAAACAAATGAAAATAAAACATTCCCATTATTTGATATTTATATTTTGCCAATTTCACAAAATTGCAACACGTTCATAATTGGGGTTCACTATAAAAATGAACATTGTTACAATTTAACGATTGTTTCAATTCCATGTGATGATCATTTATTCCTAATCTAACTGACATAAATTCACTTTATTAAACTCATACTGGTAAATTTACTGTATTAATGTCACACTGATAAATTTCACTTATTCCTGTTGCTTCTGCCTCCCATGTTTCTTAAAAGTGCTCTACAAAAGTGTTTTAAACATATTTAGAATTCTATGATATAGCAATTCATAGAATTAATCTATGAATTGCTACAGCAGCCTGATTGGACTTGGCAGCAGACTGAAATGCATTGTAATTTTGATCTCCTTGTTTAAGCCATTTAATGTTGGACTTATGTTGCCGTTAAATTTACTCTTGAGCCAAGTCAGTGTTGACCTTATATCAACTTTACTGTATGTCTTTTCTATGCTGAGGAGAAGGATCCATCTAAAAAATATTTTCCCTTATCAGCACTTCATCTTAAGGTTCAAATAAAATGTCCAACAGAACTGAAAAGCTATTCAACCTATTTTGTGAATGTAAAGACATCACCAAGTACTATTACTACCCAAAATCTTCTTTTCAAATTTTTTAATTTTCAATGTCAAATTCATTTAAATAATTGAAATAAGCTAAATGAATTTGACATTGAAAATTAAAAATTTGAAAAGAAGATTTTGGGTAGTAATAGTAATTGTACTTGGTGATGTCTAGCAAAAATAGTAATAGTCTACAAAAATAAACCGCAAATCAAATTACAAAACCCAAAAAAAAAACCTCCAAAAAATTCAAATTTTAACACCAAATCAACCTAAAATCATTTATAATAAAATTAGCCAAGATAATTCAATTCAGCTACCATCATCCTCTCTCAATCACCATTATCATTTCCACATGTCGCAATGACTAAAGGACCTCTTCTCCATGTCAAGCACCTTCACTGCCATGAACATCCACCACCTCCTACTATCAACGGCCACCACCTAAACAAACCCATCAGAAACCTTCAAAAGTAAAGAACTATATTGTAACCCTTTAGCCTTGAATCTAAACTGACTAACATGATTAGCATCAAGAAATGAACATGCCAAAGTTGCAAAGCAAGGATAGACACATGAGGAAGCTGGAACGTGAGGTACAAGAAAAAACGAAGTTGTTCATATCTAGTAAGCCTAATAATTTACAGATTTTCTTTTGCAAACTATATTGTTTTTTTTCCTTTGAACACTTTTTTAATTGTTATAGTAAACAACTAGGCTTATATAGAAGAGAAAATTTGAATTTGATGCCAATAAACATAACACATTAATTAAAAGACAGAAAATAAATTACTTACAAAAATATGTAAAATAACATTTTGTATAACAGGAAAATGTGTTTCTGTAATCTACATATTAAATTATTAAAATTTAATATACAGTTAAACAAAATAAGCAAGCATATAAAACCAATATAAGAAAACAGTAACATACTATTATTCACATTTCAAAATATGAAAACATATATAATCCAATCAACTACACAAAATTTCGTAAAGGTAATATAAAACTCTCCCTATCTAAAAATTTTTCGGACAACTTTTTCTGTTATGTCCTACTTTTCGACAAGTGCCACACTTAAATTCTCTCTTTTCTTCACCACGAGAAGTAATCCTCTTCTTTCTTGGCCTCCCAGCCATCCGCTTCACACTAGGTGGACTAATGATTATTTCTGTGTCAGATTTGTCATCCCCTTCAAATGTAGAAACATTATAAATCACTTCTCTATAAGATTGAACAAAATATTCCTTGCTGAAAAACTTATCAATGAACGTATTCAAATCCATCCCTGACTTTTGAATAGCAATAGCAGCATGAGCACATAAAAATCCATTCACTTGGTATTCACAACAGGAACAAGTTCTTTTCTACAGATCAACCATAACACTGTCCTTCGAATGAACCTCAAAGACAAATTCAGATGCTTTAGTAACTCTCCAACTCCTACCTTATTTTAACATATTAGAAATTCGATTGTCAATTCCAGGACATAAACATCCATTCCATCGATTAGCAATCTCCCTATGGTCAACCATCATCTTCATAATTTGCCCTCTAATATAATCAATCAACTCCATTATCGGCAAGTGACAACCTTCACGGATCCATGAATTAAACGACTAAGCAACGTTCGAATACATTTCACCATATTTTCGACCTTCAAAATATGAACACATCTAATTTTCCCTCTTCAAAGTCTATAAGAACTTTCGAATTGGATCGGATCCTTCTTTAAGCAACAAATATAATTTTTGGTGAAATTTGAATTGATTTGATTCATATGCACAATTCCGAAACATGTTCACAAGATTGTCCCTCACAGGCTTTGAAAATGAACCAGATAAATGGTCTCTAAGGTTGTTCTTCAACTGTTGCAAACAATAGAAGTGGAAACAATTCGGAAAAACTTTCGAAATCGATTTCAGAAGTCCTTTATTCCTATCTGATATAAAACTAATAAAACGTGAAGATGTAACATGTGATAACTTCTCCAAAAACCATTCCCAATTTTCTTCTGTTTCAGAATCAACTATAGCAAATGCCAATTGAAACATTCCTGAATAAAAAAAATTATGAAATTTATATTAAACAAAAACATAAACTGAAACAGATAAATTTACTATGAACAAAACAAAATAGTGTATACCTTGATTTTCGTTATTTTCTGTAGTCGCAAGAAGAATTCCTTTATATCGAGATTTCAAAAATATGCCATTAAGAAACAATAGAGGACAACAAAACTTAAATCCTTCCATTTTGTGCATATATGATCAATCAAATCATCAAATCGTGTATTCCTCCCACACTTCATCAAACAACTTTTCTCTCCAAATTTGAACATCATCAACATGAGAAAATTCGTAACACCTACAAAACAATAAAAAGACTATATCATCACATATGAACTACAAAATGAATCTGATTTAATTCATATTTAAAATTTCAGCATCTAAACTACAAGAACTGTTAATAAAAACCTCCTCATATGTGGACTTTCAAACAGATAAATTCACATTGTTATGCGATAATGGTTTCATATGGCAAATATATCAAATCAGATAAATTCATTACATTACACAAATCTTATTAACAAATAAATATGAACAAAGAAGCTCAAATTTATATGTCTCCTACAAATTCAATCACAAAATGATATTGCAATTTACTAAAAAGTTTCAATACACAATTCACAAAAATAATAGAACAAAAAATCAAGACAATTGCATCATATCAACAACGCAATTGCAAATAAAAAAATGAAAAACATAATCCTTTCAAACAAAAAAACATCAATTACGTCTTATTAACCTAAATATACAATCAAAATGAATAAAACCATAAAATTGACATAAACTTGCATAACATTAACTTAATTATCACAAACCGGCACACAATCTGCCTCCAATTTCTAAAAAAACGACTTTGAATTGTAGTAATTACTAAAGTAGATACAAAATGTGGATTCAAATTAAATAAAACATACTTTAAAAAGCTTCAATTATCTTCGATTTTGAACATAACAAGTTGATCATCGAAACACTCCATACCTTGAATCGATTTTAATAAATCGATAACGAATGTAGCTTTAATTTGAAAAAAGGACTTCCAATTCCTTCAATAATCTTCGATTTCTAAGAAAAAACATTGATCACACAAAAATTACAAAAATGGCTCTGAATCGAAGTTTGAAAGGGGCAAAACAGTAAACAAATTTCAAATTTTGGGCTCCGTAATCATGAAAAGGACTTCCTGTAATAATAAAACCAAAAAACGTGACTTAGGGTTAAATTCACGCACGTGATGGAGTTTAAGTCACTCACGTGACTTAATTAGGATGCACGTTTAATTATCCCTAAATAATAGGGGTGTTCAAAAAACCGACTGGACCGACGGACCGAACCGAACCGAGCCGAACCGACTCCTTTTTTTCGGTCTTTTTTCTTAATCGGTCCGGTCGCAGTTTATTTTTTTGGAGGACCGACCTAGTCGGTCCGGTCCACGGTTTATAGATTCAAAAACCCTGTTAGGACCGACCCGGACCGACTATATATAAAATAATATATTTTTAGATACATATGTATATAAATAAGATAAACAAATAGTGAAAATATTTATTTTAATATTTGATTAGTTTAAATTATAGTTTAATCCAATACTAGTTTTGTTTTAATTGTAAATTTCGATATTTTTTAGTTTTTAATGTTTGGAAAAAATAGATTCGGGTATATTTTTATTATTATAAATGATGTAATTCATTAATGTGAGGACCGACGGGTTAGACCGGACCGACCCTATGAAAAACCGAACCGACTAGGGTCGGTTAACCGACATTATCGGTCCGGTCTCGGTCCATTTTTTTAGAGGACCGACCAAGTCGGTCCGGTCCGAAAAAAACCTTAAAACCGAACCGAACCGGACCGCGAACACCCCTACTAAATAATAGTAAGGGGTCATTGGTTCCATTTAAAGAAATAACATGATTAAATTTAAATTTAGACCCTTAAAAGAAAACCATTTTTGTAGTCTTCAGTGTTTTGGGAAAGAAAGAAAATAATTCAATTGTACAAAAATTGTATTTAGAATATATGTGTATATACATTATTTTAAGGAGGGAAAATATATATGCAATTTTTCCAAGGAATAAATTATAACCCTAATAAATTGAAGTAACCCAAGTAATTTTTATGTTCAAAACCTGATAATGCAAGTAAAAAAATTGTATTGATATTTAAGGGAAATTGGCGACAAACCATGTGGAATTGATTCATTAAATTTTTTCTTAAATTCTCAAATAATACCAAGCAAATATTATAACCCATCTATTTTTTTCTATCCTCACATTAATAAATTATAGCTTCAGGCAAATGAGGAAGTAATAATTTTTTTACCATCCACCTTTTCATGTGTTACATTTTAATCTTTGTAGTTTTTTCCTATATTGTGTAATGTCATAACAATAGGTACTCAAATTCAATATGTACTTGAAAATAAAAAGTATATATATATATATATATATATATATATATATATATATATATATATATATATATATATATATATATATATATATATATATATATATAGAGGCCCTCTCCTGTAAGGACTCCTTATAGTGCAGACTCCGGTACATACCATTTTTTTAAAATAGTAAAGAAATGAATTTTTTGATGAAACTTCATGGGTATGCTCTCTATGGTGGGAAGATCATCTCCAATTTTTTTCACCAAAAAATTCAATAAAAAAACCGTTGAGATGAAGTGATATGTAAAAAAATAGTATAAATATGCATTTTCGACCGTTGAAATGTTGGCGATCATCTCACCCACTTTTTGATTGAATTTTTTGATGAAACTTCATGGATATGATCTCGATAGTGAGAAGATCATATCCATGGAGTTTCATCAAAAAATTCAATCATTAAAGCGGCTGGCGCCGACCCAACATTTCAACGGTTGAAAATGCATATATATACCATTTTTTTATATATCACTTCATCTCAACGGTTTTTTTATTGAATTTTTCGACGAAAAAAATTGGAGATGATCTTCTCACTATGGAGATCATATCCATGAAGTTTCATCAAAAAATTCATTTTTTTACTATTTTAAAAAAATGGTATGTACCGGAGTCTGCACCATAAGGAGTCCTTACAGGAGACTTTCTGTATATATATATATATACACACACACACAGAGAGAGAAAGTCTACTGTAAGGACTCATTATGGTGCAGACGTACATACCATTTTTTTTAAATAGTAAAAAAATGAATTTTTTGATGAAACTTCATGGATATGATTTCTCTAGGGTTAGAAGATCAACTCCAATTTTTTTCATCAAAAAATTCAATAAAAAAAACGTTGAGATGAGGTGATATGTAAAAAAATAGTATAAATAATCATTTTCAACCGTTGAAATGTTGGGTCGCCAGTCACTTTATTGATTGAATTTTTTTATGAAACTTCATCACTGTCGAGATCATATCCATTAATTTCATCAAAAATTTCAATCAAAAAGTGGGTGCGATGATCGTCAACATTTCAATGGTCAAAAATGCATATTTATATCATATTTTCACATATCACCTCATCTCAACGGTTTTTTTATTGAATTTTTTGATGAAAAAATTTGGAGATGATCTTCTCACCATGAAGATCATATCCATAAAGTTTCATCAAAAAATTTATTTTTTTACTATTTTAAAAAAATGGTATGTACCAGTGTCTGCACCATAAGGATTATTTATAGGAGAGGGTCTCTCTCTCTCTCTCTCTCTCTCTCTCTCTATATATATATATATATATATATATATATTAAATCAATTGCTATTATTCTTGTATCAACTAATCTATTGTAATTTTTACTTATAGTTTTTTACAGTAACTTTTATTCTTTAGTTTGAGTATTAAAGTTTTAGGGTTTACAAATAAAATAAGAGTAATTAAATTAGTGATACATAAAAAGTTTCCAAGTTAGTTATTTTCTTGGAAACAAAGATGAGAAAAAAATAAGCGGGAGACACGTGAAGAAAAGAATAAGCGGGGTATTGAAAGATGTTAGTTGGTAAACTTAAGAGCGCAAATTGAAAATCATACAAAATAAACATTCAATCTCAATATAGAAATAAGATGAAATCAAACCTACTGTACACCAACAGCACAATCTCCAAATCTGAAACAGGAAACCATTATATTAATGGATCAGGAGATGCACTGTCTATGCATTGGTACTTTTAAAGAATATGGATTGCCTTTTATGTTTGCTACATGTATAACGCTTTAGATAAAATTTGGGCTACTTAAAATATGGAAAAAAATTGTGAGAATATCAATTTTAGTTGGACAATAGTAGCGAAGCATATTTAGGTTTGAAAGGAGAGAATTTCACATATATATCTCCTCAGTATGTTCTTATCGTATTATTATTTTAATTTTCAAGAGGCTTTTTACATGTAGAGATATTGAGTGTCATGGACAATCTTTTATTTGGGTTTTACAAATCATATAGTAAAAATTCCAATCAACTAACTCTTAAATTAGCCCAAGCTTTAACAAACGTACACCATACAACAAATAAAATTGAAAACTTTTAAATTGCCTAAATAAGGAAATTTAAGAGTAAAATAACAAGAAAAATCATTATCTAATTAATAATTGAAACTTGAGAAGGGAAAAACACTTGCTACAATCATTTTACCTCACAAGTTCACACATAAACAAGAAAAAATATAAAATGAACCGAAATAGGCATAAAAAAATAGGTGATTACCTTGGGATATTTTACTTTTGCTTGAGTGATTATAAATAGGATTTGAAATAATAATAAGAAATGAATGAGTAGAATTGTTTCTATTATTTTCATACCAGTTGTGATTAATTTTGTAAATATAAAACGTTTAAAACATTACTATTGTGAGTACAAGAATTATCATAATAGAATTCCACGAAACAACAACAAAGAACAGAACGCAAAAATCACACACACAACAACGATATACGTGGTTCGGCAATTTACATACGTCCATGGAGAGGTTACTATTTTATTATAGTGTCTCTCAATGCTCGAGATTACATTCCTTTACCCCTCAGGGCTTATAATTTATAGATACATAAAAGTAAGAGATTGAGTCGTACAAGGAACTCAATTAACACGTGGATAATTTGTGGTGTA
This sequence comes from Sambucus nigra, assembly GCA_949130495.1. Classification (NCBI taxonomy): domain Eukaryota; kingdom Viridiplantae; phylum Streptophyta; class Magnoliopsida; order Dipsacales; family Adoxaceae; genus Sambucus; species Sambucus nigra. The sequence goes on from OX422222.1 coordinate 234,537,747, forward strand.
CCTGAATATCTCATTCGATATTGTTGGTAACCGATTCGGATATATCCGTGAGTGTCTCTCAAGTAAATTGGTTCGGCAATTTACATACGTCCATGGAGAGGTTACTATTTTATTATAGTGTCTCTCAATGCTCGACATTACATTCCTTTGCCCCAGGTCAGTTTACAATTTATAGATACATAAAAGTGAGGTTACTATTTTATTATAGTGTCTCTCAATGCTCGACATTACATTCCTTTGCCCTAGGTCAGGGTTTACAATTTATAGATACATAAAAGTAAGAGATTGAGTCGTACAAGGAACTCAATTAACACGTGGATAATTTGTGGTGTACCTGAATATCTCATTCGATATTGTTGGTAACCAATTCAGATATATCCGTGAGTGTTCTAAAGTGTTTCAAATACATGTAAGTAAATTAATTCTAATTTTGGTCAGGCAGTGCTTTGGGCAATCTGAGCTGGTCAGCTACTCTCATGGGCCATATCGAATGGGTCCCCATAATTATCCCTAATAATTTTGGGCCTTTTAAACTGTGGGCCGATAATTTTCAATGAATTAAAGGCTATAGATTAAAACATTCATCTTTTCAACTGCCATGGCACTTCTGTAGATTTGTTGAACTCATAAGGGTACGTTCGTCTTGAGCTGAACACCATGGCATACTTGCAATTTTGGGGAATGGGCGAGGGTACTGTTATCCGAGCAATTATATAAAGCGCTAAAATCATCTTAGGATGTCTTGTTCATCATTGGTGTTGGGTTTCAAACCATAGGTTCATCTCCTTCATCACTTTAGTTCGAATTTCTTTCTCCATCGCTAAGTGTTCCAGACTCTTGTCAATATTTGTAAGTTCAATTCTCACTTTCTTAGTTTTTGCTTTCTCAATTCTCTTCTTCTTTTATAACTATAGTTAGGGTTCTTCTTCTCTCAGTGTGCTTATGGAAAAAATTGGCAATAAGTCATTTGTTGAGTTTAGGAAGTCATACAATATCACTAATTGGGTGGAGATCGACTGTGCCCCTTTCTACGAAATGTTCTTAACATTGAAGTGGGGCACTGGATTTATACCCTTCTGATAACTCAGGGGATTTAACGTTTCCCCCAAACCACCTCTTTCTTAGGTTTTTAAAATATTTTGAAATTATGCCTGCCAAATATTCCCCCAATGTCTAGAAGATAGTTAATAGGGTACACAGAATAAATACCCTTTTATAGGACGAAACTGGGCCTTATTGAGATATGCTACTGCTACATGTAGACGTAAACCAGTGATGGCCTTATGTATTTGAAGACCAGGAAGGCTGATAGGGTACTGGTAGTTAAAATTCCCGACTCCCATAAAAATTACAGGGACTATGGTTTCATTGCCAGAAATTGGCAACGTCCACTTTCTCATGAGGGCGAAAGGCACCGAGGCCCTGTAATTTTAGACTTTAGAGAGGACCATATAGGTCGCTTCTTCTTTTCTTTCTTTAACTATGTTGTTATGTTTTCTGACTTTTGTCCTCTTGGCTAATGTTCTTCTTCCTTTACTTTGCAGTTCACATTAAAAATCAGGAGCCTGACAGTGAGATTGATGTTGATGATCTTATGAAGGCTTAGAATATCAAGGAAAGTCTACCTGACGGTGAACACCCAAGGTCGACAGCCTATTTATTGGAATATAAGAATATGACCAGCAGTTTTATTGCACTATCGGTCGACAAGGTTCCAAACCTAAAAGCTCCATAGGTTGGTTCTTCTTACCCAATCTTAATAGAGGATGAAGAAGAAAAAGAAGAAGACATGGCTTCCTTGATCAAGAGGAGGATGCTGAGGCTAAATGATGATGAAGATCAGAAAACCTTATCTGATTGGCTAAAATATTTGAAAACTTCTAAGATTGGCTCCCCCAGAGCTAGCAGTTCTAGCACATCTGGCAAGGGGGGGGGGGGGGAATGAGAAAGAGGATAAGAGAGAAAAATAGGAAAAGAGGAGAAATGAGAGAGAGAGAGAGAGAGAGAGAGAGAGAGAGAGAGAGAAAAGAAGATAAGAAGAGAGAAAATAAGAGGGCAAAGGTAAAAAAGAAGCTGGTATTAAGGCCTTCCTGTGTCCCATTTAACGTTGTTGAGTTTGAGGGGGTCAGTGTGGGTGATTTCCCCTCCCTTGCCCCCAATCTGTTATAGGGGTAGTGCTCGCGACTGATCGCAAGAGTTCTACGAGGTTGGGGTCACCCCAGCTTGCCTTTAAGTCTACCGAGGGGATTTCCCTGATAAGTTTCTTCTTGATTTCCTGTAATTTTTTATTCTTTTTGTGTTTTTCCTTCTTCGTACTAACTTGTTATTTTCTCAAGTGGTGCAGTTTTTATCTGATTTCACCACCCTTCTGGACGATCATGCCAATAAGTCCAGAAGTGCCTAAGAGTGAAAAGGTGCTCTAAAAAAGGAAAAAAAGTCCTATACTACTGCTCACTTATCATGGGAGCAAGAGTGGTAGAAGTCAACTAAGGCCCTTGCTGAGCTTGAGGCCCTTGCTAAGGCCCTTATTATGGGAGCAATACCGATTGACGATCTTAGGCCCTTTATTATTCAAATGGACTACTACTTAGGTTTTATCATTTTGAGCTTCTCACCGGACTAAATGCTATTAAGAACTAGCAATAACCACATGTTACTATATGTTCGAACATTCTCCCAGTCCAATATACCTTAACTGTATCATTACATCTACTTTACCTTTTAGCTTGTGTCATCACACTCTTTTAGGCCTAAGTAAGATAATGGATAGAATGTACCTAGTCGATGGGCCAACTGCTCGAGCAGGCTTTTTACGACCAACATAGTTAACGACCAACCTGAGTTGGATTTGTTGCCTAAGGATACCCTGTAGAGCTTTTGTTATTATCGGGGCAACTCATGAGGTCTGTTGTGTTTGTGATAAGAACCTGAGAGTCGTAGTTAGCGAAACATTTTTACTAATATATCACAATTACTATCAATCATGTTTGGCATGTGAGATTCCTTGATTGGAACAAGTTGAATAACTTATTGTAATCCCTAGGAGTTCCAAGTGATATGATTCTTGAAGGTCGTACCTAATTACTTTGAAAGTTCCATCCTAGTTTGGTTCTAGTTTTCCATCTGATGGTTTTACGGCATTGCCTAGGACTTTCCTTAAGACGTAATCCCCTAACAAAAACCTCCTCAAACTGACTTTCTTATTGTACTGCCTGGCCAGCTGCTGTTTGTAGGAACCCAAATTGATCATAGCCAATTCTATCCACTCATTTGCTAAGTCAAGTTCAGTGCATAAAGCATCATCATTAAGGCCTTGGTCGACCAAGATTGTTCTCATAGTGGGGAGACCTACCTCCAGTGGGATGATATATTCCATCCTGTAAGCAAGCGCAAATGGTGTTTCCCTAATCGGTTTCCTAGGGGTGGTACGATAAGTCCACAGAACATGAGGGAGTTCATCCACCCAGGCACCCTTGGCTCTTTCCAAACTCTTTTTCAGCCCATCGAGCATGGTTTTATTAGAAGCCTCTGCATGTCCATTACTTTGGGGATATGCAACAGAACTGAAGTGGTGCTTGATACCATGATCATCACAAAAATTTAGAAAGAAAGTACTTTCAAATTACGTGTCGTTGTCGGTGATGATAGTCCTTAGTATCCCAAAGCATGTTATCATGTTTCTCTAGATCAACCTGTTCATATCCGAATCGTGAATGTTCTCCAGTGGCTCTGCCTCTACCCATTTAGTGAAGTTATCTGTGCCAACTAGTAAGTACTTTCAGTTTTTAGACGCAGTAGGTAGTGGACCCACAATGTCTAGTCCCCATTACGAGAATGTCCATGGGCTTATCACTAATTTCAGGTGGCTAGCAGGCTGGTGGACCATAGGAGAGTGCTTCTGACTTTTCTCACACTTGCGAATGTTAGCGCTTGCGTTCTTTTGCATATGAGGCCACCAGTAACCCTCCTTAATTGCTCGTAAGGCCAATAATCTCCCTCCTGCGTGACTCCTACAAATTCTCTCATGAAGTTCGCCAAGTATTTTCTCGGTGTCATGTGGGTGGATGCACTGGAGATAAGGACTTGTGAATGACTTCTTATAAAGTTTCCCCTCTAGGGAGAGGTAAAAGCGAGCAGTCTTGACCTTTACATGATGGGTCGACCTCTTATCGTGGGGCAATACATTGCTCCGTAGATAAGTGATGATGGGATCCATCCAACTGGGAGCCTTTTCTGTGAGGAGGACTTGCTCAGCTATGACTGCCTAGTCAGTACTTGGCTACGTGAGGAACTCTATTTAAATGGTTCTCCTTAAGTCAGAGTCAACTACCGAGCTCAGGGCTGCTAAGGCATTGATGTGACTATTTTTCTCCCGGGGGAACTATTGAATGTCTACCTTCTCAAATCCTTCCATAAGTACTCTTACCATGACGAGGTAGGCTACCATTTTATCATATTTGGCATTAAAGTCGCAATTTACTTGCTTAGAGACCAGTTTGGAGTCGCCGAACACCTGAAGGTGATTTTCCCTTGGTAGTTGGGCCTTGTGCAAAACAGCAATCAGTGCTTCGTATTCAACTTCGTTGTTAGAGGCCTTAAATCCCAATTTGATTCCTTGCTCGATGACAATATCTTCCAGAGTGATAAGGACGATGCCTATTCCTACCCTATTAGAATTGGAGGCTCCATCAATATATAGGGTCCAGTCATTACATTGTGCTTCCTCATTTATTCACTTCTCCATTCCCAATTGGTCGATTAGCTGGTCCCTTGTGAATTCAGTAATGAAGTTTTCTAGCACTTGTCCCTTAATCGTTGTTATTGGATGAAAGTGGATATCGAATCTCCCAAGTTCCACTGACCACTTTGAGAGTCATCCAGAGAGGTCGATTTTTTAAAGAATAACTTTGTAGGGGTAGGAAGTGATTACTATTATTGAGTGGGTTTCAAAGTAATGTTTCAATATCCTTGAGGAGACCACCATTGCATAGGTGAGCTTCTCTAGGGGTAGGTAGAGCTACTCTGCGTCCATAAGTGTCTTCTTGAGTGCTTTCCTCCCTCCTTTTTGCATAATAGAGCGTATCTTACAGTGTGGTCTGATACTGCAAGGTAAAGATATAGTGGGTCTTCATCCTTTGGAATCACTAACAGGAGTAGTTTGCTAAAGTAGGATTTAATCTCTTCAAAATCTTTTGAACAGTCATCATTCTATATGAGGCCTTTGTTCTTATTCAAGATCTAAAAGAATGGTCAACAACATTATGAAGACTTGGAGATGAAGCGATTGAGTCCTGTAAATATACCGATGAGCTTTTGAATAGCTCACAACATCTGAGGAGGTCGTACTCTAGGGATGGCATCGATTTGATCTGGATTGTCCTCAATTCCTCTTTTGCTGACTAAATAGTTCAAGAACTTTCTTAATTGGACACCGAATGAACATTTAATTGCATTAAGCTTCATCCGATACTTCTTGAGGATCTCAAAGGTTATGGCTAAGTTTGTGAGGTGGTTTACCTTACTCTCGCTTCTGACTAGCATATCGTCGATGTAGACCTCCATCGTGTCTCCCATCTATCTCTTAAACATCTTAGTGACTAGACTCTGATAAGTCGTCCCTGCATTCTTTAAGCCGAACGACATAACCTTGTAGTAATATAACCCAATGGGGTCATAAAGGATATTTTTCTCTGATTCGATTCGAACAACGAAATCTAATGGTAGCCAGAGTATGCGTCCATTCTTCCGTGCGTCGCCATAGCGTCAACTAATTGATTTATTTTAGGAAGCGAAAATCTATCTTTAGGACATGCTCTATTGAGGTCTGTGAAATAAACCCTCTAACTGTCGTTGCTCTTACATATCAACACTGGGTTGGACAACCATTTGGAGAACTGAACTTCCCTGATAGATCTTGCATCCAGTAGCTTCCCTACTTCGTTCTCCACTGCTTTAGCCTTCTTGGGGGCTTTCGAGAAGCCTTTTGAGTGTTCGGCTTGAAGGCCAGATCGACGTGCAGGCGATGGCAGGCTACATTGGGATCAATCCTTGACAAATCTTATTGTTCCCAAGTAAAAACATATAGATTTCTTATAAGGAAGGCAATCAATTCTTTCTTCTCTTAATCGGCGAGCGTGGCTCTGATAAAAAATTTCCTCTCTGGCAAGTCGTCATCAGCCCCAACTTCTTCTAGGATTTCAACAACCATGTCGGTGCGGTGTACCTTGGTCTCCTTCACCCCTAGTCAACTATATCATAATTTCTACTTAAAGGGTATGGGCCCCTCCTAGGCTTCCTCCTGTGCATCCTTTACCTCCTTCTTTTTTTCCTTCTTGGGGTGAATGGCTGCAATGAAGCACTTCCTGGCAGTTTCCTAGTCGCCACAGGTTTTGACCACGCCTTAGTCGGTAACACACTTCAAATTTTTGTGGTAGGTGGATAGTACGAACCTCATATCATGCAACTAACCTCTACCTAAGATGGCATGATATGTAGACTCTATATCCACCACTAAAAACTCAATTAGCTTGGAGATGTTGTCCACCCTGTATAGTAGGACTATCTTTCCTATTGCATCGTGATCCTCCCTTCAAAGTCGACCAACGAAACTATGGCTTCTTTAAGGTCGATGATATTCAGCTTCAGCCTGTGGAATAACTCCTTGTACATCACTTCTGATGAACTCCCTTAGTCCATGAGTAGCTTGTCAACATCCCAATTAGCAATTCTGAGGGTAATCACTAATGCGTCATGATGTGGAGTTCTCACTTCGACCAAATCTTCCTTTGTGAAAATAATATGCTTTGTATAGTCGACATCCTCTGGTTGCCGATGCTTACTAGCCTGGGTTTTGGAAGGGTCAATTTGAAATGCCTCAACAATGATAATAACCTTCTTCAGTTCCATTCGAACGACATTGCCTTGAATTTTTTTAAGGTTTGATGCCCCAGGGATTACCACGAACTCATGTCCCATGTCATCGCCAAGGATGTTGTCCATCTTCTGGTCACCATTAGCTGTGACCTTATTTAATTTCTTCTCTATGTACTCATTAAGGTGCCAAGCTTAGGCCAACTCCTCCAAGTGTGACTTCAGAGCCTTGCAATTTTCAGTCCTGTGGATGCCCTCCTTGTGGAAGGCGCATCTCAGCACATTGTTTCTTTTCGTTGGGTCTCCACATATCTTTTTGGGCCACTTAATGAACGATTGGTCTTTGATCTTGCTCAAGATCTTATAAATGGGTTCCTTGAAGACTGTGTTAACATCTTGGAACGCCTTGGAGGGATCAACCTTATTCTATTATTACCCCCGTTCTTGTTCCCCTTTTTTGGAGTGTGTCCATCCCCGATCTTCGCCATGCGGGTGGGCGCATTAAGGAAGGATCCTTTGGTTCCCGCGCGTCCCTCTCGGGAGTGCTTCGACCGGCGTCATTTGAGATGAGGTATAAAAATGTAGAGAGATTTAGAGCCGCCAGTCTATTTTACTCAAAATAGACAAAAGAAAAAAGGGAAGCCAACCCGAAAGATGGCATCCAAAGACATACTGGTGCGTGCGAAACTAAAATGATTCAAGAAGGGTTTGAAGGCTTAGTGACGAAATGGGAAGGTGTTAGGCACCCATTCCGCCCTTTCGGTCTCTCATGGATATTTGCTATTTTCCTTTATATTTCCCCCCGTGATATGTGTGCATGTGTATATATATAATGGAGGTAAGAATCCTCGACTTGTATCATGGAAAAGATAAAGCAAGTCATCCGTAGGAAGATATAAGAATAATATTAGAAAAATAAGATTTACGCGATTACCCCTACGTTGATCGTTATAATGGAATGATAACACATGTGGAGTAATACGTCACTAAGGCCAAGTATATAGAATATAAGAAGATTAGGTTTAGAGAGAATAGAAAATAAGAGAAAAAATAAGAAAAGGACTCGAGTCTTGGGTTTTACCCCGAGACACCTACGTAGCCTATAAAGGCATCAAAGTCCACGTAGTTCGCATACAAAACGAGGGGTGGGCTTTATCCCATAAATCCAAATGGGGGATCTCTTATTTGTGTGTGTGTGTGTGTGTGTGTGTAGAAAAAGTGTTTTAGTTGTAGAAAAGTGTGAGCGAAAGTATGAGAATCCCTATTTGGAATTTATGAGCAAACCCTTCTTTTCTTATTTTTTGGGTTTTATTTATATGAAAATAAGAGATGTGAAATAATACTAAATAAAAAAGTATATTAATATGTGTGAGATGAGATAATAAAAGTGCTAAGTAAGAAAACAAGTTATTGAGAATTTAAGAGAGAGTTTGAGAAAGTTGGACCTTCTTGAAGATCTTGAGATTGATCTTGAATGTTGGAGAGCAACCCTTGCACTTGGATGATGTTGGAGAGTGGCTAATTCACCAAGTTTGATGAAAAGGATGATGAAAAGTGGAAGTAAAAAAGTGATTTGGATGTTGAAATCGCGTTGCCTTCAAGAGAGTTTTTTGGGGTTCGTTGAGAGTGAATTTTATCAGATCTAGGATCCTCTTGAAAATGAGGTGAAGGCCCCCTTTTATAGGTTCAAGTCATTACCGATCGTCATAGACCCGTTCCTGCCTATCGGCACCTACCGATAGGCAGGGTCTTGAACCTACCATTTGGCAGTGCGCTTCAGGCTTTTTCGGAAAATCGACTGCCGAGGGTAAACCGTTGGTCAGAATCGTGCACGGGTCATACCATTGGATAGGTAATTTTGAGACCTTTGAAAGTTCTTTTGACCGATCCCAGGTTCGGGAGTTGATTTTGGGTCAAATATGACTCAGAAACATTTGTCGATCCATTGGACGGGGAATCATTCGGATGCAAACAGATCGTTCGTCTGTATGGTAAGTCCGAATCGTTCACGGGGTGGACCATTGGAAAGGTTAGGAGATGTACTTCTACATTCCAAAGCATTTGACCCGGTTTGGATAGTTGACTTTGGTCAACCGGGCCCGGGAATCATTCGGTGACCTCTTGGAGTCAAACAGATCGTTCGTCCGCATGGTAAGTAAGAATCGCGCACGGGATGGACCGTTGGAAAGGATATTCAGTTCCCTTTGAAGATTCATTCAGCCTCGGTTGAGATGAAGAGTTAACATAGGTCAAACATAGCCCGGGAGCACCCGGTGGTATCTGGGTCAAGTTTCGGACACAAACGGATCGTTCGTCCGCACGGTAAGTCAGAATCGCGCACGGGATGGACCGTTGGAAAGGGTATTCAGTGCCCTTTGAATATTCATTAAGTCTCAATCGAGATGAAGAGTTTGACTTTTTGGTCAAACTGAGCCGGGGAGTGCTCGATAGCTTCTAGGTCAGTACTCAGGATATGACCTGGGTTTATTGTGATGAAGGAAGGTACTAGGGACCTAAGAAGAGTTGGGGGTAATGGAATGGGGTGTCTACAGAGCCCCTCGATGGGAGAGTTTGGAACAAATAATGACCATCGAATAGACACCACATGATGCTTTTAAGGTAGTATGACCGATTCAGAGGGTCGAGGCCGATTCTAAAGACCTAAGGAGTGTGCTAGTGATGGAATGACGATCAAAGGTTTAGGTCGATTATGAGGACCTGAAGTGGTGTTGGAGGGGTGACCAATTTTATGGGTCAAAGTCGAATATTCAGGCTTAGAGTGAAGATCTAATAACCGAGGTCAATTCTGACCTAAGAGTGGTGATGACCAAGGACCGGGGTTAATTCTGACCCAAATCAGGTAACGATCCAAGACCGAGGTCAATTCTGACCTAAGAGTGGTGATGACCAAGGACCGGGGTCAATTCTGACCCAACTCAGGTGACTATCCAAGACCGAGGTCAATTCTGACCTAAGAGTGGTGACGACCGAGGATCGAGGTCAAATCTGACCCAACTCAGGTGACGATCCAAGACCGAGGTCAATTATGACCTAAAGAATGGTGACGACCGAGGATCGGGGTCAATTCTGACCCAATTCAGGTGACGATCCAAGACGGAGGTCAATTTTGACCTAAAGAGTGGTGACGACCGAGGATCGGGGTCAATTATGACCCAACTTAGGTGATGATCCAAGACCGAGGTCAATTATGACCTAAAGAGTTGTGACGACCGAGGATCGGGGTCAATTCTGAACCAACTCAGGTGACGATCCAAGACCGAGGTCAATTCTGACTTAAAGAGTGGTGACGACCGAGGACCGGGGTCAATTCTGACCCAACTCAGGTGACGATCCAAGACCGAGGTCAATTCTGACCTAAAGAGTGGTGATGAGCGAGGACCGGGGTCAATTTTGACGCAACTCAGGTGACGATCCAAGACCGAGGTCAATTCTGACCTAAATAATGGTGACGACCGAGGACCAGGGTCAATTCTGACCCAACTCAGGTGACGATCCAAGACCGAGGTCAATTCTGACCTAAAGAGTGGGAAGTGGTTGACCATTGATGACTAGGCAAATGTGGAGTGGAGGGCGAGGGCGCCTCTTGCTTTGGGGAGTGAGAAATCTTTTGATGCATTTGAGCCTATTGCGGATGAGCGGACCTTGCTGCAGGAGCCATCGTGTCATTGCTCTTCGAGAGTGAGTCCCGAAGGTTATGTAAGTAACCCGACCTTTGGCGTTCTTCTCTTTTTGGTGATTTTTCTTTCCTTCTTAACTTTTGATGAGACTTTTCTTTTTTCCAGTCTGATATTTCTTTGAAGAACATGCATGCCCGTGGGACGACGGGGCTCAGGGATGTCTGGGAGCATCTCCCACCTGTGGTGTGTTGGGTGGTCTCATCAGTGGGTTTCGGGAGGTTGGCATCTGCGCTGGATGAGATGCCTCGTTCGACATCGGTCTTGTGCGCTTTGGGAGAAAGATGGTGGGATACTACCCACACCTTCTATTTCAGCTTCGGGGAGATGACTGTGACTCCCATAGACGTGCAGTTGATACTGGGGCTGGATTTTGACGGAGAGCATATAGAGGTGGATCTCTCTTTACGGGTGAGACCTGAGGCAGTGCGTGCGGCACTTGGTGATGTAGGTAGGATAATTTCTGAGGATTCTATCCGGCAGTCCCTGCTGAAGGATGTTCTGCTGAGCAGGGTGATTGATGTGGAGGACGGGATGCAAGTGAGGCAGATGGCCCGATTATTTATTCTACTGGTATTGGGAGGTTTCATGGTGGCGTCTAGCGGCGACGTCGTCTATTTGTGGTTCTTGCCGTACCTGAGGATGTTTTCGAACATCCCCTTCTATGATTGGGGGAGTCTGACCTTGGCGACCCTTTACTCCTCTCTGGATGCATTCAGTCGGTGTTGTCCGTAGACTTTTACTAGGGACACGTACCTTCTTGAGATATTCTTCAGTTTACGCATTTCTTTTTATGCACTCTCATTTTCCTTTCATACATTCGTATTTTCCTTTCATGCATTCGCATTTTTCCTTATGCGTCATCTTTTTGTTTTGTGAATTCAGACGTGGTTCTACGAGGTGATTGGGTGCAACACCCCGCTGATTGCTTTGAAGGACGACATTGTTGGGGACTTTTGTCGATTGTATCAATGGCGTAAGGCCAATCGGCAGTTGAAGGGATCTCTCTCCCTGGAGGCGGTGCGTCGGGTCTTGAATGACCTGACCAGTGGTAGGGTAAGACTCTTTCCATTTCAGTCTTATTTTTTGCACCTTCTGATCTTGTATTGATTTATTCTCTCTTGGATATTTTCAGGTGACCTTTTATCCTTGGGGGACAGCCATTCAGGATGCGGGGGAGACCAGGGTGAACGCGCGGATGAGGCTTTTACTGGCGCATGAGTTTGTCCATTCCTGGTATCTCGAGGAGAGGGTGGTTCGTCAGATTGCTGAGGAGGAGGTGGTGGTGCCACCTGTGCAGCCTCCTACGTCTATGAGGCGGGAGCGACTGCTGTCGAAGGATGAGAGGATCGCGACGATGATCGGCGAGTCCTACTTGTTGTATACCGATACGGCTGCATCGTATGATTATATGGACTTTGTGACGAGCTGGTTGATGGCACCCAGCATATATGATGCCCTGCCTTTCCTTTCTACGAGTTCGAGTCGGGCGGTGGGTTCTTCCCACAGCGACGGCGGTCCGACGACATCTGTGGCGGCAGGGACCTCAGAAGTTCCTTTCGTGCGGTTGTACACTCCTTCGTACAACATTCGGCGGGCTGATGGAGGGATGGTGCCTATGTTGCACCATCCTCATGCAATGGATTCGGAGGAGTTGGGCTTGACATAGGAGGTCCTTCGACCTGCGGTATACTTTTATGTTCCTCTCTTTCTTTCTTTTCTGTTTTGGTCATTTCTGCTTTGATAATGATTTGGCCTTTCCTTGCAGCAAGTTCGGGTGTCGACCACTTGGCTCAGGGACATCAGAGACTGGATATCTTCAGCAACTGCTCATATTCGGGATGCGGTTCCTGTTCTTTCTCGCTTGGTGCCGTCTGCTTCGTCCGGAGAGGACTCAAGCTCGGGTAGTGGTGGTGCGTCATCTCGCCGTAGGGGGAAGAGAGCACGTTGCAGGGGTGGAAGCTCTTGAGAGAGAGAGAGAAATAATGTGGGTTCGGGCTGAGTGTGACACCCCGCCTAATTAAATACCGGGCGATCACTCCTTTATTAAATTAAATCAAGGTAAACAGTTGGTTCATTCTCAGCATCACTGTCGCTAAAAATACATTTTTTCAATTTAACACCCTAAATAATTAAGCTAAGTGTCAAAACCATTTTTATACATACATTCCAAATTTCAATTAACGAAAAAGATTAATTTATTTAAAAACAACATTTCTACAATTAAGAATCACACCACGATAAACCAAATAATATAATACATTCGCCAATCGAATGTCAACATATGAAACTAGAATCACAAATACATACTGAATAAATCCCATAGAACAATACTGGAAATAACTGAAATATAAATGTCCCAACAACAAATGAAATAATGGAAAGGGCGACACATGCCCAATAAATGAGAATGCTAGAAGTGGAGTCAATAAAGGAAGCCGTATACGCAAGTGACCTGCAACTCCCACCTAAGCTGCAGCACGTTCCTCTCAAAGGATCCTAAGCAAGACGCCCCTGTGGCTGGGCACCTGAAATATATACATATATATACAAGAGAGAGAGAAAGAGAAACGGGTCAGAGCCCGAAAGTGTGTTTGATTTAAAATACGTTTAGCAAGTATTTAAATTGATACAGGCCAATGCAACAACATATTACTGCGTCACTCTCTTGAGAAATACTCACCTCTCTTCTAATGTGCACACCTATCGCACTAATCTTCCCAACGGTTTGTTTTATCAATTATCGCACTAGTCTTTCTAAAAGATTTAACCTATCTTAGATTACTCGTAAGATTTGCAATTCACTATTTCCACTTTTTAAAAAAAATGTTCCAATTTGTAACCAAAGTTCTCTATTTTTAACTTTATAAAAACAATAAAGTTTCCAGTGACATATTATACTTTCTCAAAACAAGTATTTATAATTTGAGCCAACAACTATGTCCTACTTATCAAATCTCAGTGGGCAGTTTCAAATATCATAATCTCATATATATATTAACTACTCGTATAATATATATATATATATATATATATATATATATATATATATATATATATATATATATATATATATATATATATATATATAACATCACCCCGAATAAAACTATGGTGCGTGCATACTTCCACTATCCAAACCCCATACCACTCAAATCAAGGGGAATACAAATTCGGAATCACTCTCGAATTGTATTAACACATATACAAACAATATCGAGGCGAAGCATAGATTCCAAGTCTCTAAGAGGATGGCACATACTCGCGTCTCTTAGGACCGTCTGAACTATCAATTCGATAGCCTGTACCAAGGATATCTATCTTTTAGGGTACAAGTCAATATCCCCCATAAAGGTCCCATCGAGGTAAGACTGTCCCCGCGCGGTAACCTCAAGGATAGCAAGTAGCGCGGTATGTTTTTCACATGTATATAATATATGTACACACAATCATATAAATATACCACTATATCATATTAACATAGGTTCTTCACGTTACCCATAATTATACCATTTATCCTTAATTTCACATTTAGAGAAATACGTATAAGGTTTCGTTCCTAACCTTAACTCGAAGGGTTTTCTCACTCATTACCTGACACTCGTGGACTATATCCTCACAAATCTGAAATTCAGTAAGTGTCTTTATTAGGTTCCAATGTAACTCTCTTACGCACCTCACCCTTTAAATTTATAAATTCACCAACCCTAAAGTAAATGTCCCATAAATACCATTCTCGTTGAAGATTAAAGGTCCAAACATTTATTCCTATGCCCTACTGGTCCTCAATGTCTCCCAAATAATTTTATCAAGAATGCCCAAGAATTATATCACGACAATTTGAATTTAACTCATTTAAAGAGGGAATTAGGAGTCTGCCAGGAGGGGTCGATCGATCGAAGCTTGGGGCTCGATCGATCGAAGCTCTAGGCTCGATCGATCGATCAAGCAGGTCTGGGCAAAATTTTGCAGAATGCAGTTACGGGTTTCACTAAACTTCTTCATCCAAAACTATGTTTTTCCATTCCAATCGTCCCAAAAATCCTACTATCATCATTATAACATTATACCAGGTGTTTATAACGTAAAGCATGTGTATAACTATCATTAAACATGGATAATTAACTCAAAATCCCATCTAATCATCAAGAACCCTAGAGTTTTCCTTAATCAAGGTTCTAATATGTTTTTACGAAAAATTCCTTCTAATATATCATCAAAATTTTGTGGGTTATATTCCTCTATATGGCAAGGGTTCCAGAATTTCCATATAATCAAAACTACATGCATTATCCTAACACAAATTGAGTTTTCTTCCATAGTTTCCATCTCTAAACAATCCTAGACTAATATGAAGATTGCATTAACGAAAATATGCAAGTCAAATACTTGCCTGGGATTTTTGGTATGAAGATTCACGGCTGATTTTGGTATGGCTGCGTTCCTTGTCTCGCGATCTACGCGGTGGTGGTGGTGGCGGTGCAATCCGGTGGCTTTTTGGCCTTGAATTGCCTTGGAGCTCTCTCCTCTCTTCTCCAATGGCCGTCACTTGATTTATGGATATTCTAACCCTAAAAGGCTAACCTAATGGCTGATATAGGTTGCTGAAATTCGTGGGTTTAATTACCCAATTATGTAAAATGACTAAAATGCCCTCCCAGGGTACTAATTAGGCCTAAAAATGCTCCGAGACCCAAACTACACCCCCGGGTACACTTTTCTGACTATCTCGACCCTACCGGACGCGTTGGCGCACTCAAAACAACCATACGGACAACTTATAAAATATTCACTTTTTATTTAACCAAATTAGTCCCGACGTGACACGAGCACGTTCCGACTTAAATTTCCGAAATCGTCATTTAATTCACTCATGATATTCAATATAACCAATATAATATATTATTTTGCTCATTAGTAATATTCGACCAATTTCCCATAATTACTAACTCTCGTCACGTTAATAATTATAACATAATTAATTTCCGGATTTTTATTAAATAAATCATTCACATTAAATTTAATAAATCCCCAAATTAATATAGCATAAAAATACGGGGTATTACATACTTCCCCCCTAATAACGGAATTTCGTCCTGAAATTCGGAAAATAAGGTCTATCCGATAGCACTTCTGGTTATCCTTTTCCGTACACAAACTAACTACACATTACGGCGCTCAATTACTATAGCCCTTTCTTCACAGCAACATTGTTTTATATTCTCATTAGAGATACTTCACTTTGTGCTCCCAACCGACAACATTCGCATAAGTCACGCTTATACGTTATACATTTCATTATCTCACTAACATTAGGAGGCCGCACCCTACTATAGACAAATACTCAGATCATTCATATACAAAACTTCCATATTGAGAAAATATTACGAACATTTGATCACTCTTGCTCGCCTAATACAGTCGTGGAATTCTACCACATTTATCGGAAGTTTTCTTGACCGATCCAAAAATTCTGATTACCTACTCTCCTCTAATCATACGAAAGGAGAATAGTCGAGGTTCTTCCATAACAAAACCTTAATAAGTACCTTGTACGCGACAAACAGGTACGAGTCCTTCTATCGAGCATGGTTGAAATCACCGTACCAAGATTCCAAAATCTCCATCACGTGGCTCCCCTAATCTTTAATCACCATGCGCTTATTCCCTGGCTAAGGGTGATACATCCTACTCGAAATGAAATCTTATCTCCGCTGGTTCCTGAAATCCCATTTCAAAGGTGGGATTCACCAATCTCATCCTGATTCCGAAATTTATACTGCGCCGGACCATGCACTGGCGCGATCCTTACTTTCGAAGGAAGTCTGGGGCATACTAGTTAATATTGTAAGCCAGCCCAAAGGAATATCAATCACTTCCTCTCGGCGACTTAATTCACAAGTTCAGGATAAACCCTTGATCTTGTTTTGAGGATGGCAACCCATCCAAGGACTGTACCAACTTTACCGACCTCTTCCAATTTCAGGAATTTTCGATAAACACAAAATTATTTGTTTGATTCTCCGCTTTCAACCAAACCTTACTTATGGGCGGTGCATGTAGAGACTACTCACTACGTCTCGCTAAACATCGATTCTTTCCTTGAAATGTCTCACATTAAGTGACACGTAATACTCCCCTTCCTCCTTGGAGTATGCCGAAAGTTCCGACCCGTGCTCTTCTCTCCACGAAGCGCACTTCTGGATCTCTTATACCATACTAACATCCTTACTCTTTGTATGCGCAAGTCGCTCTCACACTTGACTAATAACAACTCCGCTCCGGGCGTTCTTCATAATCATTAAATTCTACTCTATTCAAGGAATACCAATTCTTGAACGGCTTCCACAACCTTCCAATCAAGTTAGGGCGTGTTATTCTAATTGCACACTTATGTATGGATTATCTCCCCTCATGTGACGTTTAATCCACTCTATCACTTCCACTTCGTCATACTATTCCCACAAACATATATTTCACACGTCTATTTCCACGTCCCTTCGATTCGGACCATTTTAACTGTAGTTAACCAAGATGCCCACATTTTTGCAACACTCCGACCGCCCTGGGAGAGCGAACGGCGTGCTACTCATCTGTAGAACTAACTAAATTCAACGGAATAGAAGGAATAGGGCATTCAAATTCCATGACAATAAAAGAGGAATAATAATTCACAACCTTTCTCAGATAAGTACAACAATTTTCCCAAATAGGTACAACAACTAAAGTAAATCACTAACGCTCTATTCATCAAAATAATTATAGGTCATCTCGTATGTATAGTATAAAGTTCTTTCCAGATAATCCCTGCTAAAAATCATTCCAACTCTTTATTCACTTTGTGTTCTGTACGCGGTTATGATATTCGGGTACTCTCAATCACCCTAGAAATCAGAATTCTTAAATTCTCCTTATCATAGTTCCACCCCTCAACTTGTGGGGATAACTTTCAATGTTTTCTACCACAAGATCCGGCTCCAATAACCTTAAAATAAAATTCAACTTCCAACTTACATACATAATTACTTGATCCCATTTCGACCAGGGTACCAAACTTGTGGAATAGTGACCAAACGTCTCCCTATTTCCAACCTTACGCTAAGTTTCATGCGTGGGATGTCTCGCAAAGCGAAATCCAAACAAGGAACCCCCCTCCGATACACTACTACCTAGCTTTGTCGGTCATCGAAATCCGTTAGGTCCTCCGTCCGTGGTATGTACCCCTTTATTCCGTCTCTTGACAGAAAAGTTACAATTCTCCCGTAATTATGCTTAATAAAGAACGTTTCACCAATTTCACTACCGTATTGGTTGATGGTAATAGCATTCCATAAACCTCGAATACATACAATCGGAATTCTCGAAATTCCTTTCCCTAATAATAGGGGTATAAAGATTAACTCCCACATCTCTAAAGGTTAAATATAACAATGCACTCTTCCTATCACTAAGTCCGGAGTGCTAAACATAATACTGAGTCAAATCTTTTCGCTCAACGGTAAATCTCGATACATACGGAATTATACTAACAAAGTCTATACATAAATTGGCATCGAATATCTCGAGCCCACTATCTCCTCCGGAGTCTATAGGATAGATAATATAAGTGCGAGTCCAACTTTCTTACGGGTAAGCCTCGCCAAAATAAACATGAAACATGTTGCACCAATGCAACTACTCCATTAGCCTCGCAATAAATGCCCACTATCATACTACCCATTTTTATAACATTTTAACAAAGATAAAATCATACTCGTATATCGCATCACTACAACAAGCAATCTCCATAAAGTATAAAACACTGTTAATATACTCACCCATCCTCCGCGGATAGCTCTAAAGAAAATCCCGCTACACTAAGGAAAAATATTCACACAATGGTAACATTTCTAATTATATGCATTAAACTCGTCACACATGCTAATCTAGAAATGATCAAAATATGGTGACTCGCTCGTGTAACATAAACACGCCTCATCCTTTGAAGATACAATATACATGTCTACCTTGACAATCTTCTTGACTTTGCAAATGGTTTCCGGACGTAACACGTCTACACAAACCAAACAATATTACTTTACTCGTTGCCTTTTACTAGGCACCGTATTCTTGCCCTTATACTTACTTTGGAACATATTATCGTGAGCGATCTCACTCCGCACAAAATACCTCAATACATAATTCACCTATCACCTGTCCTACTAACCAGGTTAGGATTGTCCTTTCCTCGGACATTAGTAGACTCGATTCCTGTTAACCATTCCGGTTATTCCATAGCCTTTTTAGGCCATAAAGATCATGTTACTATCTATACTAGTACTTACTGAATTTACCATCACTTGGTAATAATTTAACTGTATGAAGCATTTAAATGGTTTTCCTGATGTGTATTCACATCCTTCTGAGGTGCTATACCACCACCGTTGCATTCAGTCTCATTCTCAACTAAATTCTTCGATTCCTTTAACTTCCTCCACAAAGAAGCGTTATCATCTATTCTGACACAATATGACAATGTCAACCTCTGGATCGTTCGTCCACCAGAATTTCCTCCTCGAGCTTTATCAACTATTATTACGAGTTGGTCTTCCACTTGGAGTCGTTTCCCCCCACTTGTATCTACATCTTCTGATACAAAATTGGCTAACGGTTAAGATTCAAATTCACGAATGGACCCCTGATATGCCCTCCCTCGAAGAGTTCAGAACCACATTGGCTTCTCATCCTGAACAGTTAAGGAAGGAACATACGGTCAACACTGTACCTCAGGTTCTCCTATAGGCATAGCATTCCACTTCTAAAATTGGTGGTTGTCTCCAACCATTATAATTTCGTCCCGAAAACCAAGAAAATTTTTCTCTAAATTTTCACTTTTGGTTCGCCACACTCCGTTCTACATTTAAGCCTTTGGATACTTTACCGCCTTTGGTAAAGACACATACAATTTTCGCGTTTCTAAAATTTCCCGTTGATAGTCTCTACACGTTTTTGTAAAACGTTGGGTAAGTTTACCCCCGTACCTCATTTGACTATAACAACATTTGAAAATCATTATTGCACCTTAGTCGCCTTTCAAGTCTTGGCTTCTCGTGCCATAATGGAGGTGACCTCGACTACGATTGTCATCCTCGAATATATTTCCTAATCTCAACTGAGCCCTGCCTCCTGATGTACGCTTAACGGTCTTCTTCTGACATCCGTCATCGCTCGGCACACGCACACATCCGAATGAAATTAGAATTCACTAATGCATACACATTATAGCAGGAGAACGAAATCTCGCCAGAGGAATCGACAATCCTAAACATAGGGCTCTATAACAAACAAAGTAACGCTGAAAGCATAATAAGCCGTACAGATCCTAAGGACACTAGAACCTGATGCTCTGATACCACCTGTGACACCCCGCCTAATTAAATACCGGGCGATCACTCCTTTATTAAATTAAATCAAGGTAAACAGTTGGTTCATTCTCAGCATCACAGTCCCTAAAAATACATTTTTCCAATTTAACACCCTAAATAATTAAGCTAAGTGTCAAAACCAATTTTATACATACATTCCAAATTTTAGTTAATGAAAAAGATTCATTTATTTAAAAACAACATTTCTACAATTAAGAATCACACCACGATAAACCAAATAATATAATACATTCGCCAATCGAATGTCAACATATGAAACTAGAATCACAAATACATACTGAATAAATCCCATAGAACAATACTGGAAATAACTGAAATATAAATTTCCCAACAACAAATGAAATAATGGAAAGGGCGACACATGCCCAATAAATGAGAATGCTAGAAATGGAGTCAATAAAGGAAGCCGTATACGCAAGTGACCTGCAACTCCCACCTAAGCTGCAGCACGTTCCTCTCAAAGGATCCTAAGCAAGACGCCCCTGTGGCTGGGCACCTGAAATATATACATATATATACAAGAGAGAGAGAAAGAGAAACGGGTCAGAGCCCGAAAGTGTGTTTGATTTAAAATACGTTTAGCAAGTATTTAAATTGATACAGGCCAATGCAACAACATATTAGTGCGTCACTCTCTTGAGAAATACTCACCTCTCTTCTAATGTGCACACCTATCGCACTAATCTTCCCAACGGTTTGTTTTATCAATTATCGCACTAGTCTTTCTAAAAGATTTAACCTATCTTAGATTACTCGTAAGATTTACAATTCACTATTTCCACTTTTTAAAAAAAATGTTCCAATTTGTAACCAAAGTTCTCTATTTTTAACTTTATAAAAACAATAAAGTTTCCAGTGACATATTATACTTTCTCAAAACAAGTATTTATAATTTGAGCCAACAACTATGTCCTACTTATCAAATCTCAGTGGGCAGTTTCAAATATCATAATCTCATATATATATTAACTACTCGTATAATATATATATATATATATATATATATATATATATATATATATATATATATATATATATATATATATATATATATATAACATCACCCCGAATAAAACTATGGTGCGTGCATACTTCCACTATCCAAACCCCATACCACTCAAATCAAGGGGAATACAAATTCGGAATCACTCTCGAATTGTATTAACACATATACAAACAATATCGAGGCGAAGCATAGATTCCAAGTCTCTAAGAGGATGGCACATACTCGCGTCTCTTAGGACCGTCTGAACTATCAATTCGATAGCCTGTACCAAGGATATCTATCTTTTAGGGTACAAGTCAATATCCCCCATAAAGGTCCCATCGAGATAAGACTGTCCCCGCGCGGTAACCTCAAGGATAGCAAGTAGCGCGGTATGTTTTTCACATGTATATAATATATGTACACACAATCATATAAATATACCACTATATCATATTAACATAGGTTCTTCACGTTACCCATAATTATACCATTTATCCTTAATTTCACATTTAGAGAAATACGTATAAGGTTTCGTTCCTAACCTTAACTCGAAGGGTTTTCTCACTCATTACCTGACACTCGTGGACTATATCCTCACAAATCTGAAATTCAGTAAGTGTCTTTATTAGGTTCCAATGTAACTCTCTTACGCACCTCACCCTTTAAATTTATAAATTCACCAACCCTAAAGTAAATGTCCCATAAATACCATTCTCGTTGAAGATTAAAGGTCCAAACATTTATTCCTATGCCCTACTGGTCCTCAATGTCTCCCAAATAATTTTATCAAGAATGCCCAAGAATTATATCACGACAATTTGAATTTAACTCATTTAAAGAGGGAATTAGGAGTCTGCCAGGAGGGGTCGATCGATCGAAGCTTGGGGCTCGATCGATCGAAGCTCTAGGCTCGATCGATCGATCAAGCAGGTCTGGGCAAAATTCTGCAGAATGCAGTTACGGGTTTCACTAAACTTCTTCATCCAAAACTATGTTTTTCCATTCCAATCGTCCCAAAAATCCTACTATCATCATTATAACATTATACCAGGTGTTTATAACGTAAAGCATGTGTATAACTATCATTAAACATGGATAATTAACTCAAAATCCCATCTAATCATCAAGAACCCCAGAGTTTTCCTTAATCAAGGTTCTAATCTGTTTTTACCAGAAATTCCTTCTAATATATCATCAAAATTTATTGGGTTATATTCCTCTATATGGCAAGGGTTCCAGAATTTCCATATAATCAAAACTACATGCATTATCCTAACACAAATTGAGTTTTCTTCCATAGTTTCCATCTCTAAACAATCCTAGACTAATATGAAGATTGCATTAACGAAAATATGCAAGTCAAATACTTGCCTGAGATTTTTGGTATGCAGATTCACGGCTGATTTTGGTATGGCTGCGTTCCTTGTCTCGCGATCTACACGGTGGTGGTGGTGGCGGTGCAATCCGGTGGCTTTTTGGCCTTGAATTGCCTTGGAGCTCTCTCCTCTCTTCTCCAATGGCCGTCACTTGATTTCTGGATATTCTAACCCTAAAAGGCTAACCTAATGGCTGATATAGGTTGCTGAAATTCGTGGGTTTAATTGCCCAATTATGTAAAATGACTAAAATGCCCTCCCGGGGTACTAATTAGGCCTAAAAATGCCCCGAGACCCAAACTACACCCCCGGGTACACTTTTCTGACTATCTCGACCCTACCGGACGCGTTGGCGCACTCAAAACGACCATACGGACAACTTATAAAATATTCACTTTTTATTTAACCAAATTAGTCCCGACGTGACACGAGCACGTTCCGACTTAAATTTCCGAAATCGTCATTTTATTCACTCATGACATTCAATATAACCAATATAATATATTATTTTGGTCATTAGTAATATTCGACCAATTTTCCATAATTACTAACTCTCGTCACGTTAATAATTATAACATAATTAATTTTCGGATTTTTATTAAATAAATCATTCACATTAAATTTAATAAATCCCCAAATTAATATAGCATTAAAATACGGGGTATTACACTGAGTCCCATTGTTTTTTGCTTTTTCTTTTTATTTCCTGCAAAATTGATGTAACACATAACACAAATTGATGCAATGCAATGGAGTTTTTTATTATCCTTTATTTAATGATGAATACATGCACATGCGCTTTTTACTTTGCTGCTGAGACCGTAAAAATGAATATTTTTGGAATTTTTTGAAGTAAAGTTTTTTTTAAAAAGGGGGAAATTTTATAAGGAGAAAAAGGGATTCTAAAATTCTGTTGAGAATGTCAATTTATTTTTATTGAGTTTTCTGATTTGATAAAAGAGGAAAAAGAAGGAAATTTCTAAAAATGGGGGGGTTACCGATCGGCAAGCACCCTGACCTGCCTATCGGCAGTTCAGTCCAATCCCATCAATTCGAAGCTTTGATTGGTACCCTCTTCAGCCTTTGGTACCTTGTGGGGTAGGATTCCCTCCGATTTCTGTAGGGATTGTGTCCCTTGAGAGGGTTCTTAAGTATAAAAAGGGGTAAGGGCGGAGTGTTTTCATCACACCTTTGCATTTTCACTTACTTACCTACTATCTCTTAGCCTTGCAAGATGGATCTCCCTGGTAGCATTGAGTTTGTCAACTACCTCGAAACTTTGGAAGCAATATGCTCTTATAATGTCGACTACGAAGCTTTCAACATGCGTCGAGTCTCCCTGTAGCGCAATTGACCTCTTAAGTGGAACGTGCTGACAGCGGCGGTATAATTCTGGTATCCCCAAGACCATGTATTCCGCTTTGGGTTGGAAGGTTTGTCCTACCTATGAGGAATTTTTCGCTATACTGGGTGTAAATCCCAGTGTTGCTGCGGCTTTGCCCGAATTTTCCCGCTCTCCCAGGGATTTGTTGGCCGGTATTCTTCATATTTTTCCTTCGGCGGCTAGATCATTGGTAGCTGGAGGAATGATCTTCATCCCGACAGTGTTGCAGTTCGTGCGTTTGCGAGAAGTAGATGATGTTGACCATACTGGAGCCGTTCTTCTGGGTCTAGTTTCCAAATTGCTGCTGGTGACTGTAGAATTACAGGTGGACCCACAGCTTGCAGCCATTATCTCATGTATGTCATACCGTCGCAATCCTGTGGCGGTGATACTGGCAGAGACCCTGAATGGCCTGGATGCCTGGAGAGAAGGTCGTTCGGACTTTTTGAGGGGTAGCCTTGTGATGATGTTCATGTGGTTGTCTGAAAGATTCCGCTTGGCCACTCCTCCAGAGTATCTCTTGTCGGCCGTACCCAACTTCTTTTCACGCTACTTCATTAGTGTTGGCCTGTATGTTAAGAACTGGGAGAATTGGCTTGTGGAATATGGGGCTCGTGGTCTGTATTGGCCAGTGCCTTGGTGGGGGCAGTTACAGCCTGTTCTGGAGCTAGGAGAGTATTCATATGTGCGGCTGGTTGGTCTCAGGCAGACCTCCTTTTATTTCCCTTGGCGGCTTCTGCGCCACTTTGGCTGGGCCCAGGTCGTGCCACCTCGAATCTCAAATTTCTTTTCGGTAGAAGATTTGACTGAGAGCTTGCGTCTGTTTCTTGGATCTTTGTGGGAAAATCGGCGTCCGTTGACCCGTCCCTCTCAGTCTATCGGGAAGGTTCTGCATGTCCCCAAAGATTATATGAAGTGGCTGTGGAGGAAAGTAGTCAGCAAGATGTTGGCAGTGGATACTGGAAAATGATGGTTTATTTTATCTAACACCATGGAAGGGGGTGTTGTGGTCTTTTCGAAGATGGTTAAGGCTCATCGATCCATGGAATGTTTATGGCACTCTATTCAGGCAGGGGAAACTTGAGGACCTCCGGATGTAGATGATGAGGGTGCAGGCTCCTCTGGTGGCTGTGGGTAGGACTCCTGGGGAGTTTATTTGTGTAATAGATATGGGGATTTTATTTGGCTTCTTATGGTAGTGGGGGAAGGGAGTTATCCGTTCCTTTTTCTTATTTGGCTTCTTATGGTAGTGGGCATACATAATCCTTTTGCTCAAGTATTCTTTAAAATGAACCGCCGTTCTCGGAGGTAAGAAAAAAATAGTATTTTGTGAAAAAAGAAAGGGCCGCACTCATGTGAGGTGCGTGAGTTGCCTACGTACCTCTGGGGTTTTTGAAAAAGTTTTTTTATCTGTTTGAAAATAGTTTTTTGCAGAGGATCAGGCCCACGTAGTTCTGGGTAGAGGGAAATGAAGAGTTTTTTTTTAGAATAGAAGGAGGATGAGAAGAGTCGTAGCGCGCCGAGATTTCGGACTAGGGGTAGAATTTCTTGAGACGGTCCAGATTGACTGGACGAGCCATCTCTTCCCCATCTACGTCAGTGAGCATGGCGGCACCGTTGGATAAGATTTACTTCACAATATAGGGGCTGCTCCAATTAGGCTTGAATTTCCCTCTAGAGTCCCAGATGGGTTCTATTATCTCTTTGAGGGCTAAATCCCCCTCCCAAACACCGCGGTCCTTGACTCTCTTATTTAATGATCGCGTTATTCGGCGATGGTACCCCTGTATGTGGTAAAGATCTTTTCTTTCATCTAGGAGGGCTAGCTCATCAAGACGGCTTTGGCACCAGTCTTCTTCGCTAACTTTATTTTCGAGCATGACGCGTAGCGAGGGTATTCCCATCTCCACGGGTAGGACTGCTTCCATGACGTAGACCAGGGAGTAAGGGGTAGCCTCAGTAGAGGTTCGGATTGAGGTTCGATAGCCCCAGAGGGCGTACGGGATCCGGTCGGCCCAATCCCTACAACTTTAGATCATCTTGTTGATGATAGCTTTGAGGTTTTTGTTGGCGGTTTCAACTGCACCATTGGTCTGAGGTCAGTAGGGAGAAGATTTATGTCTCTGAATCCCATACTCATTGACTACTTCTGTGAATTCTGCTTTGAAATGCAACCCGTTATCTGACACTAGCTGGTGCGGAACCCCATATCGACAGATGATGTTTTTCTTGAGGAATTTGGCCACTTTCTTGGCATTCAGTACTGCGTATGACTCAGCTTCGAACCATTTGGTGAAGTAATCAATGGCAACCATGTTGAACTCATGTCCGTTTGAAGCCTTTGGTGTAACCTTCCCTATAATGTTGATACCCCAGGTGGAGAATGGCCAGGGAGAGGTCATGTTGTATAATTCTCACGGAGGTAGGTGTTGAAGATTGGAGAACTGTTGGCATTTGAGGCATCTCCGGACATAGCCGGTGCAATCTTGGGTCATGGTGGTCCAGTAATATCCCTTTCGGATGATCTTCTTGGCAAGCCTGTGATCGTTCATGTGGGGTTCGCATTCCCCGCTGTGGATTTTCTGCATTATTTTCTCAATCTCAGCCCCTGCGATACAGTGTATATGAGTTCCATCGAAATTCCTCTTGAGTAAGGCTTTATGACAGATGGTGTACTGGGAGGCCAGTCTTTGGAGAGTCATTCGATATTTCTTGTTGGAACCCTCAGGATACCTACCATATTTGAAGAGGCACCAGATATCATAGTACCAGTAATCGGCTAGTTTTGGATCTTCGGTGGAGACAAGCTTAATATGGTAGCAATGGGTCGGTTTATCTTGCTTTTGAACTAGGAAGGGGGTCATTATTATTCCCTCAGGCATGTCGACCATGGAAACAAAAGGTAGCGAGAGCATTGGCTAGATGATTCTTTGCTCGGGGTAGGTAATGGAAGGTGATATCTCAGAACTGGGAGGCTAACTCTTCTAATTGGGCATGAAAGTGTTGGAGCTTTTCGTCCTTGACTTTCCATTTTCTGAGCACTTGATCGATGATGAGGGCAGAATCCTCGTAGACATCAAGGTATTGAATACCTTTTTTGAGAGCAACTTTGAGGCCCACTGTGCATGCCTCGTATTTCGTCATGTTGTTGGTGCAAGGGAAATCCAATTTAATGGCGATGGGAGCGTGGGAGTCATCCGGGGCGATCATAAGTATCCCAATGCCATATCCCTTTTTGTTGACAGCGCTATCAAAGAACATTTTCCATCGAAGGCGGTCTTGAGTGGTGCAGAGGATATTTTCATCTGGGAATTCGGAGACGCGAACATCTGCTTCTTTTACAAGGTAATCGACGAGGTAGTCAGAGATGGATCTTCCTTTAATGGCTTTCTGTGTGACATATACGATGTCTAATTCAGTTAGGAGCATCAACCATCGGGCCATTCGACTGGATAAGGCGGGTTTCTCAAGCAGGTATTTGATGGGTTCCATTCGGGATACAAGTTTGATGGGGAAGGCGAGCATGTAGTGTTGCAACTTTTAGGTGACCCAGACAAGTGCGACACATGCCTATTCTAAAGCAGTGTAGTTGACCTTGTACCTGGATAATTTGTGACTGGCATAATAGATGGATCTTTCTTTGCGGGAGTCTTCAAGGTATTGGGTTAGCAAAGCCCCAGCTACAGTGTCAGTTATGGTTAGGTATATGAGAAAAGGGAGACCAGGCTGTGGTGGCATGAGAACTGGAGGTTGGGTCAGGTATTGTTTGATTCGGTCAAAAGCTTCTTGGCACGCCTCATTTCAAATCTTGGTTGAATCCTTTCGGAGGAGCTTGAAAATAGGTTCACAGATGGAGGTTAGCTGGCTGATGAACCGACTGATATATTGAAATTTCCCAAGAAAACCTCGGACTTCTTTCTCTGTTCGGGGTGGTGGCATCTCAAGTATGGCATTCATCTTTACAGGATCTGCTTCTATCCCCTTCTCACTGACCATAAATCCCAAGAGTTTTCCCTTTGTAACGCCGAAGACACATTTCTGTGGATTGAGTCTCATCTGATATTGTCCCAGTCGTTCGAAGAACTTTCGGAGAGCGAGAACATGACCTTCTCTAGTTTTGGACTTGATAATCATATCATCCACATAAACCTCGACCTCCTTGTGAACCAGATCATGCAGGATGGTTGTGGTAGCCCTTTGGTAGGTAGCCCCACAATTCTTGAGACCGAATGGCATAACGGTGTAGCAAAAGGTTCCCTATGGGGTGATGAATGCAGTTTTTTCTTGGTGGTCTGGGTGCATCTTGATTTGGTTGTATCCGGCAAATCCGTCGACGAATGACTTGAGAGCATGACTGGATGTGTTTTCCACGACCATGTCGATATTGGGTAGCGGATAATCATCCTTTAGAGAAGCTTTGTTTAAATCTCGGTAGTCTACACACATTCGAACCTTCCCCCCTGATTTCGGCACAGGTACAACGTTGGCCAGCCATGTGGGATATTTGATCACACGAATGAAGCCCACGTTCAATTGTTTAACCACCTCTTCTTCGACCTTGAGCGACCATTCACTGCGGAGCTTTCTTAATTTTTATTTAACCGGCTTATAATATGGAAGAGTGGGGATCTCGTGATGAGCTATTTTAGGATCAATGCCGAGCATATCACCGTAGGACCATGCGAAGACATCCACGAATTTCTTCAGCAATTCTTCGAGTTATGCACGCTCATGCTCGTCAAGGGTGTCCGCTATCCTAATCTCACGCAGTTGGCTACTAGAACCAAGATTAATAACAACGGTCTCTTCTTCATTAACTTGAACGCGGTTATGTTGTTTATTATTAACCTTATTTAAATCAGTTAAGAATTGTTCATTTGCAAAATCATCATCATCAAAAGTTCGATTAGAATCGAAACAATTAATGTAAGGCACAACAAGATAATCAAAATCTTCATTTATTTCATTGATAGGAAAAACAGCATTGAGAACCTCATCAAAAGAGGTCTCGATTACATTTGAACAAGGATAGACAGTAGAAGAAGAAATAGAGTAAACATTGGGGTTAGGGGGGATTTCAAGAGGTAGAACTGGCGCAGCATGCCAGTTGAGGAGAGGTGTATCAACAGCTTTAATCACATGGGATGGATCCATTGATGTAGTGCCTAAATGAACCATGCAGAGTTCCAGCCCCAGTATCTGTAAGTTGAAGGAATCTTCAGAATCACTTTCCTCAGTCTCTTCGGTATCTTTGATGAGCGGTTGTACTTGGTGTTTGAAACTTTCGGCCCATGGGTAGCTGTCTTGGAAAAAGATCTCCATTCCAGGCTTCATCTTCTTATCTGTGTGGTCATACCATGGTTCTGGAAAATCACAAAAGGGTAAGCCCTCACCTTCTTTGATGAATCGTTCATTTAAGGAGTCTCCTGAGATAGTTCGGGTGCAGTCTAATCTTCTATTCGGTCGAGACTGGTGGATCATTCTGAGCTCTTGTTCTGATGGTTGATACCCCAAGCTGCATGGAGGGAAAGCTTTCTTCAGTTCGATAGGCTCAAGTATCCCTTGCTGCCTTTGCCCTAGCCCCAGTCCGGGCATGATATGCATGTCTTTGAACATCTGAATCACATTGACATTGCCATGAGGGTCATATTCTGGATAAACCATTTCTTTGAAACCATCCCCCACCGGGAGTAAGAGTGGCTCAACTCGGAATCCTGATAGGAGCATATCATTTGACCCGTGCTGTATCTCAAGGATTGGACTACTGGTGCTTGCACCCTCGACATTTCCGTCGTCGCCCAAAATGGTGACGACTCACCCGTCAGCGAAGAACTTCAATTTCTGATGGAGTGAGGAAGACACACCCTTGATATTATGGAGCCAGGGGCGTCCGAGCAACAGGTTGAAACAAGCTGGGATGTCTATGACTTGGAATTCAATGAGGGGGTTTATAGGGCCAATCCCTATTATAAGTTTTATGGATCCCATCACCTCACGACGGGTATTATCGTAGGCACGTACGGCGGCGGAGGTTGGAGAGAGGTCGCTTTCTTTCAGGCCTAAACACTTGAAGGTTCTTAGAGGGCAAACGTTCAAGGAGAATCCGTTATCGACAAGGGAGAGTGGCACGGCCTTCCCCATAACTTTGACGGAGATGTTGAGTGCATGATTGTGATTCGACCCAATTCTAGCGATTTCTTCTTTAGAAAATGATAGCATTCGGGTAGAGGTCAAGGATCTGACCAGATTTACCGCCTCTTCTGGTGTGGTAGAAGGAGGAACTATAGGTCCAATGAGCAATTTGATTAAAGCATTTTTGTGTAGCTGGGAAGACATGAAAAGTCCCTATAGAGTGATGTTAGCTTAAGTCTTCTTCAGTTGATCGAGGATCTTGCTCTCCTCAATGGTCATCTCTAGCATAGGAAGGTTTTCAACGCCCTTCCCCTTGTCATTTGCTGGTAGTGAGCTTGGAACCTGGTAATGTCTCCCTGATCTGGTCATGTGATTTACTGAAGAAGGAAAGAACATGAATCCTGTTTCCTCGTCAATCTCAGGTTGTTCTGTCACCCTGTTTATTTCTCCGAGTAGTTCTTCAAATAATATCATCCCACATATATCGGCTATTGGGCCAGTTCTGCTCGAATCTTCGAATTCTTCCCCCCATCCGGTGGTAACAATTATGTCTTTCCACGTAAAGTCGATGCATTCCACAACTTCAACTACTTCTTCATACAAGTTCTCCCATTCTGTGGGGATATGTGTGATTGAAGGGACCAAACGCCCTTGTAGCTTCAAAGTGTGAAGTAACCCGATGATACCGCAAATGCTATTGGTTTGCTCGAATAATTTTGCCATAGTCTGGACAACATCATCTAAGCTGACTTCGTCGGTTGGTACCACCCACTTGTCTGAATCTCGGGCCCATTTTCGTGCTTCCAAGAATAGTGTACTGAATCTCTGTCAATCGATGATCATCTGTGAGGACAATTTTAGTCCGAACTCTAGGAGTTGGTTTAACACACCTGACAATTCCATACTTCTATTTTCAGAACTGGTACGAACAGTGATGCATGCTCTGGTAAGGAGTGAGAGTGCCTGATCAGCAAGGCTAGTAGGGCGTAGGAGGAAACATGGGCAAATTTGAAGAGGTTTAGGAGAGTATATGGGTGTGATTTGAGTTGAGGGATCAAAATATGGGTTTTCTTCTAAGAAGATGGCATTGGCATGATTTGGGAGTAGGTTGTGAGTAGTGTTCGGCTTAGGATTAGCTGGTGGGGTGATGGTACCCCGACCAATAAGATCTTGAATTATCTTCCGAATGTGAAAGCATTGGTCGGTGGCATAGCCGACAGTTTGGTGAAAGGCACAATGAGCATCGGTCTTAAAATTTATTGGGAGTGGATTTGGCAACGGACGTGGATCCAAGGGTTTGATGAGGTTTCGACTTAACAGGACTTGGTAAACTTTGGAGAGGGGAGCATGGAGCTCAGTGTATTCCCTTCGGATGGGGGAAGGGCGACTTTATGGTGCCCATGATGTGGTTGGTTGAGAGATGTTGTTGATAGTTGAAACTGTAGCACTGGTAGGCTTGTCATACTTTCTAGGGGTGAACTGTCCGAACACCTTTTTCGGTTCAACCTCTGTTTTAACAAGGCTTTCCTCGATTTCCACTCCAACTTCCCTGAGAGCTCAGAAGTGGGGATAGTATTGTCCTCCCATCGTCGCTTGAACATGGGGCAGGAAGTTATTCTTTACTATGCTGACTTGTTCTTCCTCGGATGGCCGATTAGCCGTGGTAGCTGCCTGTTCCCTCCACCGGGTTATGAAGTTACTGACTGATTCCCCAGGGTTTTGGTTGAGAAGCTCTAAATCATGATGGGTGACCTCAAGCTCTTCGTTGTATTTGTACTGCGACATGAATTCTCGGGCTACATCCTCCCAGCTATGGATTCTGGTTTCCTCAAGAGATAAAAACCATCGAAAGGTACTATCCTTCAAAGTTTGCAGAAACAATTGGGCCATCACTTCTTCCGAACCCCCTAGTAGATTCATGGAACGATGATAACTGTGAAGATGAACAATTGGGGGTCCACTCCCTCCGAACTTCTCGATATTCGGCATCTTGAATTTCTCGAGTAACCTCTCTTTAGGATAAAGAGACATGTGGGTGTAGTCCATGTAATTCCCAGAGATCCTGATTTGGTCAAACTTCTTGGTGAGCATCTTGAGATCCTCATTGACTTTATTCAACTCCTCCTCCTTTGGATCAGCGACCACAGGTAAGTTAGCCATAGGCTAGGAATTGTTTGGCATTGGAAGTTGGGCAGGCGGTGGCCCATTGGTAGGAGGGGCATGTGAAGCGTGCTGATATTCTTCCGGAACCCAGATAGGCTCGGGTGGACCCATAGCATGAGGTAATAGGGCCTCGGTCTCTTGAGTAATAGGAACTTGGTTTTGTTTCATTTCTCGGACCTCAATTTGGAGGTTGTCAATCTTGGACACGAGCTGAGCTAGGACCGTCGTCAGATCCGGCTGTATGACTGGTGCTTGATCTGTATTCTCCATGGGAAGTGGATGGATTCCGGACTCGAAAGAAGTAGTAGAGTAACGGACGAAACTCCGAGGTGATTTTACTGAAGACCGAAGCCAATAGGGAGCCAAGCCAAGGGCTTGTAATCTACCTGAGAAGGCGTAGGATGAGATTTATTTTTTGAGAAAAAGGAAGAACTATTTTTGGATTTTTAATAAAGAAGGGAGAAATGTTTTGGATTTTTGATAAAGAAGGGATAAATATTTTTGGATTTTTGATAAAGAATGGAGAAATGTTTTTGGATTTTTTGATAAAAAAGGGAGAAATGTTTTTGGAGACGGAACTCAACATGATTATTACAATTATTATGTTCTCACTTTTATTTAATTCCCCTAAATGTAATGTCGGACGGGAATCGAGCCTGGAAAAGTGGGTTTTTTAATATATGCAAAGCTACGGATGGACTAGTAACCAGGCTCACGGATAGGGTCCCGTTTTAAAAATGCACGAAAATTGGGCGGCAGGCTGACCCAAAATTTTGGCAGAGTTTCAGGTTAAAACTGACAATCTAAAGTGCGTGTCCTAGTTTTGACACCTATATACGAGTATGCAGTTGGTTGGGTGAATTGGCATGGGTTCCCCCCTTTGGCGTGACTTCCACGATATACATCTTTCTCTTGCGGGAAATCGGTACGTGTGGACAAGACATTTGATATACCTGAGTGTACGTGAATTGCCTCACCATATACGTCGTGGGGACGATACGTGTGAGGGAGAATTAGATATACTCGGCGTACGTGAACGAATTCCCTGCGATATACCTCCCGTCATGACTTCGGTTAAGCGGTACGATGTGGGGGAACCGTTCAATATACGTCGAAGGTACTTGGCCAATGGAAGGTGATAGTCATATCGCTTAGGCTAACTGTGACCTGCTGGACCAGCGCCCATCACGAAGTGACCCTCTAGTTACTGGGTAAAATTTGGTCAATAGCAATGCTCTTTGGTGATGTTGTGTGAATCATGCATGATTCTATTATTAGTATCTTATGATGAGAATGCCTTTCTTGATTATGCCAAATAGGGAGCAAAGTACAAGTACCCAAAAAAGGTACACCAAGTATGGATGGGTGATACGTGCAACATGTGGATATATGTGATCCTAGGTGCACGTGGTGTGAAGTGTACATGGAGAATTTTCTACAAGTGTGTGAACATTAAGCATAAGCATGGGATACACATGGAAAAGGGGAACATGCAGATATAGGGGGAACATGCAGATATAGGGGAAACATAAACAAATATAACATCCATGTAAATAGAGTCAAGCCCACAAAACAAACATGTCACAAATCCCCAACGAAGTCGCCACTGTGTCCATCCCCGATCCTCGCCATGAGGGCGGGCGCGTGGAGGAAGGATCCTTCGGGTCCCGCGCATCCCTCTCGGAAGCGCTTCGATCGGCATCGTTTGAGATGAGGTGTAAAAATGTAGAGAGATTTAGAGTCACCAGTCTATTTTACTCAAAACAGACAAAAGAAAAGAGGCAAGCCATCCCTAAGGAAGGCATCCAAAGATATACTGGTGCGTGCGAAACTAAAATGATTCGAGAAGGGTTTGGAGGCTTAGTTACGAAATGGGAAGGTGTTAGGCACCCATTCCGCCCTTTCGGTCTCTCATGGATATTTGCTATTTTCCTTTATATTTTCCCCGTGATATGTGTGCATGTGTATATATATAATGGAGGTAGGAATCCTCGACTTGTATCATGGAAAAGATAAAGCGAGTCATCCGTAGGAAGATATAAGAATAATATTAGAAAAATAAGATTTACGCGATTACCCCTACGTTGATCGTTATAATGGAACGATAACGCATGTGGAGTAATACGTCACGAAGGGCAAGTATATAGAATATAATAAGATTAGGTTTAGAGAGAATAGAAAATAAGAGAAAAAGTAAGAAAAGGACTCGAGTCTTGGATTTTACCCCGAGACGCCTACGTAGCCTATAAAGGCATCAAAGTCCACGTAGTTCGCATACAAAACAAGGGGTGGGGTTTATCCCATAAATCCAAATGGGGGATCTCTTATTTGTGGGTGTAGAAAAAGTGTTTTAGTTGTGAGAAAAGTGTGAGAGAAAGTATGAGAATCCCTATTTGGAATTTATGAGCAAACCCTCTTTTTCTTGTTTTTGGGTTTTATTTATATGAAAATAAGAGATGTGAAATAATACTAAATAAAAAAGTATATTAGGATGTGTGAGATTAGATAATAAAAGTGCTAAGTAAGAAAATAAGTTATTGAGAATTTAAGAGAATTTAAGAGAGAGTTTGAGAAAGTTGGACCTTCTTGAAGATCTTGAGCTTGATCTTGAATGTTGGAGAGAAACCCTTGCACTTGGATGATGATGGAGAGTGGCTAATTCACCAAGTTTGATGAAAAGGATGATGAAAAGTGGATGTAAAAAAGGGATTTGGATGTTGAAATCTCGTTGCCTTCGAGAGACGTTTTTGGGGTTCGTTGAGAGTGAATTTTATCAGATCTGGGCTCCTCTTGCAAATGAGGTGAAGGCCTCCTTTTATAGGCTCAGGTCACTGACGATCGGCATAGACCCGTTCCTGCCTATCGGCACCTGCCGATAGGCAGGGTCTGGAACCTGCCATTTGGCAGTACGCTTCATGCTTTTTCGGAAAATCGGCTGCCGAGGGCAAACTGTTGGTCAGAATCGAGCATGGGGCATACCTTTGTAAAGATAATTCAAAGACCTTTGAAAGTCCCACTCCCGAGTTCGAGAGTTTACTTTGGGTCAAATATGGCTCGGAATCATTTGTCGGTCCATTGGACGGGAAATTATTCGGACGCAAACGGATCGTTCATTCGTATGGTAAGTCTGAATCGCGCAAGGGGAGGACCATTGGAAAGGTTAGGAGATGTACTTCGACATTCCAAAGCGTTTGACCCGGTTTGGAGAGTTGTCTTTGGTCAACCGGGCCCGGGAAGCATTATGTGACCTCTTGAAGTCAAACGAATCGTTCGTCCTCATGGTAAGTCGGAATCGTGCAAGGGATGGACCGTTGGAAAGGGTATTCAGTGCCCTTTGAAGATTCATTCAGCCTCGATCGAGATGAAGAGTTGACATAGGTTAAACATATCCCGGGAGCGCCCGGTGGCCTCTAGGTCAAGTTTCAGACACAAACGGATCGTTCGTCCGCATGGTAAGTCAGAATCGCGCACGGGATGGACCATTAGAAAGGGTATTCAGTGCCTTTAGAAGATTCATTCAGTCTCAGTCGAGATGAAGAGTTTGACTTTTTGGTCAAACTGAGCTGGGAAGTGCCCGATATCTTCTAGGTCAGTACTCGGGACATGACCTGGGTTTGTAGTGATGGAGGGATGTATTAGGGACCTAAGGAGGGCTGGGGGTAATGGAATGGGGTGTCTACATTGAGTATCACTCTTCTCTGCTCCTTTGGTTGTCTTTGCTCGCCCATTGTCCCCTACATTAGAATGAACCACATCTTCCACCTTGGTGTATTTCTCAATACGAGCCATGAGGTCGTCAATAGTGATGGTTTCTTTCTTAGTTAGGGATTGGTGTAGAAAAGAGGTGGTCGACATATCGATTTTGACAAATGCAATGACAACCTTCTCCGAGCAATCCTCGACCTCGTTGAAGACTTACCAATACCTTTTGGCATAATAAAGGCTCTCTTGTGGCTTTTTCTTTATCATGAGCAGTGCATCCATCCGCTTAGGGTGGGAGCTACTGGTTATGAAGTTGGCAGTAAAGGCCTCTACTAAAGCCTTGAAGTTTTTTATCGACCTGTGAGGCAGCTTCTCAAACCACTTATGTGCTACGTCATGTAGGCTAAAAGGGAAAATCTGGTACACCAGTGCGTTGTTATGGCTCTATAAGGTCATCGCTTGTCTTTATTGCCAAACATGGTCTATGGGATCTGTCTTTCCGTCGTAAATCTTAAACCTGGGAATGGGAAACTCTTTGGGGGCTCCTCCTCTTAGATCTCCCTTGAGAAATGGGATTTCATCTAGATATTTAGATCTCTCCTAGCTAGATCTCTGGTGGACCTAGATCCACAATGGGCTGGATATTGGTCCATATCTCTTCGGATAAGAATCATAATGTCCTCGTTCTGTCGATTGTTGCTCCTGTGGCGTCTCTCTAAATGGCCACGCTCTGATCGATCATACTCCGATATTCTACGTTTAGTTCTGTCCTGGTTGTGCTTGGATCTCCTCCCTCTACTATGAGTATTACTCACCTAAGGACTCAGAGTCCTATCACAGAATTTCCTTATGTCCTTATGGATCTCTCTCTCAATTATTTTGAGTTGTCTCTGGAGGCGATCATTCTCTTTCACCTGGAGGTGCGTAGCCTCCTTTTATTCTCGAAGCCTAGCTTCATAATCATCAATAAACCTCAAGATTTGCATAGATTTGGGTTGTTCTCGACTTTCTTTATAGATCTGGGTTGTCCTGGAGAAACCTGGAGTTTGTATGGTAGCAAATCTCCAACCTGACCCTAGGTGTAACTGGGTCTTCTTGCACATCACCAACTTGAGGAATGTTATTGTTATGGTGAGACATCACAAGCTTTCTGTTTGTGAAGATTTTCATAGGAATAAGAATCGTTTCCCACAGACGGTGCCAATTGTGAGTACAAGAATTATCGCAATAGAATTTCACGAAACAATCACAAAGAACACAATGCAAAAATCGCACACAAAACAACGTTATATGTGGTTCGATAATCTTCCTATGTCCACAGAGAGGTTACTGATTTATTATAGTGTCTCTCAATGCTCGATATTACATCATTTTACCTCGGGTCAGGGTTTACAATTTATAGATACATAAAAGTAAGAGATTGAGTTGTCCAATGAACTCAATTAACACATGGATAATTCGTGGTGTGCCTGAATGTCTCCTTAAGGATTGTTGGTAACCAATTCAGATATATCCATGAGTGTTCCAAATACACGTAAGTAAATTAAATTCTTATTTGGGTCGGGAAGCGCTTTGGACAATTCGGGTTGGTCGGCTACTCTCATGGGCCATATCGAATGGGTCCCCACAATTATTATAACAAACCCCTTCAAGTTTTGGAGGAATAAAAGCTGGAATATGTAAAGTTGGGGGGGGGGGCAGTTTTTATGTATTTCAGATGTGTGTTAAGGGGAGGAAACAGGTGGGGAGAGAGAGGAACAAAACATTAACGGAATGTATTAAAAATATTATTAAGAAAATAGGGATATAAAGGTCAAATGTTCACATCTTATGATTTTCACACTTTTTAAGTGGTAGAGATTTATTGAGTTAAGTTGGTTATTGTAAATTCTGGTTTTTGTCTTAAATTATTTTTTAGCCCAAAGAATTTGACTTGTTACTACTTGTGTTTTGTGATTCAACTATCAGAAGTGTGAGGAATTTGCTTTTGAAATTTAAACACGTAAGAAGCCCTCTCAGATCTTCAGTACTAGTGGGTGGATTCACTTTAACTCTAGTTGGATTTTAATTTTGTTCGTGTCATGTCTTTTGATCATATGTTTACCTAATCTTTGGTCACACTCCGTTCGAGGTTCTATATGATTGTTGTGTTGTAGTTTTCAGTTACAAGCAATTACTTTTCATTTGTTTGCTAATATGAGGAACGATTAGAAAAGAAACTCGGGGTCCTTTGATTTGGGTTTAAATATTCAAATGTGATTTTAGTTTATTAAAACCATTATCTATACCATATGGTCATTGCATAAACTGCTGAGTTTAGTTTGTTAGTTTTAATCTTATTAAATGATAAAAGTGTAGACTCTCTATTAGCACTGAGAGTGTATGGATCTTGATAATAGCTATCAAATTAAAAATTATTATCAAATTAAACAATAATTTATTAAGGGACAAATAGTAAATTATCATAAAACTCTGTGTAAAAAAAGTTTTACCAGGTTTTGAATCATATTTATCTTGTTAGTTAAAACATTGATTCAAAAGATCGAAGATAAATAAATCAATCACACAATTCCATATATACGAGTAGAAAACCCACTAATATTAAAACATCAAGTGAAAATTAACAACAAATGTACCAAGCTAGAGACTTATATAGGAAAACCATGACTTACAACACATGCCTAACTTTCACGACTCACACTTTCACATCTATCTTTTGTCAAGGGGAAGACGTCAACATCTGGAAAATGATACACAATTGTGCCATGTTTCAGTCATCAACCAATGTCTTCAAGTGCGCTCAAGACAAATCTTCTTGTAGAGTTAAAGTGAAACATGTTCCAAGTGTAATGGAACCAAGAATAGCCACTAAAATCTAACATCTAGGATGTGTGAGGTATCCCCTGAAAGGCTTAAAGGTGTAAAGAAAGTATTTGAACCAACTCAAAATCTCACAAAGTATGTTTGAACCAAAAAAATAACCTCATTTGAATGAGTTCAACATCTTGTGCGATTGGGTTTTCGTATTACCTCTGTGAAATCGTTAGTTGAACGAGCTCAAATCTCATTTGAATGAGCTCACTCATAATACTATTTGCATTTTTGGTGTTACTTTTGACTATTTATCAAAATGACGTATAATTTTTTGCTTTAAAAAAAATAGTAGATCTGCAACTTTTATGTTTTGAGTTTTACAAAATTCAAACATTTTATCTACACAAATTAAGGTTTTCTACAATGGTTTTGTGTATTAAAACCAAGGTTCTAAAAAACGCGGGGCGTGATCGAGGCATGGAGGCCAAGCCTTAAGCCTTAGAAGCCTAGGCGGGCCTCAAAAGTAAAAATGAGTGAAAAGGCGTTTAGCGCTTCTTAATATATTGTAATATTTTTTAACCATAACAAGGCTATTAAAATACTAAAATTGCACATATCATAAAAATATGTCTGAATATATGCAAATTAAAATACTATTTGATTATTTTGGTTGAGATAATGGTCCAGTTTGTAAATTTTTTTTTTAAAAGGCGATATCATTTCACTAAAGCATTGTTGTTTTTAGAAAAAGCGTGCCTTAAGGGTTTTACCAAGAATAAGGTATAAAAAGCGTAAGGCGAGACGTTTCTCCCAAGCCTAGACTGGTTTTTTAGAATAGTGATTAAAACACTCAAAAACTAGGTTCAAAGTTTTATACACCATCTTTCACTCATAAAAAGTTTTGCCACTCACTTTAAAAGATGAAAAACATTTTTTTATAGGTTCATTTTACCATGGTCCATTGGACATGAAAACTTCCAAGTATGCTGCGACGTGAAAACTGAATCCGACAAGCTTGTCTTCAACTTATAGACTTGGAAGGCTTTGACTAATGACACAACTGTAAAATAATCCTATTTGATATCCAAACCACTATGTTTTCAACCTGAATAAATCCATCCCATAAATACATGGGTGGTGATATTTTCATTAACACCATTTATTTCAAAACACCACCAAAATCAACTATACATCTCACTAACACTAAAAAATTTGACACTATAATGTCAAACTTCATTATATAAATACAAATTAAAAAATACTTCATTTTTTCATCCCTCTCTCTCTCTACTCTTTTCTCTCTACTACTAACACCCCAAACCCTAACTCCATAACTTCACAACCAAATCCTAACTCCATAACCCACAAAATACACAGGTATGTATTTCAAATCTATATACTTGTATTTTTTTACATGTTTAATCTATATAGTTGTGTACTTATAGATGTTTAAATTATATACTTGGTATTTATACATGTCTAATCTATATACCTGTGTTTTTATACATGTTTAATCCATAACTCCATAACCAAACCGCAGTTTTCATAAAAAATGAACCCTAAGTTAATGTACAAAACCAAACCCTAATTTTTATATATGTTTGTTGTAACTGGATTCCTCACGGTCTCCCATGACCGTGGGTGATGGGTTTTCACGGCCAATTTCAGTCGTGGCACTCATATTCATGGTTCCAATAAACCAACAAAGTTTCCATATCAACGACTTAAGTTATCCATGATTATTCAATAAGTCACGGTTTGGATTGACCGTAATTTTCAATACTTCATGGCCTAATTAGGTCGTTGATTGCAACAACTCACGGTTTGGGGTGGCCGTATTTTTTTACCCAGTTTAATTTGTCAAGTTCAGACAATTATTCTCATTTAAATTCTTATTCCCATATTTTATTGCAAATCCATTAAATGGGGAGAGCTGGTAGACCACCTGTGACTGCATCTGTGATTAGGTGCTAGGTAACGAGGTTTGCTAGGTATACTCGCTCAATATCTAAACATTCATCTGTAATCTTATTTGTTTAAATTTTTTTTTTTTACACTAGCATGTCAATTATTAGTTATCTAAAATTCCCTTTATAATACTAATCTGTCAAATATAAATAAGTTTATTTATTAATTTTGCTTGTCCTCTGGATGATCTTGCTCACTTAGCTTCATTTCGGGCCCGATACTATTTTGAGTGAGATGCTTCGAAAATTGAATCTAGCAGTGGGGGTAGGGCCACAATATAGAGGAATGCAACCGCGCAATAGAGACGAATGTTCTATTGCGCTCTATTGCACAACTCCATTCCTCTATATTGTGGCCTTACCCCCTAAGCTAGATTCATTTTTCGAAGCATCTCACTCAGCATAGTATCAGGCCCTAAATGCAGCTAAATGGGCAAAATCATCCTAAGGACAAGCAAAATTAATAAATAAATTAAATAATATTTGACATGATAGTATTATAAATGGGAATTCTAGATTACTAATATTGACACGATAGGGTAAGAAAAAATAAATTTAAACAAATGGGATCACATATGTAACTATAGATATGAACGAGTACACCTAGCAAACCAAGTCACCTACTATGGAAGGAGAAGGACGAACCAGACCCTAACACAAGATGTGCCCTACAACTTCATAGAAAATATTGTGCACAGCTTTATTACTTTGATAAAAAATGTGATTGTTTGTATATTTTATTACTAAACATTGTGGTAAATATTGTGGTTGTTAATAAATGTGATTGTTTGTACAATGTGGTTGAAGAGTGTTTTATTACCAAATTTACAATCTAGTTATTATGTATGTTTATTACTAAACATTTTTGCATCATTTAAAAAATAAAGGATTATATGATAAACAACATGCCCAAAGAAACTTTATCACCACCCAAATATAAAAAGGAACTAAAGATCACTGGATTGAAAACCATGATCCACTAAAATCATGAAATAAATAAAGAACTTGAAATCACTGGATTGGAAACCATAACCCACTCTAAATAATGGAATTAATAATGAACTTGAGATCGCTTGATGAAAACCACGACCAACTTAAACCTCGGATGAAAATCACGATCAACTCAAACCATGGTCAGAAAGCCATGACCAACCCAAACCGTGCTAAGGATACCACGACCAAATCAAACTGTGGTCAGAAAGCCACGACCAACCACAATCATGATAAGGAGACCATGACCAACCCAAACCGTGCTAAAGAAGCCACGACCAACCACAATCGTGCTAAAGAAACAACGACCAACCCAAACCGTGGTAATCTAAGGTTTGGTTTACAACGGTCAACCTAAACCGTGACATGTATTTTCACGGCCAAGTTAAGTCGTGTTACTAACAAGAGAGTAATGACCTAAGTTGGCGGTTAAACTTGACTTACCACGACCAAGTTAAGTTGTGATATACCATATTATACGGTTATGGGAGATCGTAGTATGACAGATACTACCAAGTTAAACCGTGAGGGCACTGCCACGGATTTACCACGGCCAAGCAAAGCCATGGTACACCATCGTGTACGATTACGGGTCACTGTAGGAAGTCTTATCAACTTTTTTTTTATCTTTCTCGAGGCTTCTTATCTAAACTAAATACAATGAGTCCAATTTAAACTTTGAACACCCTTTGGAGAATGAGCGTTTTCAAGTTTTTGGAGGGTTTGAGCCTTGGAGAAGGAGAGTTTGAGCCTTGGAGCCTCGGAGAAGGAAGGTTTTGAAGTTTTTTTTTTGGAGGGTTTGAGCATTTGGAGAAGGAGGGTTATGTGAAAAGGTATAATAGACTTTTTAACAAAATTAAAAGGGTAAATTTATTGTGTTTGATGGTAAAATTTTTATTTGTGTTTTGTGATGTTTTGAAAATTATCTTGGGGTGAGAATATCACCATCCTATATACGTGACCTTATAGATTTGCATATACACCCCGCGACAAACAAAACAAACCCATAACTCTCTCTCTCTACTAAAGAGTCTCACTCCCTTTTTTAGGGTTTCTTTAGATTCTTCCCCATTTATGCCACCATTATGCTTTCCACTCGCCTATACTCCATCTTTCTCTCCACCTCTCCATCTGAATGAGTGACTTAGAGAGATGTTTGGTTTGTTCTTGTGACTGCTGATGATTCCCGTTTTCTGACTTTTCCGTGCAAATATGTGTAATTTTCGCTTTTAGGCCTTGTTCGTTGCATTCAAATGGTTGCCTTCCTATTAGGCTCTTGCTATGTTTTCTCCTATGTTGGTTTGAGTCTGTCTAGAATCCTTCATATTTTATCTTTCAAGTTTGTTGGTTATATTTATATTGCAAGCTTGACAAATAAATCAATTTACATAAAACATTTCATCATTAGTCATGTCACAACTTTTTATGAATAGGTCCTATTCATACATTTAATATCTGTTTTCCTATTAGACCAATTGGACTAAATACTTAGTAAGCATTACCAATAATGTTCCCAGTTTAATTCCATTTAACACATACCTGGGCCGAGCTTTGAATTGTAACAGATTATGTACTATTCGGATAATGAAATGATTATAATGGATGCGCAAAATTATAGAAAGAGACTGGTGCAAAAACTAGCTAACATAGAATTATTAAATAACAAAAACATATTCCAACTAAAACAAATGTCTGGAACCCTAGGGGTGGTATCCCTCTATTCATTAATTATTCAAAACTGAAATAACTTGGATGCCTAAACCAGCCCCACAGGTCCCTCTATATCCAAAGCTGAAAATGAAATTTGAGTCCTTAAAAACAAGATTTAACCCCCAAAATTACTACATAACACAACAATGAATGCTCCTCGAAGCGCTTATGCGACAACTTGCAGCAAAGATAAGAAGCAGCCTCAAGAGAAACTGAACCAGGCCTTGAAATAAGAAAGATTGCTCAGACTACAAGAACGCTGACAAGATCTTCATCAAGGCTTGAATGCAGAAAAGACGACCACTGAGTTGTGTCCTCCAAATCCAAATGAATTTGATATGGCTGCATATCAGGAAATGTAGTGTATACATTCAATATTAAAGTGAATCGGTTACGAATATATAGATATGGGGATGGTTTCGATTTTTTTTATTTGA
This sequence comes from Sambucus nigra, assembly GCA_949130495.1. NCBI lineage: Eukaryota > Viridiplantae > Streptophyta > Magnoliopsida > Dipsacales > Adoxaceae > Sambucus > Sambucus nigra. The sequence goes on from OX422222.1 coordinate 234,581,400, forward strand.
TAAATAATTAAATAATGATTCGTTAGTCTTGACATATTTATTGACCACAATATGCACGCAAAATATTGACTCAATCGGATATGGAACTTCTCTCAATTTTATGGGATAATGTCAAAACGATCTTTGCACAACATGTTTTTACCAAAGAAAAGTACACCCCCAAAAGAACGTACCAAATTGATCCAAAATGTATGAGCCATTTCCGCCAACTTTAAGTACCTCTAGCGGAGGATCACTTGAAGGAGTCTTGATTTCTGGATCAACTTGGAAAGTATTCTAATTTTCTGGATCAATTTGGACAATCTTTTTGGAGGTCGATTTTTGGGGGAAAATGTGGCAAAACAAGATAGTTTGTAGTTTTCTGTAATCTTATTAACTACATAATTTCAGTTTGCGCATAATCACGATGACACAATTGTTAATCTCCAATTAGTTAAGTTTTTCACAATATATGTGAAATGATATTTTAATCTGATGACTGGATTATTTATGTGTATATATATATATATATATGGGTTTGGAAGAGGAGGAAATGGTGGAAATGCAAAGCATCTTACCAACATTCACTTCATGCTGCTGCTTCTCATTTGCAACAGTATCAAACTCAACTGAAGGCTCAGGGTTCTGCAATTACAGAACAGAGGAGATGAATTATACCACTAAATTATGAGGTTACAACCTTGGTGAAAAGACCAAGGAATGTAAAAGGGAAATCGAGACCTTACAACCATATGGACTAGTGATGGCACTCATAAAATAAAGAAACGAATCTGAATACATACAAATTGATTTATAGTAGGATGCAGCCACCCTGTAGTAATGGCTTTCACTGAAGCAATCGCTTCCAAACCTCCGGCAGCACCAAGGCAGTGCCCTATCATTGACTGGAAAAGAAAGAGAACGAGTAAGAAGAAAACATCATTCTGAAAATTGCAGGTGTGTTGTGTGTGTGTGTGTGTGTGTGTGTGTGTGTGTGTGTGTGTGAGAGAGAGAGAGAGAGAGAGAGAGAGAGAGAGAGAGATTCACCTTGGTTGCATTCATTTTGATCCCCGAAGTGTTCTTGAATACCTTTTTAACAGCATTTACCTCAGCCAGGTCACCAACTATAGTGGAAGTGGCATGAGCATTTATGTAATTAACCTGAAACATGAAGTTTGATTAGTTGATTCATGGGTTTTCAGAAACTTCTATAAAATTCAATTCCTTATAACCATATAGGACAAACGTCCTGGGGGAATAAGCGTAACGATGGAAGGAAGGAAGGTGCAACCGCACCAACAGTTAGAAACACAACGTCCACGGAGGATCATTGCCGTATTATATTTTAGGGTTAAGTGCCAAAAAAAATCCTGAACTATGCAGTTATTGCAAGAAACATCCCTGAACTATTAAAATAAGAAAAACAAAAAAACTTAAATATACATTTAGTTGCAAATTTCCCCCCATGCATCGCAGTATAAATGTAGCTAAAAGGTCCCCCAGTATGGGGCCTTTGCAATAAATTCTTATTTGAGGGGTAGTGTGCATTATAAATAGTCCCTTTTCTGTGTGTGGCACTTTCCCCTATATTTTATAGCATTACACCTTCCCTTTGCATAAGTCAGGGTTCTCTAAGAGGGAGGTATCCAAATCATGATATTGATAAAATTTTAACAATTAACAAAATTGTTAGCATGATATACATTGTTGGGCAATTTGAGTGACAGCGTATCAACGCTTTGGTTTTTTCAAGGTTTGCCGATAACATTTGATTCCATACTATGTTTGAGTAGTTTATGCACTACGTTCTTCTAGTTGAATCTGTGCATATTGTTGCACATTGGCTTGTCTCTCCACAAGAAAGCAAAGGTGGGAATGTTGGAAAATTTCATAGATATACATTGTTAGTTAATTGAGTTTTAGATATATAATTTGATTATACTTGGGGTGTTTTTATTTTTAATTATATATGTATACATGTATATATATATATATACATATATATATATATATATATACATATATATATATATATATATATATATATAGAGAGAGAGAGAGAGAGAGAGAGAGAGAGAGGGAGAGAGCAAGGCTCCTATACATCGTCGGTTCTGCTTACCAAAAATGGCCCACTTGGAGCTCTCGATTCCGCCGTCCTACCCTTCCTACATCACACCTAGTATTAGGCCCTAAAAAACTTCTTTTTTCAATTTTTTTATTTTACTCATAGAGTTACCGTTATAATCAACACATGTTCAAAAAATTAGGTCAAAATACAATTTCTAACTATTTTTTAAAAATCCAACAAAGAACTGCTGCAAATACCTTATTTATAGGGGTCGGCGCCAGCAGAATTTTGTGAATTTTTTAAAAATAGCTAGAAAATGTATTTTAACCTAATATTTTGAACATGTGTTGATTGAAAGATTAATTTCAAGAGAAACATAAAAATTTTGGAAAAAAGGTTTCTTAGGGCCTGGAACTAGGTGTGATGTAGGAGAGCCTTCCTCTCTCTCTATATATACGCATTTCGGGGGGAGGTGCACTATCTGTGATTGGATTGATCTGTGTAGAGATTTACTTAGCTTTTGACTGAAATATATAAACCAGTGACTTGATTTAAGAACACAAAGGTAAGTACCTCCTCTGGTGACACACCAGCATCTGCAAGACTGCTCTGAATGCATGTAGAAACACCAAGTCCATCAGATCTAGGATCAGTCATATGATAAGCATCACAATTTACTGCACCTCCTAAATATTCAGCAATTATTGGTGCATCTCTCTTCATTGCATGTTCCAAGCTCTCCATCACCTATCAAAAAATATATATTTCCTTAAAAATTCATCACCATTTCACATAAACTTCCATTCCAATATAACCAGAAATAATGACTAAAAATTAAGGACGGTGGAAAGAAAGCCAGATTAAAAGGGTTCGCATAATTCGAATGAAAATGTGGTTCAATGAGATGATTTTTGACCTAAGACTCCGAAAGTCCAATTTTTTTCTCGGTACCAATTTCACATCAGGCGAGACGAAATGATAAATTATTTAGCAGATAAAAAAAAAGTTTTTGAAAAAATACCAGCAACTCGAATAATTGACTCTGAGAATTAGTGATATTTCGGCTGTTTCAGCATCAAAATCGATACGATATATAGGTACCAAGAACACAGTGGGTACCAAGTCAATTCAACCATATCAGTTCAGTTTCAGCTTTTTTATTTTGAACCATGACTAAAACTAACTCTACAAGCAAACTTACCAAAACCCCAGCACCTTCACCCATAACAAAGCCATCTCGATCTTTGTCCCACGGCCTAGAAGCCGTCTGCGGGTCATCATTTCTCTGAGACAAAGCTCTACAGGCAACAAAACCTCCCAATCCAATAGGAATAATAGCAGCTTCAGTTCCACCAGCAATCATAATATCAGCCTCACCTCGGCGGATGTGATTGGCGGCAGCATAGAAGCAGTAATTAGAGGTAGCACAAGCAGTTGAAATTGAATAGTTTGGTCCCATAAAGCCGAGATCGATTGCGAGCAAGGCGGACCCCATGTTTGTTATGGCGTAAGGTATAAAAAAGGGTGTGATTTTTCGATGACCTCTCTCTATGAGAGCCTTGACCCCATCAGAAAATACTGTAAGACCACCCATCCCTGTTCCAACAAGCACACCAGCACGAGTCTTATCAATCTGCAAAGAATATACAAGAAAATTTGGATGAGCTTCACATCACTACGATTCTGTTGAGTATAGCATCAATACCGGAAAATTGGAAGGAAGAGGACGCTCAAGTTTTAATACAAGAAATCTAAAAAGCAAATAATAAATCAAACATATTTTCAACCGCACTAATATTGGGATGCCACCAACGATCTTAAGCCACTAGCTCGATATAAATTTTCAACCTAAATCGTGAATTTTTGGAATTATGATTGCTGGGGAAAAATCAATAGTTACAATGTATTAATAAAAAAATAATGTACATGAATATAATTCTATTTATTTCTTCACTTGATCGAATTACATGATCATCTACATAATTCAGTCCTTATTACATCAAAGTTATATTAAATTTGCTCACATTTTTTTAGCGCGTATAGGACAGTTGATTAGAAAAGCTGAACCAGTCAGAAAACGCATATATTCTTTAGTTTGATGAACAACCAAGTTTGAAACAATTTCTCAAATTGCAGAACATGTATTGATAGGATAATGCTAGGCAAACAAAAGTTGCTCACATAATGATACAGATACTTGTTATGATAGGTTAGGTAAAGGCTACATGATTTTGTGAGCAGCTTTCTGTTCCCACTTTGTGAATCTAGCATTAATAGTATTAAAAAGTAGGTGCCATAAATATAAGGTCACAAATTATCATAGGCCACAAACTTCCCACGCAAATTGACATAAACCAAGGCCACTGCATGGTCTCCACTGCTTAAATTGTGTAAAAACTCATCACAATGCTCCTACGCCCACCAGCAAAATCAATTTTCAAATGATGTGCAAACATCCCAAAACCCGTCTTGAAGGTTCAAGATTAACCAACAGAAAAAGACCAAGCCACGTACCATAAATTCGTTCTCAGTTGGAATATCAGGAAGTAGGAGACTAAAACCACTGATAACATTTCTCTTTTATACATCTCCCATAAGATTAGGAAATGACAAAAGAGTTAAATGCAACACATATCTCCATAGATAAAATGTAACTTTTCTTTCTTTTTTTTTGGGATCCAAAAGGGGAGAAGGTAAAATTATAAAATGATGCTCTGGTCTAGTGAAATGTGAAGCTTCACTTGAGATAAATCTAGTAAGCACTTAACATCTCAAGTTTTAAGGATGAAGCATCGTACCAAAACATATTTGGGTGACTTCTCTTCCAATCACTAAATTGTGCAAGTTATTGAACCTCAGGATTCATAGCCTTCTCTATCCATCTAAGGCTCTTTCGCTTTCAATTTCATCCAATGTCACCTGAAGTGTTAAAAACTTCTCTAACGGACTAATCAAGAATGCCGATGCCCTATGTCAAATACAATTAAAGACACCTCCCATTGATCTTCAATAGAACACCTTTGCTGGAGGCAAAAGTTCTTCGTATGACTTGTAGATTCTCTACTAAAAGCCTAGCGATGGTAATTTTCCAGATCAAAACCAATTTCATATTATATATATAAATAATCCTTTAGGGCTTCATGCAACAAACATCGTCCTTACAATTTCATTTCCATTAAAAACAAAAAAAAAATTAAAAAAAAATCTATTTGATTAATATGCTGTCAAACTTTGATGTACTTCGAAATAAATATGTAACAAAATGCCTCATATTGTAATAGTTAACACAACTACCATCCCATTCCCCCTATACTCCGAAAACACCAAACCCCTCACATGTGATTTGGCTCCTCTCCATTAAACTTCCACCCAATTTCACACAATACACACTAACATGTATCACATGTGTAATCGATACACACTTACATGTATCACATGTGTAATCATTAAGAATCTTACCCCATAATAAAATCCAGCATTCAATGTCTCATACTTCCAAATATTCAATGTCTCATACTTCCAAATATGTATCATTTGAAATTGGGTGAGAATGGAATGGATAGGATCCAATCCCCTCGCACCCACACCCACCCACCCACCCACCCAAACCCCCCTTCCAAACTACAACACAAAAATTAAAATCAGAGGAATTTCTTCATTCAAAAAACAATAGGATGTAAGAATATTTTCTTAAGAAAACCCATTTACAAGGGAAACATTCAACTCGTAAGAATATACATGCAATCATAGAAACACATAGAGAGCATGCATTGTCACAATAATAGCCAAAATCATAAATTAACACAAACCCATAAACAAGTTCCAATCTCCCCCCCCCCCCCCCCCCCATTGCATGCAGACCAATTTCTAAAACTTACCCAATTGAAATCCAGCAAAAAAACGCAGATCTAACCAAGAAAAAAAAATACCTTGGAGCTTTTATCCCCTCCAAGATCAGAATGTTCAAGGGCCTTCTTCCCTGCAACAATGCAATAACGCAAACAATCATCAAGCCTCCTATCATTTTTGCCATCAATGTATCCCTCAGAGTCAAACCCCCGGATCTGGCCACCAAATCTGGTTGGAAATTTGGATGCATCAAAACGATCAATAAGTCCTATCCCACTTTCCCCAGCTAAAAGCTTGTTATAGTAGGTATCAACATCGTTGCCAAAAACAGAGACAAGGCCCATTCCGGTTATGACAACGCGTTTCTTGGGATCCTTTTCGCGTTTAGGAGCAGAGGCTGAGATAAAGGAGACTCTTTTAGGAGGGGTGGCATAGGCATTGAGATTGAGATTGGGGAGATGTTTGCGAAGTGGGTTTGGAGAGGAGGATTGGAGAGATGGGGATTGAAGAGTTTGCATGGTGGAGAGAGATGGGTTCAATGAGAACGATGTGGTGAGATGAGGAAAAGATGTTGGATACGCTGGCTACAGAGTCGAGCCTAGTGGGTTCAAATAAGTGTTAAGATTGTTGGATCTCATTCGGGTGCGATGTTTACAAGAAAAACACGGGCAGTTTCTGCCACGTGTGTTGGTCATGTCAATCTTGCGTCTAAAATTGTGTTCATACGTTGTCCGGCTAGTACAACTAAAACAACAAATCTCACTAACCTTATATTAAAACTATAAGTCTTTTAATATTTTAACTTTCTAATACTTAATATTTTTATGCCATTTATTTCATTATTACTTACATGATAATTAAATATTTTATATGAAATTCAGTATCATTTAGTAGATTTAGTGTTACATAGTTTAATTATGTGTTGCCTAGATTTATATTGTTAATTAATTTATTAATTTATTAAGATAAATAATTTAGTGACTTAGTATTAAGGGCAACTATGGAACGGTTGTGAGGCTAAGTGTCGAGAGTTTCTTTGTTTGGATTATTCTCTCGGTATTAAGTCTCATCGACCGTGAAGTAGATTCTTATAATATTGAGTCATGATTAATTAATTAATAATTAAGATTTAAATTATAAGTGACACGTACAAACTAGTTAATAATTTATTTAAATAATTAACCCGAGAAATATGTTAACGTGTGGGTAAGTTTGTAGGACGTTTAGAAAGTCCAGATTCAGTTTAAAATAGTGGGAAATGTGCCATTGGATTAGTATATGGGTTAAGCCAAATTTTAGACTATTTGGAGCTTGTTTTGAGACTTTTATATTGAGGTCAATTTAGGGCATATAATTAATTATGAATTTCACTAATAATATAAGCTAATCAACCTAACCTAATATACATTGGAAAAACCCTAACTACTAAGGAGGAAGAAGGGGGAACCTTAACTCTTATGATTTGGGGGATGGTTATACAATCACCTTAAGGTAAGTTTACTTTGTATGGAAATACCCTTAGATTTGTGTTATAATGATAATCATGTATTGAAATTTGTTTATATGCTTACATAATCTGATTTAACTAATGATCAAACTAAATTTCTTAATTATATTCAATTAAACTATGGACCCTAGTTAATTAATTGAAGAACTCATGAAATTAGTTGCTTAATTGTACAAATTGATATATGAAACTTGATAATTTGTCAATGAAAATGTTTGATATGAACTATACATGTTTTAATCTTCAAAAGCCTTAAGTTAATTGTATAAAGAAAATTGAAATCATATGTTAATTTAATCCATTCACTTGAGGAAGATGAAGTTAGGTTTAATTCATTAGACTATGAAATTGGATCCTTAATCTTATTATGGTCCTTTTATATCGTATGGAAACTTGTTTCTTACACTAATGTGTTGATTATATATTGAGAGGATGGGTTATTATTGTTGATTAATGGTTGTAGGGTTTTTTATTTGTGTCGTGGCCACTATGGACGAGAGCTTGGGGAAGAACTCACCATTGGGCCTCTTTAAAAGCTTGGTTTTAGAGGGGAGGATTAGAGAGGTGGGCATTGAAGAGTTTGGATGGTGGAGAGATGAGTTCGATGAGAACGATGTGGGGAGATGAGGCAGGTGTTGGATACGCTATTGGCAATAGGAATCTGGGATACGGTTCAAATAAGTGTAAGTTATTTTGGATCTCATTTAGGTGCGATGTTTACAAGAAAAAAGACGGGTTGTTTGTGACATGCATCTCATCTTGCACTTGTGCGTTATTATGGAAATCTTGCATCTAAAATTATGGTAGATATGTGCGGGTAGTATAGCTATAACAATAAATTTCACTAACCTTATATAATGAGTTTTAAAATTATATAAGATTTTGTGACTATTATTTGTTTTTTTGGTCAATTGTAAAAACCCGACCCGAATTAAAATATTTTTTTCTAAACCCGATTTTGCCCCGAAATAAAATAATCATATGTCTTAAACTTGGCACTTTCTATATAATCAACTCTAGTCCCGAGTTCTGATAAGCATGTTTAGTTGATTAAAGCTAACTATGCGATAGTGAAAACATTAATAATTCAAATTAGAATAAGCATAATTGAAAAATAATATATATATATATATATATACGCAAAAATCGGGCTTGATTGTGTGTGGCTCAAACTTTACCCGAACTGAAGTAGGGTTTGACCTCAAGTTCAACCATATTCAAACTTAATTAAGACTTGACTATAGTTTAATTGGTTGAATGGTTGTACTCAATTTACAGGCTTATCTAAAACTTTTTCATTAATAATAGTTAGTTAGTCAATTATTTTATAACACCCCGACCCGAATTTAGGGGTTACCCGTGGGTCAACCCGATCTGGGCTTACTACATTAAGTGTGAAGTTATGTGAATCAACCTAAATAAGGTTTCTAGTCCATTTTAGCTCATTAAAATTATCGAGTGAGCATAAAATTTCTTCTTCGGGATGTTTAGACATAATACTAACAAGTATGGAACCCATTAAATAATGTTGGAAGCCTCAAGAAATCAGAGCTATTAGGGTAACAATTAGGAAATACATACATGTAAAATGCTCTCTAAATATGAAACACCAACTAACATGCCGTAATAAAGGGAATGAGGTGACCCAATGGCCAATAAGGTTCCCAACATAGATGCGATATAGAATTCAATACCAGAAAGAACGAATGTAATACTATAAACAACATAATTCTAACTCAATTCTACATGCATTAGTCATGTTGTACTTTAAATTATCATCTTTAAATTAGGTTAAGTACCATTAACCCTTGTATGGTCAAAGTTTTCATTTTATTCAAAAAGTAGC